>BGZK01000043.1:600000-982586 GCA_005406025.1 Eumeta japonica
TGAGCTACTTCAACTATTTTGTAAGCTATAGAATACGTTTATTTTTAAACACGCGTATTTCGTAGCGTACGAGTTAAGTTGAAATTAGTTGAGTGACCTTCAAAATTTTTTCAACAAAAAGCTGTTACTTATTTATAAATTGATAAAGATAAATCGCTTTAGTAAGTAATAAACGGCGATCCAAATTATGGTGATTTGAATCGATCGAATACTATTTCTTATATCTCTCTGTTTCCCATCCCTAAAAAAAATGTGTATGAATTAAAAACATTCGAATTTAGATGAAAATATGAAAAACCGTGACTATGAACTATTCACTATGAACCGTGAATATGAAAACGGCCATAGCTATCGCACCATCGGACGAGATCAGAATCTTGAATTGGGACTTGTATACTTTGTATAGGAATTGATACGGGAATAGCAGGAACGGTCACAAAGTATAAGCGAAAGACGAAAAAAATAGAAGAGATTTCTAAATCGATAAAGCCTTAAAAATATTAAAGAAAAATAAATCAGCTAAACAATCCACGTCACTCATAAAAGTTAGTTATAGAAAACAAGATTAAATATTTTTCAATTACTGTTAAAGATAATTAATTATTCTAATGCTATATGAAAAGTCATTTCTAAAGTTTTAATACTAAAATAAACTTAAAACAGCGACTGCGTAGATTTTATGTTCCGCAGAGCAATTATTTTTTGCTCGACGTTAAGAGCATGTTTATGTCTAATTGGCTAATGTTAACTTTTAATTGCATGAGTTACAGTGCCATTAAAATACACTAAACCTTTATTCTAGTCAATTTGAGCTGTATAATAAATATCGTCGTAGACAGTGAAGGCAGTAAATATGGTACAACTACAAAGAGAAAAATTACATGGCCGATTTTTAATCTTCTTTGCCTTTTGTCTTTTTTCTTGTAAATTAATTTTAATTGTCATTAAGAGTACAATAACTATACTTCTTATAGAATAAAAAAAAAATTACTTTTTTTCCCGACTGCGAAGTTCGGGTATTGTTTTTCGTGCGTATCTTGCATGTTTGTTTGTAAATTTATTTATTCCCACGTATCTTCTAAACGTCTGGATGGATTTAGATAATTAAGATCGTTAAATTTGTCTCAAAAATTCAAGTATCCTCAGATTGGGATTTAAAAAAAAACAACAAGGCTGATTTTTGGCGCCAAATTGTAAGTAGTTCAAATTTTTTTCAAACCATACCTATCAAGTAGGGAATCAAAATGAAGGGAATTAAAAGGAAATTACAAAAATGTACGTATGTTATGTATTTAAATTTAATTAAGAATAGTTACAACCATTTGAATTCAATCATTCGAATAAATTTGTAATCAGTGCATTCGAATTGTCGTATTTTGGTTTTAAATCGGCCAAGTGTGTGTTGGATATCGTATTGTGCATTTTTTTACCCGGTATAGTCTATTTAACCACTTACGTCAATTATAATTTTCATTTGTATTTTGTTTGACATGCTATCAATAGTACATATCAATCATCTCTACATTTTGCCAGATTTACAAATCATAAAAGTACACGCTTTCGTTCATAGCAATGTGCCGGACGGAACATTAAGAAGTCTAAAGTAAAATAAATAATAACAAAAATCGATTGCAAAAATCAACAGATAAGCAACGCACTAAAAAGACCGAAACAAGATTGAGAAAACAAACTATTAAAATCAAATAAACTCTACTTTGGTTTAACAGACTACATTATGAGCTGAAAGCCTAAGTTAAGTAATTTACATTATGTTTGGTAACAGGCGGCGTCTATTTGCAAATTATAAATCCTAATAAAATTAATGGGTCCCGCCTGCTACCAAACATAATGTAAATTACTTAACTTAGGCTTTCAGCTCATAATGTAGTCTGTTAAACCAAAGTAGAGTTTATTTGATTTTAATAGTTTGTTTTCTCAATCTTGTTTCGGTCTTTTAGTGCGTTGCTTATCTGTTGATTTTTTGTAGTCGAATTTTTTTTTCACCATGATTGTCGAAACGTGTCAGCTGCGCCTGAAGTCTGTACTGCACTGGTACGAACATAGATCAATACTTGTCCTTGTTTATAGGGCTGATTTTTATTCTGATACCAAACAACAACTTCGAACCAAAGATATTTAAATTTACTATCGACACTGACGTAATAACTTCTATTTATAGAGTGCGACTCGACACCGGGAGGGAAACATGAAAAATACATTAGCAAATATATTACTGACCGACCGAATTATAATGCGCTTGAAGATACAGCGTACATGTGTTTAAAAAATATTCACTTTAAATTTGTCGAACACCAACTGCTTGAAGCCAAAGTTGTCTTTGTATTTCAGTGTTAGAATTAGGTTTAGTATCTATAGCCAACGGTGATAGTCCATGGTAGAATAATCAATTTTCAACCCGAAGATTGTGGGTTTGATCTCGGGAGTGTTCTGAACATATCCCTGGCTAACGGGGTATTTCGAGGGTATGTAAGAATACCTGTTCTGTATGAAATTTGTATACAACGATGCCATGTTTGCCATGCCACGTAATCTTACTGGGTTATTCGCAATCTTGCAACCATAAGGTTGAAGCTGTGAAACATGGATATTGGTATTAACAAACCGAATGTGCTATTTCTGGCTACCACACCACGAATTGGGAATAACGCCGTAAACTTATAAAAAAAAACTACAGCTATTCAAGCCTTAAGATACAGAACAAACCATATACCTCATTCAAGTAATGGCTTTTTTTCGAATTTCGCAGCGTATTGGTACGTCGCGAAATGCTTCAATTCTCAATCTTCTATACTAATATTATAAACGCGAAAGTTTGTAAGTATGGATGGATGTTTGTTGCTCTTTCACGCAAAAACTACTGAATATATTTTGATAACAATGTACAATAATATGTAGCTTACACATCAGAATAACACATAAGCTATAATTTATAAAGATATAGTGTCAATTGTCCAAAATATAACGATAAGTGTCAAGTAGGAAAAAAATCTGTCATCTGCGAGCTACTCTGGTGTGCGCCGCAAAAACCGTTGGAATTACACGTATGTAATGTAAGATGGAAATGTTTATCTTAAATAGTCCTACAAAAAAGCCAACGACAGCATATATCTATCTTTTATGTCTTACACATAATTATCGCCAAAATAGTGAACCATAAATACAATAATAATTGATAATTTATTTCTAATGCACATTTGGTAGTAACAAATTGATCCTTATATCAAAATAAATACTTTTATCGCATCTGGTGTTTAAATTAGATAAACTTTGTCTCTTACACTACATCATTTTGGCAAATATTTGAATAGTTATGACGATAGATAGTGTGCACGATATTATGGTGCGGTCCGGCGGCAGGGTCAGACCATAAAGGTAGCAGACATACATTTGAGCACGCAATGTTTTTTCCCGCGGCTAGCTCTATGTGGCTTGCTCACGCGTTTCTAAATCGCAAAATCTGCATGTTTATACAGACCAAAATAAATCGTGTAACATAGTTTATAGGAGTATATTGCAGTAGCCACCTATAACTTTTGCATTACTATCAATCATCATATACTTTCGTACCTCTCTATCCTTACAAACTATAGAGTTTATAATATCTATAATACATATTAGTGAGATCTTCATAAAAAATACTTAGTTCCAATTTACATACATTACACAATATAATTGTTCGAATACTTTTAACTAGAGAATAGCTGGACCGATTTTCATTTTAATTAATAGTGATGTTATGTGTAAATTGAAATGTGTAAAAAATCAATAGGTATGGATTATGTTTATCTTCCAACAATTTTTAAGCTGTCGCTTTATATTGCTTAAATTAGCCCTATAAAAACATTTTCCATATGAACGAGAGGAAAGAATACATTTTATGCCTACGCGGGCGGAGGCTCGGGCAAAAGCTAGTATAGAAGGTACTGAAATCGCCAAATTTACTTTTGTTTATGCGATCGTACACAATCTCGTTTTGAAGCCATCGACAGGTATAGAAAATTTTTATCATTGCATCTATATATAATATTTCGTTGGTATGTATGCCGTTTATTACTACTGATTTCTCTCTAAGAAAGCTTAAATATATCCATTTGAAGGTAGGATTTTTAAAATTGATATAAACAGTAGCGATCAATTTAGGAAAAAGTCTCGGTCCCACTTGCGGTTTCGTCGCGGACAATACTCCCCTATCACACAAGCTAACCCGTAGAAAATAAGGTACATCAATGTAACGATGTGACTTACATCTGTGTCAAATTTCGTTCCAATTGGACATCCAGCTGAAAAGTAAAAACGATGTTATTTGTTTCGTGTTAGTTTGACAGTAAGGATGTGGACATTTCACATTTTTTAAATGCTCCCATTCCATATGGAACAGCACCGCACCAGTGCGATGGACACTTGAAGCACCCATATTCAGCATGACGACATTTTATCAATATGAAGTGGAAGCGAGGACGACTTTTTCTTGTGATAAATTAATTATCGCGGGACAGGTTTGAAAGCTGGACGTTTCAATAAATAGTTATTGAAGAATATGACGTTTGCTACCGGCGCGGTGCGTCTGTTTTTAAGATTTGCAAACGTTTCTAATAATAATGTATTGTGTATACATTTGTTTAAGTAACTGTTTTTGTTACAGCGGCTTACGTTATTTATGAAAAGACTAGTAAGTTATATAATGTAATAAGATATGATGTAATAAATGTAACATACAAGCAAAATATATGAGATCCTAACGTACAATAGATCGTTCTTCTTTTTATCTACGTCTTTTTATAATTCACTCGAATCCATCTATGCGCCCACCTAACTAAATATACGAATTGTATGCATCTTTTGCAGAAGCACTCGCTCCCACAATCGATTGAGGAGAGGATTGAAAATTAAGCCGTCCATTCCGGTCCAATATCGGTTGGGACCGCTAACGATCGTCGTCGTCGACGCGGCGACACTGTTCGGAACCCGACGACGACTTGGCGTGCTCTCTACAGCACAGACCTCGACCTATAGAAAAGCTCATGGGTCAAATCGATGAGATGTCAAGGCATCGACCACTTAGCCGCTACTTTTGAGTACGTTAAAATGCTCCATTTCCGTAATTTGTTTTAGTATTTTTATTATTCAAACATTTCATTGTTTTTTGGTTCTCAAAACCAAATCAAGAGTTATTTCTGTCATCTTAAATTTTGTATTATAATACCGTTACATTTGCAATGTAAAACGGAAAGAGCACATTATGTGCATATATTAGAATGAAATAAACAAGCTAGACGATTCGCTTATATATATATAAGAATAAGTTGATTGACTAATTGATATATCAACGCGCAGTCCAAACTACTAGGTCTAGAGATTTGAAATTTTATACAGAACTTCTTGTTATAACGTTGACGAGCACTGAGATAGGGTTTTTTGGAAATTCAACCCCCAAGAGAGTGAAATACTGTTGTATGGAAAAACCACTCAAGCTACTTATATGTGTATTTTGTTTGGTTTTTTTTTTTAGCTATAAAACTAGCTACGTATATGTAAATAGCTATATGTATGTATGTACGCGCGAACGAGAAATTATCGAAAAAAGGCTTAACTTCATCTTTACATTTCTGCCAATAAATATTCTAAAAATTCTATCATTAACAGAAAGCCACACTATCCACGAATAATATGGCCGAAATTTTATTTTGATAGTACTAATATTTGCTACGTCTTTGTCCTAATTAGAACTTTTACTGATAGAAGAATCGACATTCCACATGAAACAAAAAATAGAATTGGAAAAAATTGAGAATGAGACCAAGGTCGAAATCGAGTCGAGTCGAGTCCGGGATCAAAATTAGAATCAAGAGCGGAACTGCGATTGGAATCGAAAATATAAGAAATCGACATCGAGAACGACTGAGTGATGGGCGATACACAAGATAAAAATATTGTTTGTACGTCTACGCGGGTGGAGCCGTGGGCAAAAGCTAGTACGCAATACACCTGTACCATTTTGGTATGGAATATATCTGCATTATTATTACAAAGTTTTAATTTTTAAAAGGTCATTTTGCATGTAATAGATACGCTCGATTAATAAATATCGTTACATTTAGTGTGTGGTTATGCATCAAAGAAAACTCACAGAATTGTATATTTCAAGTGGAAATACCACTGAAGTGTTTTTTAAATCAATTTGAATGTAATTCTTGAAAATTACCACCAAAACTTTGTTCATAAACGGGTAAGTAAAGTTACAGTAACTAATTAGAGTCACTCTATGAATGCAGTTAAAAAATGATAGCAAATACGTAATTTTGTGCTATATATAGCACAAAATTACGTTAATAGTATCAACCTCGATGTAAAAAGCTTATAAGCTTTTTACATCGAGGTTGATACTATTATCTAGCACATACACACACACACACACACACACACACACACACACACACACGCCGTGGTGTATTTTGTCTTTGGTTTCACCTTACTCCGTAGCGCATCGAACCGTCAAAAATCTATGGTGAGCACAGTAAAAAGAACTGTTATTTACCGTTTGCAACCAAAGGGCGCGCCGAGATAAGCCAAGTGAATCCAAATTCGGTCTGTCCACTATTAGCCGTTAAGAGCTTTCTTGCCGTTTACCTTCCACACTAATATATTTTATAAGAGTTCTGTGATACTCCATAAGCTGTTCGACTTAGGTCAAAACATAAACTGAAGTTTTCCTGATAGCAACTCTTGATTCTCTATGCTTGAGTTTTTCTCAGAGAAAAATTTGTTTTATCTTAATCTTTCTTTAGTGCGAACACTTGAATTATCTATGTATTTATTAAAAAAAAGAAAATGTATTTCTTTCTAAAACAAATGCATCGATAATTTTATGCTATTCTCGTAATAGCTATCCTTAGTTTTGTTGTTTTGACTGCAAATATTATCATTATTATGTTGGCCATGTGAGCGGCGGCGACTCGGGACCGTGGCGCGATAGTCAACAGCGACCCTTTGAACCACAGGTTGTCGTGTTCGATCTTGACCACGGGCAAATCGACCGTAAAATCGGTCAATTCGTCCATGAAAAGTTATGAAACAGAAAACAACGATTGTTATTTTTTTATGTCTGTTCACTCAAATATCTGAAATTACTAAATGGATTTATCCAAATTGTAGTGTATTTAATCGGACATCTCGTTCCAAGTGGGCATATTCGTCGATAACTTCGAATGAGGAGTTTTTAGTGTTGTTTCCAGATTCTAAAACACCGCTTTGACCAAGGTCTCACTACTCTAATGAGGCATGAGCGGGAAACTTACAGTGGCATTGGTTACATTTGCAAAATGCAGCACAATTAATAATATTTGAAATGCTATAACTCGCTGATTTTAATAGCTGAAATGAAATAAAGTACTGACGTGCGCCATCCTTTCTTACATAATTTTGTTTTATTAATCGACTTCAAAAAAAAAGAAGGAGGTTCTCAATTCGTCTGTCTGTATTTCACTATACGTTTCGGCACCGACTGCAATACCTAATTGATTATATAGGTATTATGAATATTTAATTAGCAATAATTTTAAATGTTTAAATTTCTTTTGTAGGATTTAAAAATTGTTATTAATAACTTTCTAATTTAAGGATTTTATGGACTTATTTTTTTTTGTAAATTTTTTTATGTCATTTTAAATTAATTTTTCATAATAACATCGCTTAGATATCTTTAGAATATTAAACCAATATCTTATCTGTAATGACATAACATCAAATTTTTGAGCTACTGAAGCTTAAAAAATAGGAAAATCCAGTCGTTATTGGTACTTGCAATAACTTAGAAAGGTTATACTGATGAACGTAAAGATCGGTATAATGTAATACATCATATGAATGAACGATATTAAATTTTGAGGCTAGCAACCACCATTATTTCCTAGTCAAAAGTATAATTAGAGCACAATATTGGGAACTATCCAATTTTTTTTAGAAATCGTTTAAATTTGACGAATAAATTAATCTAAAATAGAAATATACTAAATTTAAGATGTGCAGAAGATGGACAATTTCCTACATGCATGTTTATCCGTGTCTATTGTTCTGTGTCAAGAAGCCGAAAGAAAACTAAAACAACTTCAAGTCACACGAAATCAATCGACGTTTTTCCACATTTTCATTTATGTACTTAATTACGGTGATTTGTTAATGTTCTAGTAATTAACTTTTACATTATTAAATTTACGACTGCAGAAATCAAATACAGCACACAATTTTTTACCGAGACCCAAGCACCTCATACTGGAATAAACATTAGACAGACACGTATGCCCTGGCAATGAGATTAAAAAAAAATCTGACACCCACAAAAACATACAATGAAACTTCTTCGTTTATATAATATGAACGCGTCTTTATAGCGAAGATCGTAAATAAACTCTCGTATCTTCTACACACCCACGCCACTGGAAACTCGTGGTGAAGCCCGAAGTTGGCTATAGTTTAAACTTCTTTACTTTTCCGTGAGTGGTAGGTATGCAGGCAGCAGGTGGTGGTCGGCGTTGTCGCTTTAAACGCGGGTTTACGTTTAACGAGACCGTTAACGCGCGTTTAGCGCGACCGTTATCTACGTGAAAGCGGAGGTGTGGCGAGATGTTGCGGTCGCATCGCCAGCGCCAAATTTGGCGACTCCGACGCAGTTCGGGGAAAAAGGAATTTTCGTAATTAGCTCACGCTTTCGAATTCGAAATCTGCGAATTCGATTGTCGCTTACGTCGTTTTTCCCTTTCATTAAACGTATGCGATGTACCTAACAGAGAGGGATAACCGATCCCTGTATATTTTTATTATTTTATTATATATATATATATATATTATTTAGAAGCTCACATATATTCCCTATAGGTATAGATAAAAACAATAGATATCCACAGGGTAGGAATACCTACCTCTCTTGCTTTACTGAATCAGCATTAGTTTTATGCGAATTCGTGGGTTGCGGATGCTATAAATTTGGCCCTTCTTTATTATAGCACCAATTTCATATGCATTATATTTTCTTGGGCGACCTTTGCCGACTCGTTCATCACACGCATGCCCTCTATAGATTCGTTTGTCAGTCTACCTTTTGTCATTCTTTTCAGATAGCCCAACCACCGCGAACCACTTTTTCTATCCTAGTGACTACGTCTTCTTCCAAACCATAACATTCCTTGATAGAACAATTTCTGTACCCATTAATCGAAATAACTATGTCTAACCTATATATATATCTGTTACGTTTATTTTTTAATTTTAAGATCATGTACTTAACCTCGCTTGTGTTTATTTTCATATTATTATTTACCATTTAAGTAATTCAAGTAGATAGTCTATGAATTACTTTAATGATTATTATTTTACTCAGAAGATTCACGACATGTCATAGCTACAATCTATTGCAGAGTCGATGTTTCACAAATATTGATAATACATTGATATTTCCTTCGTACTTTCCATATAGCGATTGACCATTTCATGATGCTCTTGGCTTGAGGGTATTGTAAAAGCCTTCGTCAGTACCAAGCTTAGCAACAGCAAACTTCGTATCTTAGTTTTTAAAACTTCAATGCCCCAAATTTTATTGAACGGCTGAAATCATAGTCGATTTTATTTCATTTCGACAATTTTACTAAGACCAAATTTTAAAAAAGCTGTTGTAGTCAACAGTTTCATATTAGTTAATAATAAATATGAATTTTAAATAATATTCTAACTGTTGTGTTTACACCGACTTCATATTTTTTCCGTTGCTGCAATAACCTATTGAATGTATTTGTTAGCTTTTCGCGTCTACGCTAGAAACCGCATACAATTTACAAAACAACTATTTTTTACCCATTGCACAAAACTTCTTTGTACGTTTCAATTTTATGTGAGACTGTTAGTTTTTTTAGGGTTCCGTATGATAAAGAACTCCAATGGGTACCGTTGGCATCCGTTACTAACCTACACCGTCTGTTCGTACGTGTTTTTTACCTTCAAAAAGCTGTACCTTTTTAAACTGTTAAGGTAGCTGGGATTGAAATTTCTACAGAGAGTGTGTCATTGTAGCATATCCTTTACATGTCGTGATAAATGTCCTAATTAATAATAATAAAAAAATATAAAGCAATAGATTATGCGGGATTCTCAAACAAGAAACGTGTTTTTTTTTCAGTATACTTTTTGTGATTGTTATTCTGTTTCAAAAACGTAATACGAACAAGGCTGAACCTTAGTGTAATTAAAAATGATAAAATCCGACCAAATGTGAGTGAGTTTCACGGTATAAACCTCAAACTCATCGCGGTGGTACGGACACCGACTGGCACTTACCCGGGTTTTTGTAGATGATGCTTTTTTTTTTGTATATGACATTCAATTTAATAAAAATCAAGGCTTGTTTTAGGACGGTAAACGTGCAAACATCAAATTAGTACTTAAGTATTATTTTCTTAAACAGTCGCCACAGAGACTGGGCCCGCACCAAAATGTACTTCATGCACAGATTGAGAATATAGTTAAATATCGCCATCAAGGGCTAAGGTAAATGTCGGATGGAAAACGCTCACAGTTCGTGAGAGCCGCGCAATGCGTAGGAATTCAATAGGAAAACGTCAATCATATCATGTGCGATTTAAGAAAAACACAAACAAACACAAGGTGGCCGGCCGACCGGACGCCATTCTAACCGAAAAGTCAAAAGCAATTTCGCATCGGGACATTGAAATGTACCGCTTTCACTGCGAATATGAAATTAGACGGGCGCGGCTTTTAACTAGGGTGTTTAATTTAAAAATAAAGACAAACGCACCGTAAACTGTTCACGACATTGAAAAAAAATACGATTGACGTTTCGCTGTGGCGACGCTGACGGCTGAGAGTTAAAAACACTCCACTTTTAATTTGGAGGACGTCACAAATCTCATAGTCGAATGATGGGTGTTCGGCCGCGAAGCCGGCGCCAGAAAAACAGCGAGCGTTGTCGATCGGTACTGATTGCGAAATTGTCGGTTAAATTTACATTCGCAAGTAGTTAGTGAGGATGAGACGTGTATGCCCATTGATTTTTTCACGTACAGCGAGAGCTATTAAGTTATATTTTGACATTGACTTGCTAAATGATCATATCGACAACGCGCCATTAATCACTGGTTTAATGATTAATGATGCGTAGGATATATTTACAAGTTTGTACGAAGGAAATTATTGACTAATAAAAGATTATTGTAAGATTCGCTTCAGCGATGGGGCGATTAAAACCAGACACAAAACACAATATTTTTACCCAATAGTTTTGGTTAGTAGAGTTTGTCACAGTTCTGATAGCTAAAATCGAACTGGTGCGTACGTTGGGCCCTCTACAGTCGCGCCGATTCAACTCTTCGTGCCAACTAAATGATGTATAGAAACATTACTTTTTATTATCGTTCGGTTTTAATGCGTATGTATTTAAATAGATAACATAAATAGACGAACGGATAACAAATAAAAGCATCGTGAGGCTGGCGACGACGCGACCTGCTGTTTCAGTTATGGTGGCTTTTCGAATTTTTCGAGAAATCATAAATACGTAATATCAATCACTTATGTCGTATGTCACAAACTAATAAAAGCGTGTCAATTAATAAATCATTTTTCTCCTTTGCAAAATTTAAATTACTTTTGTAGCCATTATAATCATTTCCGATCAATTTTCTTGGTGTCGCTCAAAATCTACACAGCCGATTGATACCTAATTCTTAGGAAATCTCATCTCGGTCGAGTACTTTCCGATTTGGTGCACCCCTATTTTAATTGGCCCATTTGTCAAAAGACGGTCAAGGTTACACAGACACGCACACATGCATCCTTCTGAAAATGGTCAAAACAGCGCCCGAGAGCGACTCGCGTGATGAAAACTCGACTGAAAAAACGGATTGAAAATAATAGTTTCCCGAATATTCTTAAAAAATTTTGAACTTTCTAAACGGGAAGTTAAAATATTCCAAACGGAAGAAATCTCGTATAAATACGTACGTACATTCATCCTCAAATCGGGATGGTCGCGTAACGTTTTAAAAATACTCTCAAGCCACTGATTACTTGAAGGGTCATTCTAAACTAAACTTTTCAATATCGCCACGATCACGATTCAATATGACGCAACGGTCTTCTCTCGCACTTCGAAACGGCCGTAATGCTTCATGCGTGATGTAAGACATCTTTTTAGGCCCCACAGTCGAAAGAAAACAAATAGAAGAAAAAAAAAAACATAAGAATTTCATCATGTCCGTCCGTCCGTTTGTTCATCACGAGAAGTTGCAACTCCATTGACTTACATAAACTGCCTTATAATTCTATAAGAAGATTACGAAAACAAATTAGAATTAGCTTTCAATAGACACGTACTAAAAGGACATATTAAATATTTGGCATTCCTAGCTGGTAATAAGTGTTCGAAATATAAGCATATCATATTTTTTTTAAACACAACTTTGCGTTTTGTTCATTAACAATTTTTTAGCGGGGAATCGTCTACCAATCATTAGAGCAAATCGTCGTTCGTACCATAAACGAAATTAAATAGAAAACATTTAGGCCGATTATTTTTTATGTTGTCAAAACTTTCTTTTCGCCTGTGGGTTGCACTCCTCATTTCTTAATGTCTCTGGAAGGGAAGCCCCTCAGCCGATTACCGTGAGACGTTAATAGAATGAATTTTATCGTGATGGATATTTTTAACATAAGAAAATCGTGAAGGCTGACTCTCAACTGGAGTAATTGAAGAAAATGTAACTGCTGTCAAACGGCCAACGGAAGAAAACCGATATATCAACTATGAGAAGATTAGAAGTCACTGGAGGGTGAGTATAATCTAATCCACAAAAAAAAAATGCATACGAAACGCCTGGCAGACATAAAAAATCAAAACAGATTGTTAAAAATATATATATTTGCAGAAAATCAATACATAAATATGAAATAAAATAAATAAAACTATATTAGAAAGGAAGTTACGATCTATAAAAGCAGCGAATGCGTGAAATATACTTTAGTCGTATAGAGTCGTGTAGTAGTTTATCGCAGTATACACTCACATAGAAAAACAACAAAATATGTAGATGCATCATGCAAACGCAAAGGAATGGAGAGCAGCTGCGCAGAAGGGACATGACGGCATAAGAGCGTCATGCCGTATGCTATTACGTCATACAAGACGGTCTTACTTCAAAAGCGCGCCAATAGACGTTTCGCATCAAAGAAAAAACTGAAAATAAAGATACTTATTTGTTGTTGGATTTCTATCGTCTCGAAGCAGAAACAGGCTCGCGATGATTGCCAAAAAAAAATTGTAATACGAACGCGTACAATTAAATGATGTTTACTACATTATGAAAGAAGGGAAACGTGCATTAATTGTTACGATTCTGACGACGTGTTTCGTCAACGGGAGACAGGACGTGAAACGTGGGTAAGAAAGCGATTGTTGTTTTATCACGCAGACGGGTCCAGTTTGTTCGACCCCACTTGAACGACAACAAACAGTTGACACTGAGTTAAATTACAAATGTATTTTCTCTCATATATTGAAATAGCTCGCGAAAGACGACCGACACGTCTTTGCATCCAAATTTTAGCAACACAATAAAGCCGCACACCGTCAGTAAGACAAAGTCTCATTTGAGTTTTGACCTCGTGACGCGCGCGACCTATCCTGCGCACAGTCTGACCTTTGACAATGTTACTTCTTCATTTGTAATATATTTCATTAAGCGCTGTGTAAAATGTTCATCAAGCTTTAAAAAAAAAATGAGTTTTTTTTTATGTATTCTATTGCATACAGCTGATGTTACATAGGTATTTAAAAGCCCATTGTAGCGTTTGCTATATTTGTCATTGAGAAGAGTCGAAGTCTAGACATCGATAACATAGTACACATTTGCTGCTCACAACATCAAATGAAATGCGAATGATCATAAATCCCCTACTTTTACGTACATAGTGCCCCGACAGTTGCAGCATCAGGATTGAGGAATTGGTACCCAGAAAGTAACGACAATTTCCTTACTTGTGACCTATAGTATTAATTCGAAATACACAGAGCCACAATCTCACGGTTTAAGCAAGATCTTTGTAAGTTTAAGGATTTCTCTCCGACTCAAAGGGACTGCTGAACAGCAGATTATCGGAATAGGTGAAGGGTAACTTAAGTTGCATTACCGAGTAACTGCCAAATTACTGGACCGATTTAAAAAAATGTGATTATACCCTGACCTCTGTAAATGTAACGTAATATAAAGAAACTAAATTAGTTGTCGCGTTCTCAACACAAACGTGGAAGGCATGTATCGATGACACATGACAGTCTTATAAATATGACTTTTTCCAATTTTTTGGAAAATGTTATGAAAAAGATATACGGGTATCTTGCAATCGTCTTTGACTCTGTACAAGTGAAATACAATTTAATCTATTCAAATCGATTAAGCCATTTCCAAGAAGATCATTTCCAATGATCACACGTAAAAAAACATGAGCGTTAAATATAGAAACTTTTTTGTGAAGTTATCAAATCTTATACAGCAATATAAGATTTGATAACTTCATATATATATATATATATATATATATATATATATGCTATCTGTCATAGTTTTTCTTTTAGTTAATATCTAGTAAAATTTATAAAAACTATTATTCTTTCAGAGTTCTCTTTCTGTTTTATTTTCGTTTTGCCGTCAAATTTATTGCACCTCGAGGAAACACATACTTTTTAAGTTAAGTTACAGTTAGAGTTAAGATCATACACAAGGATATGAAGAAATAATATTTTTAAGTAACTTTGAAAAGCCATACATGAAACACATATGTATGGCATAGTATATTATGTATTGTATAGTATATTGTTCATATCAACAATAAAATAGACTAGTAGACGATCGCACAATTTATATGAAGAATGTTAACACTTCCCCGCATGGACTGTGGTTTAGGTCTAGGAGTTGGAATAGGCCGAATGGTTCGTACCTCCCCTACGGTCTCGTACGCACAGAATTACAGCTTCAACTTTATGTGGCGTTCAGTTTGTTTAAGAAAAACAGGTCTTATTAATAGCAGCACTAGACTTTTCATTTCAGTAAGGTATCTTGCATCAAACGATGAGATTTCAGAATCGGAATTTAGCTAAAATTGTAATTATATACTGAGAGTAAATATATATATTAACAACTGTTATAAAAATTGAATTTCAAACATATCGCTTACAAATTATATATATTATTTTACAGTCGGCTTTCAAAGTATAGAGTACTAGATCAGTGCAAAAAGTTAACATTAATTAAAATTTTGTCTAATACAACTACAATGAAATGAGTAGCAACGTATGAGATATTGATCGTTGCCTTGATTGCAATAATTTTAACTGCAATAAAATGCAACGGTTTCCAGGTAATCACTTCCTGCCCAACAATCTAACGTGGATACTAAGGTTAATTGGCTCGTTATGACCGGGGTTCGCGTAAAACGCGTGAGTACAATATTTATTCTCACCATAGAAGCTGTGAAACTGTAATAATGTATGACAAGCACGCGCACCATCCGAGTTCACACGAGAGCTTAGAGTTGAGTTTAAGAGTTGTTAACATCGGGAATTATCGCGAACAGACGCCAACTGTTTAACTCGCTCTCCATCGAATTCAACTTGTAAAACCATCACATCTCCACTAATAAAAGCGGTGTTACTCATATAACCACTAAATTTCTCTAAATAATACTGTTTATTTAACGACTTTTATGAAGGTATTTCACAAAATATGGAATAATCGAAAATTTCGACTTAAAAAGCAAGAAAATTAAAAAGTTAGAAACGCCAAACTGTAAAACGACAATTCTCTAAACTCATATCTTAGTTTTTTATATACATTTAGTAAGTAAATTTAAAGAGTAAAATGTTATTCTATTACTATTACTTAAGAGTATTACTGAGCTAAGCCGTGGACAAACAGACAGACGGATGAACGGATGGACACGGAGAAACTGTGAGGGTTTCTTGTTGGCTACGAAATGCTACGCTTACGGTGTAAGATTTGATCCAGCCCGCGGGACATTTTGAAAAATTTTATGTCTGATATCTGTCGCTAAAATTTTGTTAATCGACGTACTGGCAAGTCACTGCGAATACTTAGATGAATTCACAACTAGCTGTCACTTTCTGAAGCATATTGATAAGCTTTCTGCGACCGCGCCACATCGCAGACGGCTCATTTCATTTGTAGAGCGTGACTTTTAAACTAACTCGTACACTCGCGCGCGTTGTCTACACTGTTATAAAACTGTAACAAAAATAGGCCTCAACATTAGAAAAAAAGGTTACCTACGTTGATGTTTAGGTGTGACTGACTGCGAAACACCGATTTTTAGATTTATTGTCTGTTTATTTGTTCGATTCTATAACGCAAAAATTACTAGGCCGAATTCCATGATTTTTTTTTGTTTAAAAGCTTATTAGTAGTCTTTGAACTGATAAAGACTTTACCTCGCTTCAACGACGGGAGCCGGAGATATAACAATAAAACCACGTAGCCACATCTTTTAAAGATTTGTAAATCCTCCTTTTATAGAACCAAAGACTATGGTCCATGTGAGCAAAGTTGCGGGCAATAGCCACAATACATAATGACGAAATATTTCACTGCGTTTATCTGTTACGAGAAAAACCCTGCACCATTCAAATAACGGCGACGGGGAGAAGAAGCGAGGTTGTCGGAAGAAGATCTGTCGTGCATACCCGAGGATGGAACCGCGGCAGTTTATATATATATATATATATATATATATATATATATATATATATATATATATACATTATAATATATAAACACATTACCCTTCTTGAGTTAAAAAATAAAATGCTGGCATGGATATAGAATTTTAAATACCCATTAATAGCACTTTGAAACTTTATTTAGAAGATTACATTTAGGCATTCGATCAGTCACCAGGGCCAAGTAAAACATTTTGTGAAAAACTGTTTTTAAAAAAGAATTAATAAACACTGGCTGTTTTTTTTTAATTACAAAGTTCGATTATTTAAGAGAAAAGATAAAATCATTTTAAATTCATATTTCTTTCCATATTTTTTACGAACAAAATAAAAATAATCTGCCTCATTTTGTACAATTTCAACTGTCAGCTAAAACCAGAAGAAACAATCACTATAAAGACGTTCTAAAGAGTCTGTTTCGCGCTGGTTCAACGAATTTAAACGCGGTCGGACAATTTTTACGGGCGAAGTAACAAGTGGCCGCCCTTTGACGGTTGTTAAAAAAGCAGAAGGAAACGTCTTATCAGTGGAGATTTTAATTCAAGAGAATAGCCGAATTGTGTATGATAACGTTCAGCGTGTACTGCAAATTAGATCGAGAAGTGTACATGAAGTTTTACAACGGCATGCCAGCGTAAAAAGATCAATTTCTCCCCGAGTACGTGCCGCACTACCTAACGCAGGCTCGAAAGCGGGTTCATGTGGAATGGTGTCGGGACACGATAGCGAAATTTGAAACCAGCTTGTTTCGGCGAGTTTTTTAGTATTTTCACGGGTTATGGTTCAGAAATGAAGGGTTAGTCGATCTTGTGAACGTTTGAATATTGACCAACGCCTATCAAAATAAAGCGTGGAAGAGGCAGTGCCGGTAAAATTTTGGTACATTTTTTTTTTCTATAACAGCTTATATGATGTCATCCTTCCCAGATCGCTGGAATATCAATGCTGAATTAGCTCGAAATTTTCACCATCGTGAGCAAAAAGCGATTGAACACTACTGGACTGTATACGCATTTTTATAGAGTTACGAGCCGTACACTCGAATTTTGAAATTGTATTTGACCAACGGAGCTTAATGTAGATATCAATGATATAATATTGTCTGGATGCGTGGTCCGCATGAGGTTGCCACAGGGATTAATGCTTGGTCCATTTTTATTTTTAGTTAATATTAATGACTTGCTTGGTCTTATTAAAGACGTTCATAAGATAATAAATATTGTTTGAAGATGACATGACATCTCATGCTATTTAAACTAAAAGACGACAACTAAGTTGTGACGACGTGGACATTGTTAACACCATTGTTGAAAAACGTCTTACTGGAAATAACTTTCTCTTGACAGTAATAAAACAAAATGAGAAAAAAATCTCACTTTCTAATATAGAGTATGGATCTGGTACTATTTTAATAGAAATTAGGAATTGGAATTTGTTGATGCTAGTGTATTCTTGGGAGTTTCTTGAGAACCGGTACCTCATATATCCCATAGAGGTAAAATTGAGAAAATTGGAATCTAATTATGGGATCGTAGTTTATATACGAACATTTAATGCACTTTACAAAAGAACTGTTTGAGAAAAATAGTGATAGACATTATTTTATTATTAGAAATAAAAATAAGTTGTATATACAAGTTATACGACTGCATCAAGTCGACAATTCATTTCGGGGCTTTGTGTGCGCATATTCAATAATATTCATTATTAAGTGCAAAATACGTTATACAAACTTAAAATCTTCATTAAGCAAACGTTTAGTAAAAAACGGTATTATACAATTTCTAAATATTTATGGGATAAACAAATGACCATGAACTTGATCAGCTCAACTTCCTACAGGTTTGTTTCTTTTTGTAATACTTTTATATTTAATTGTTTGCCCTCAAGTTTCTTATTCGTTGTTCTCGAGAGATAACTGCCTTACGAAGGAGTTGTGATTTAAAAAAGTGATAAAGCTTTGAAATACTGTAAATTTGAAAAATCTTGTGACGAACTTCAAATCTTATCTTATACTACTTACGAAATAAAGATATTTTTAATTTGGATTTGAATTTGCACTACTTTTTCACCGCGAAAACGCATTTACGCATTCGGCTTTTATAAAATACAGGACTTCTGGGCAGCTGGTCTAACTTATAAATCATTCTCTTCAGAATCTTGATTTACGATGCTAAATCGATGATTTGCATCACTGCAAAATGTACCGGCTGCATTTGTGTAGGCGGTTGAAACGGTGTCTGATGCGGACTGGAAAATCTGTTTCGGAAATTGACATGTGAAAGTTTAAATACAAGCCTACGCATATTTTTTCATATCGCATAACTTTTTGAGTTCCCCACGTAGAATAAATTTTCATACACAGTCATTGTTTAGAAAAATAATTATAATCTTGTAGCCATTTTCGCGGCACAGAAATGGAAAGCGAGTGCCATAACACTCATGATTTTTCTAGACGTTAGGAATTCGTGCAAATGACTGTTAGCGCGTTGATGTCTTTCAATAATAAAACTTATATTTTAATAGCGCTGCGACCGCGGCCGGCGCACGGGCCGCTCTCCACCGCGTGGTCCGCGTGTCGTATTTTTTTTTACCATAATTTACCACCGTATGTTGTCATTTTTCTCGTTTAAGGTAGGCGTTTCTCTTTGACTGTTTTGGATGGGCATGACTATTAACGAATTCTTGGAGACTCTATTCATTCGTCACAATGCATTATTAGGCGATTCTCACTCACGACTCACTAAACAATGCAGCATTCTAAAAGGTTTATTATTTATTGTCTCTTTTTATTTGTTAAAATATTTCCGCGATAAATGACTTTTAAATATTTTTTGTTAGGATTCTATAAGCGATATAATTTTTTCAGTGTACAGAGGATTCTTGTTGAGATTCACCGAAACTGACTTACTTTGTCCGACATAAAAATGGATTAAAATTCCCTCAATATAATAATTAATAGTTAAGAATAAATTCAGCCTATAGTACAGTGCAGAATATTCTTCCTCACACGTTAACTTTATGGATTTATTTTACGAACGCTCGTAAACGTCGAACGCTCTATAACCGTTCAAAGTTTTTAAACTTTAATTATACAGACATACTTGAGTATCGATTTAGTTTTAAAAAATAGATAAATAGTTCTATAAACCTACCTAAAACCAACCTGGTTTCGATGGTTTGCCCTCCGTCACTCTTTTTATTTTGTTGTCCTGGAAAAACGAAGTCAGCCACCCTTTCTTTTGGGCGGGCAGGTCGTCGTCTTGACTTTCGGCGTTTTAGGGGCTGCGGTGGGCCGGCGGGCGGGGGCGCGTGCTCGGCTTGCGCGCCGCCGCGCCGCCCCCGCGGGCGCCGGCCGCGGCTCAGGCGCCTGCGCCGGCGCGTCGGACGGCCTCACCCGACGTTTCCCGGCCGTAGTGGGCACCGTCACTGCACTCGTCCGAGGTTTTTAGTCACTACGACGTTCGTGTAACTTTCTATATGAATATTTGTAGTCTTGACTATATTTTGCCTGTGATGGATTTTTCCATTCTTGATACTAGTATTTACTTTCGGAATGGCGGGACGAATCATGGTCTTAAGTTTATCGGGCCGCGGTCGGGGTGTAAGGCGCGGGCGCGGCCGCTGCGTGGTGGTGGTGTGCGGCAGCTCTCGCGACTCGTCTTCGTAGTCGTCCCAGTCGTCGAACGGGTCGAAGGAGTCGAAGTCGTCGGAGCGGGCTGCGAGGAGATACGGAAGCGGCCGATAGGCGGCCACGGCCAACCAGCCGGCCAGTAGCGCGAGCAGCGTCGTGCGACGCGCCATCGGGCGGCCGTGTGCTCATGGCGAGGTGCGCGCGCACTGTGCCGACCGTCGCCCGGCCGCCTCGCGTCGTCGGCGCTGCACCCACCCGTGTCCCGGTACTGTTGTCACTCTCGAAGAGATCTTAATTCAAAATCGTTGCCGTCGGGCTGTTACTTTTATATCAATTTGGGAAAACTAAAAAGTACTCTTTTATGAATAAGACACTAAAAAGCAAATATAGTACACATGTGTACATTCAACACTTTGTACACCTGTAGTTAATAACCATGTCATACCGTATAAGCATCTGAGAGTAAAAACGCAGAGCGCCTTATTTTGAACTCGTATGTCTCTCGAAAATTATTAGAGATAGAGTTGAATGGCAATGGTTTAATAACGTCGAAGGAGTTTCAACACCAATCTTTAGGCTCCAGAAAGAGGCTCTCATCATCGTATGGAAATGAATAGGGCTGATATACCTAAAGCTAAGAAAATGAGCCTGACTTCCTGGGGCTTACTACTAACTGACCCTGGTCACAGTTTAACTATCATTCCTAACGCGATGGGATAGCTAGAACCCATAGAAACTATTGTTGCGAACTTTCTCCGTTAGAATATATATTATTTTTCTTATAAATAACTTTATATAATTAAATTTAACTTTGTAGAATTGAAATTCATCGCTACTTTGTGCAAAATACATCAAAAAATGGTAACACTGAACAACGCGACATTCGCTGTTCGAGATAGCACTACTGCCTCCAACACGTGTTACTAGATGAGATTTTCTGGTAATCTTCGGAGAACTTCAATATCCGGCTTCCAGATGCATGGCTTTTTTTACAATTAGCGTCCCAAAATTTAAAATTGTGAAAACTTTTCGCTTAGGTGCATTTGAAGTGTATTTTAGGCATAAAAATTAAAAGTTTGACTTAAGCACCTTTAACTGAAACGAATATTGCAATAATTAAAAAGAAAGATGAATCTGCATTCTAGGTTTCAGTAATTTGGCAAATCTTCGGGTGAAGTTTTAGTATTTTTTTGGCATTTACTCGTTAAAAATCGATTTTCACATAAGGCGCTCGATGTGAAAATTTTATGAGCGAAAAATCAGTACAAGAGTTAACACAAAAGTGTTAAGTTTTTTTTTTTTTAAATATCTTGTTGATTTCTAGTACCATTTTCAATACAGCGTTCAATGGCAACGTGGTCAATATTGCATCTACATGCACATCAATAAAAGCAATTTTCGTGACTATATTTTTTATTCAATAAATTCTATCTAAAGATGTTATTAAATAAAGCATAATTATAATTACACGTTATTAAAGTAAGACGTAATTTGCATTAATTATGCAAATAGCACGCACGGTATGTCAGTCATAGACAAGAGAGGAAAAAGCATAGAGATGGCGCCGGGAAATGACGTGACACCGGCCGGCGAGTTGTTTATGGGGAGTTGCTACTTGCGTTTGCTACGACTAAATTGAATAGTTGCAATTTATCGAAGAGACTGAAATTTACTGCTCCATGTGCTTCCATTAAACTTACGTTTGTTCTGGTATATCGTAAAATTAGTTGTACGTTTGCGTTTAGGTGTATCTACTTCAATTTAATTGACTCTGACTTCGTGTAAGAAAACTTTCTAGTCACTTTTCATTTGAAATAAATTATGTATGAAAACCTACTGAGGTTAACCTAGATCTAAATACATAGTTGTATTTAACTCAAAACTTTAATATCTATATCAAGTTTCGAACTTGCATATCATTACATACATCTATTTTATCTACATGCAAGTATTTAATTCGAACTCTAAATTGCACAATTTAGTTAAGATGCGGAAACTCGCTCATTTTCGTTTTCTGGGTCTTTTTTACTCCTTAAAAAGAGGGGTAGTAATAGTTAAAAAAAAATGTTTTGAACACGACAATCTGTTTCCAAGGACTATTGTTTTAAAAATACCATTCACATCACTATTCTCTATAGAATAAATTTGCAAAGATAACCCAAAATATTCTCTCTGATCAGTTTTATCCAAACAACGGATGGCAACTAAAATCAGAACAAGTTCTAAAAAAACATACGTAACTAAGTTATTCGCGGTATTCATCTAAGGCAGGTATTCACCTTTGACATGTTTTGGGCCAAACTTTAGTGTGCAAATATATTCGCGGGCCGCGTTCAAAAAATAGTGCAATGTAAAGTAGTGTTTATAATTTTATCGATAGATATCAAACATGAAATTTTTCGAAATGTCTTGCAGACCGGATCAATTCTTACTGCGGGCCGGATACGGCTCGTCGTACTTACTCGCGTACAATTAAAAATTGTACGTAAGTATAAGTAAGTAATCTAGAAAACCATTGACCATACAGCCACATGTGTTTGTGTTGTTTTAAAATCTGACAGATGACAGGAGAGAAGAAAAGAGACTGAACAACGGCGGATCAAGTAAAGAAGTGGAGAGCGCGAAGTAGACGACAGTGTCGGAACAGGGCGAAGAAGTGTTCTGAAAGGCGGGAATAGATCAAACTCCTATATAAGAAGAATCTCACATTGACCTATACCAATTCCATATTCCACTTTCAAAACAAACCAAAAATACATTTATTTCGTAGATAATCGAATTACATTTTAAATACGTCATTAATGGATTATTTTCAACAATAACGCTTACAGCCATTCTGAATGTTGATGCACTCTGAGAAAAATGGATAAGAAACTAAAGGGCTGCTCTTTTTTTCTCATAGATACACATATTAAATAAAATTAGCACAACACTCGGAAATAATGTAAAACGACTCAATAGTCGAGATAGTTCATTCTCATGATTTTTTTCATTGATTTATTCAGACGTGGTATATACGACCTTGCAATATAACTTGTTTTTAACAAAAAGTTTGGATTCGAAAAATGGCAAATTTTGAATTTCAGATTGACCAATTTTCAGAGCACGCATTGCCTCTTGAATGACTTGTAACTTGACTCCGTCAAGTTTTATGAACAGCAAGATCATCCTTATGTCTATTGTTAATGTTATGGATGTCGCTCATTTCCCGGACCTATTCTACATTTCTCTTGACGTACACCAAATTTTTGTACATGCTTTGCTCCCAACAACTCCGCAGCTCGAGCGTCAGATCCACTGCCACTACACTTGCGAGTCGACCCCGACCCTGGACGCAGCGGGAGTTCCACGTGATAGTGACCGAGTGCCATCGCTGCCCCTGCCCAAAACCACATACCCTGCTTCCCTTCCATGAACCTTGCGGACGCCTGTTCGGCCTTGTTGTTAACACCGTTCTATCCGAATTCGCTTCTAATCTTTGCACCGTGCTCTTTCCCCGTGCCGCTTTTGGTTTGTTATTCATTTACGTTACTGACCACTATTTCCGAACCCCCTTCGTACACTTTCTATTGTACCGTTATTGGCAGGCACTCATAATTCTGCGAGCGTCGTCCATACAGTATATTATTCTTCTCTATGAATATCCATGTCGATCGGCGCCCGCGGGCCGACTGACCCGGCGCTGCGGGAGTTGGCCATTGACAAGAAAGATTGTTCAAAAGAAACATTCACATACTTTAACATAAAGAGGTTGCATTTCTAGCGTGCAGGAAGATTGTTAGGCGAATATGGGCGAAAGTAAAACGACAATTGGAAATTATTAATAAAATGGACAGTACGTTATTTAACCACGACATAAACCTTTAGAAATAAAATAATTAGTGTGATTTTCTTAACATACTTTAGTGTCGGTTTCCTATTTTTTTTTGTGTGTGTGATTAAATTTATAAACACAAAGCAAATAGAACTTATCTTTAATTTATTATCGACTTATCAGGATTTTGAATTAAAGGTTAAAAGTTATATTAACTAAACTTAAATATACATTTAAGATCGACCAGTTGCGTTTCATAACAAAACGTTTTTGGCATATCTTACTGCTGAGAGCAGGTAATATCCCTCATTGTTAAAATAAAAAAAATATAACTGCGATAATTTATCATGCTATTGTTTTGTTTATGTGTGCAACAGCATGTATGGTGTTACTGTGCAACATAGGTATACGCAGTGTCACCTAAAATCACAAAATAATTTTAGACACCCAAATTGTTATAGCTCAAACTATACAGTTACTTGTGCGTACGAGTACGTTTGCATTTTATAAAATTGGGTTTGTTTATTATAAGTTGGAATCACTAAACTACAAACTGTCAAATGACAGCACGCGCGCCACAGTCAATTCCTAGCTTGCATGTTTGAATTTGTTTTCAGGTATTACTCGCTTTTAGGGCTCTGCACCTAAAGCGTGCAAACGGGACCCTTTTACTAATAAGCTCCGCTGTCTGTGCATCCGCCTGTTTCGCTGGCGGTCTGTCTATCGCCCTAGATAGACTCTGCGACAGATACGCAGAGTTCTATCCACCTTATCTTTTGAACTGTAATGGCTAGACATTTGAAATTTTCACAGATCATGTATTACTATGGTGAATGGCCGCTATAACGACAAATAATAAAATAAAATAAAGTTAAAAATTAGAGACCCTCAATACAAGAAACTAGTTCTCTTTCTCGTTTTGCTCCATGTCATTAATGCCAATACATTACACAACTAGATGTTTTGATTAGTATAACTAATGCACACTCTTAAGTGAAACAACGCACGTTAAAAACGTTTCAAATCAAGGTCAAAGGTGAATCAGACTAGGACCAATTTGATTCTGCACCTATCACTACATATCTTGACGATGAATCACATATCGATATTCGTCACCTCTCTTGTTTCTTACAAATTTTTTTTTAATCATATAATGTTAAATGTTGAAGCCGCCTTCGCTTTTGTTTGAAATACAAATAAATAACCTCCACTATGGAACACCGGCGTAGCGGAGACTAATTGATGTTATTCGATCAATCGATGGATCAATCTGTGATCTACGAGTATCGTCCATAGTAAAAAAAAAATGTCATATACTTAAAATCTATAAAAGAAATAAGATATTGAAACCCTAGGTAACACCGGGTCTTTTTGGCTGCATCACGAAACAGGGTCCGATTTCATAAAAACCTGAAACGCGCACCGAAGGATTCAGTCCTTCGACGTACTCATAGACGCTAACGAAACTTTGTTACAAACCTTTGGATAAACATAAGGGAATCTACGAAAAAATTAAATTGAATAATCAAAAAATCCAACTGCATAAACATTAATAAAAATTTCCAAAACTTATAATTGTTGTGAAGTTCTTATATGATCGTATAAATAGGTCTCATTTATGTAAAAAAAAACAAAATTGACCTTTTTTTTTGTTGCATTAGATTTTTCTACCGTTGTTTATTAATTTGGGTGCGCTGATTTCGAATCTACCCTCAGATTTCTTGTAGCAACTCTGGATAGTACGATACAGGTGCCGTCTTGAATTTGCACGAGTTATCGATTATTTCTATCAATAACGATGTAACTAAACTATTTTCTGTATAAATTTCATTATGTCTTTCTCAAAGAGGTTGTGTTTAAACAGTCCTGATTGTTTTTATGCTAGTTATGAAGAACATATGTTCGAAAAATTCCGTTTTTCGAACATATGTTCCGTCAGATTTCGTGAAAAAAATATACTTGGACTACTTCGGTTTTCAATTGCCGAGGAATGCTAAGTCCTGGATACCTAGTTTGGCATATAAAAATTGTGTTGAGACTTTGCAATTATGGGCAAATAAAAAAAGACCCTCTTTTAGGCATAAATCTACAATGATCTGGCGTGAACCGTCCAATCATTATTGAGTAGTGAGAAAATCAAAGCTGGTACTTTTGATGGCCCACAAATCAGGAAGTTGATAAATGATAAAAATTTCATCCACAATATGACAACTATCGAGAAATGTGCATGGGAAGAGTTTGTTTGGTCAATGCGTATTTTTTTTGGACATAGAAAGTCTGATGGCTACATTCAGCACGTTGAACAGTTGCTGATACACTTCCGGCAGCTTAAATGCAACATGAGTATTAAGCTATATTACCTTAACAGCCATCTATACTATTTTCCTGAAAATTTCGGTGACCTAAGCGAGGAACAAGGGGATCGCTTTCATCAGGATATTCGCACCATGGAGGAGAGATATTTAAGATACTGGAACGTAAATATGATGGCTGATTACTGTTGGAGCACTCAAAATAGTACTCCTGACACACCTCAAGCGAGATAATCATATAAAAGAAATTTTACTTTAGAATAAACACGTTAAATTGATTTTTATAATTTCAACAATGGCATTTTTATTAAAAAATCCTGTCACTTGATAGGGGCACAGGGGCATTTGGTAACGTGGCCGGTGGGGGGTCCGAATGGCGATTGGGTCAGCATTAATTGTTTATTCCATATTTTTTGCAAAATTTAATAGGTTCTGATTTCACCATACCTGGCAATCCTACTTGTCTAGGCTCTAAAGCGGAACGGATCTTTAGGCTTTTACCGAAATAATTGATTGTTGCTGACTTGCTCTCACGCTGTGCTAAGTATGTTAAGTAGGGGAAGGACCGTACGCACTATACACTCGTCTGAATTTTAACTCTCGTCTGAATTCGTCTGATTGAAAGTATTATAAATTAAATATCTTTACTATTGACTGAGGACGATTAATTTCAATTTAAGAAATTCCTAAATGAAACAAAGCTATTTGTTTTCGTTTAAACATCGTTTAAGTGTCAATAATATAATATTTAAATATATGTCAATGATTTACTTCCTCGAATAAGTGTCAAATGCGTATTAAATTCCTGTATCCTTTAAAAAATAGCTTATTTTCTGTCATATCATTTATAACTGCGATGGGAGCTGCTCATAAATAACAATAAAGTTACTTGAACAGATTTCATAAGAAATATACCAATGTTTACGTTTAAGAACTGTGCCCAAAATTTTTCCTACGTAATTACTGAATGATCCCATAAGTGATAGAAGTGAACTCAATGGTCGGATTGGTAATTCGAATAGACTCTTTGTCAACTAAAGAAAATCCATCGGCTTATCTGTACCAATTGCTTATCTGAAATATTTATATAGATACGATACTGAGCCAAACATTATAAAATAAAAAAAATAATTAGACAAAGATAATTGTTTTACCGATGTGTTATTACATGTTCCCGCACGAAATCTGTATAGGCAATAAGTTACTTAGGCCCGAATTAATAAAGCACACTTAAGTGCAGCGCTCCATCTTGAGAGTGGAAAGAGCAAGACAGGTGTAGTGTTCGCTCTGGAATATAATACATGTCTCGCTCCCACGTTACTTCTTGAATTGGCGCATCATTTGAGTGACGTTCATTAACACATAACATTTGCGTGCAAACAGAAAATAAGTATACCGTCACATTATATTGACTTCGTATCATATATTTTAAATCCATAGTAATTATTCATGTATTTATAGTAATTCATGACAATGAATGCCAATATCAAAAACAGATGTCTGATAATATGTGCTCGTAGTTTGATACTGATTGTACAGTATAATTTTCGATCATACCTTAAAGAGGTGTCACTGCTGCTAAATATTGTTTGACAATAGCACTAACAAGGTTTTGTAAACATAGATGGAATCCCTTGTGATAAATAATACCTGGGCAACCGAGCTTTGCTTCGGTGCAAAATTTAATTACGTACTTAATTAATGCTATCTCATAGATATATAAAATAGGGAAGATGCGCAGTAAATTACTATTTTAACGTCGAAAAACGGCTCAAAGTGTACATAATATCACTTTAGAAAATTTGGAAGAATTCGGAAGATACATTATTTATGATATGACGTTTCAACCAAAAGGTCATAGCTTAAAATTAATTTTAAAATGCAAAGAGAACAGGTAACAATCATTTTGTAACTGGAAGATAATAAATCATTTTTTTTTTACAATTTGCACACGCTGTTCTAAATAAAGACATCGGTGGAGTGGTGTACCGTTATTTTAAATGTTGATTATTGTATTTTGATTGAATATATGAAAAGAAACATACGTCAACTTTCCGTATAATATAATTCTTAATGAAGTAATCATCTGAAATTACAGTTAATATCAAAGTAAAATTTTTTGATATTGATGAAAATATGAAAGAACTTGATAATTACTAAGATTTATAAGGTGAATTATAATACAAATCACTTTTATCATAAAATGAGGTGACGATTTATTAAACGTTAACATATTTTTGATAAATATAATAATATTTATAGATAGATTGTTAAAAGCAAATTCAATTATATTAAACACCAAGTTTTTTAGAATAGGTTTAATGTTTGGTATACCTTGTACCTTTTGATGTACTTTTGAGATTGGAATAAAAAAAAATAATAAATAGAAGAGGCGACTCTATTAGTATAAGAACAGAGTGTTTATATATTGTTATAACCGATCGAATAATGTGGCAGCGCAAAATAAATTCATCTCCAGTTCAAGTGTTTGAAGTGGAGATGAATTCTTTTTCTCGTCTAACTCATGGTGCAGGATATGGTTGGATAGTTCATTCAAAAGCTTCCGGATCTATGGAAACCATTTTCCGGCTTTGGGAACTATTTATGAAATGTTAAGCTCTTTAATGTTAATTTGTGTTACAGTAAAAAGTCGCGTAGCCCCCCACTCCTATCGTGTAAATGGTAATTCTTAGATATGTGAGAAATTCACGATAGTAGCATATATAATGTAATTAAAAAGAAAACTGTTACGGCTAAAATGGCTTTACAAGTTAACTAGTAATAGTCGATCAACTTATGAACATAACTTGCTAAGCAAAAAGAAAAATTTCGTACAAACTTCTTTGAAAAATATTTGGATTACGTTCTTTGTTAGGTAAAACAGGCAGTAAACAAAGTTTATGGACCATGTAATTCATGGAAATATAAAATTATAACTTTCTTAACACTCGTCCTATGTGAGCCCGTTCTTAGATTCTGTTAGCTGTTAAACCGTGGACTCAATTAATAAATTCATAGTATCAAACAAAAAGCCTCCATAAGTGTCGGTACATTGTGACACGCAACTACGAAACCCAACCCTACGTGTTTACCGACATACACATAGCCGGTTTTAACGGTTCCGAGCCAAAACGACAAAAACGGAACCCTTATAGTTTCGTCATGTCCATCCGTCAGTCCGTCAGTCCGTGTGTCACAGGCATTTTATTCAAAAACTGGAAGACCTATATTGATGAAATTTTTATTGTAAGTATCTTGTGTAAACCGCTACTTAGTTTCGTAGTTAAATAACAAAAATAAATATTTCTAGGGGGTCTCTCAATACGTATAACAGAAGCTGAAAAAAAATTTTTTTAGCAAACATTAACGTGCGATACATATTTGGACAGTTCCTTTAAAAAGACTTTAAGACTTTAAAGTTAATAATTTCGGAAATAATCGCTCCGAAAGTTGCAGAAATTGTGTATTTGTCGCCATTATTTTCTAAACTGTATATCCAAAAAGTATAGAAAGAAAAGGTAACGCTTAATAAATACAACTAGAATTATTTTGAACATCGTGAGCTATACTGTTTTTGAGTTAATACTGAAAAATTGGTTGTGTACACACAACCAACACGACTTTACAAAGTCGGTTTACGGACGATAATTTTACGTGCTAACGTCATAAGAAAACATTGAATTAAAAATTGCATACTTTCATGAATTGAATTGGATTATTATCACTGAATTATCTTTATTTTGTATCATCTAGTAATGATAATTGAATCATCATGAGAGATACAACATATTGTAATTATTTTGAATAACATTATTTTTTATCTCTCTTCTACTCCATCGACCGATAGAGTGGAAAAGAAATAGAAGCGTCACAAGCCGAACGCTTAGGACGCCTCTCTATCACTTGTTCCGCGCTTTCGTTCGCACGCTCGTCTCAGGCGGAACGCGACAATGAGTCATGCTTTTTCGCGCGTGCAGCCGACGTTCATCGATTCATAAGACGTTATCACATCAAAAACTGAGCTTCTCAACAAAAGAACGTAAGTGCTATGAAGATACGCTCTTTTGCTGATGCACTTTAGTTTACACTATTTTAATAGTGATAGGCGACGTACCTACTGGTTTTTAACACGCTTTTATAAGCTTGGGTTGTATCTATAAATGTATGTAACGGAATCTTTGAACATAATTTTCACCAATTTTCAGAAGTCTGATTAATTTGAAACTTTTCATACGTATCAAGGACCAATAACAATACAATAATTTAATAAGTTTATCTCATTATCCCGATCAGGATCGCCAGGATTGAATAATTTCGTCACGTTTCGTCTGCGTGAGGGCAAGTGGCTTATTACTGTTACTAAATTCTATTACTGTTTCGTAATAGAATTTGGTAACGGTAATGAGCATTATTATTAATTCAACTACTATTGTATTGTCAAAAATTACAAATTTTTAACAATCAATCGAACCAAAAAGTGAAAAAGTAATATAGTTTAAAAAAAAAACTAAAAAACACGCTTTTAAAGCACATCAAATTAAAAAGTGAAGTAAAAATAATGAACAATGACGAAAAATACTATTATTATTATCGAAAAAGCTTGGGTTGCTTTATATAAGAAAAATGTGGCACAAAGCGCGCCACGCTTTTTCCACAATAATACTAGTATTTTTCGTCATTGTTCATTATTTTTTTGAGTTCATATTAAGAATTATTTTTCACTTTTTAGTTTAATTTGCTTTAAAAGCGTGTTTTTTAGTTTTTTTTAACTATATTTTTATAGTTATAGGCGACTAAAGTGTTTATAACTACTCTGTGCGGGAAACATGGAAAAAGTGTAAGAAAGTACTTTTTTCATCTGTAGTGTATTTTTTTGTAATAATGGCTTCGGAACCCTATAATGAACATGGTTCGACATGCTCTTGGCTAGTTTTTTTTCGCTTAGTTCTTTCTCATGAAGCTCTCGCACGTTTATAATTATTCAATTTAAAAGGTGTTTGTTATTTACTACACAAATACATCTTATTTGAAAAATTAAATACGTATGATTGTGTGTACTATAATTACATATATTATATTAATATTAACTGGAGTTTCAAGTTAATTATTAGCACAATTAACGACTTCCGTAACCGAAATAGATGACCTTCTTTCTACTATATATAAATAATTACCATAGACGTAATCAATGCTGGCTAAAAAAGTCATGTCAGTACTTTTACATGAAAAGATATACAAATTAAAAAAAAATCTTCTAAATCGATACAAGTCTGAAGTCAAACATATCTAGCGACGTAGGTGCGCATACAAAACGGCGCATAAGCAGTATTTACCTTTCTACTTGCATGGGTGCATTACGTCGGAAAGTGCAATTTAACAGCAGCCACGCTCTGCGGCCGGCCGGTGGGACACCCGCGTTCGTTCTAGTGAATAACAATATGCTCGTCCCTCCCTATAATAATTTTCTAGCCAATTTATAGTTTTCACCGGACGCTGGGACGTCGATAAACTGTATAATTTCTGTGCAGTTCTGAAAGCTGAAAGCGACGAGGGTATAGACGACAGTTTTGTTTTGGTGTAAAATATCATTAGGCGAGACTTGAGAACAATTGACAGAATTTCGAGGATAACTGTCTTATTCCAGACTGATGTTCAGTGAAGTCTGCAGTCTATTCAAAATTCTAAAGGGAAAGGTAAATTGAAATCGAGTAATGTAAATTCATTTAAAGCATTTGCATAATTTTTAATCAAATTATTCGTACGTTCTACCAATTTTTTAATATTAAATAATTAAATATGCGCTGATCAAATATAGAATTTGTATTTATTAACTAAAGTAATGGCGGAGGGAAATAGCTTCACATCAATATATATATTTTGTTTTAATTCGCTATATACAGTAACAGTAAAACAAAAAATAGTTACTTTTAGAGTTTTACTGATGAAAGATGAAACTGATTAGAATTCTTTATATGACCACATTCAACTTCACCCAAATGTCAATATACCATTATTTAACATGAGAAATTAATGTTGATCCTACATCCTAATAATATTTTTTTAGGATATAGGATCAACATTCTATTAACTACATTCTATTAATATTCTCTTTTTTTCTATCTTAAACTCGACTATGTAGATTGTACCATAGACATTTGAGGATTGTTGAAAAACAAATCTGATGCTTGTGTTAACAATAATTTTATCTACGCTAGTATCCATAACATACATAATGTTTAAAATATTAATAAATAATTAACTAGTTTTCTATACTAAATTTAATGACACCAGAATAAGATTTTTTTTAATTTCCCGCTTCTTTTTAGTCTTATCTTTCGTTAGTCAGACTCCATGAGTGTTAGCAAAATTGTTGGTACCATAAATTTTAAATAGAATCCGAACACCAATTCTAGGTTAAGTGAACTTATTGATTTTCAGTCTTTCGTTGGTTAATAACAAAATCACATTTTCACCTGACAATCAAATATTTTATCTTGTTTACAAAGGTTGTTTATGCAACAATATTAATGTTTATTGAAATAATTACTTCTGTAAGCTACCTACACTACAAGTTGCCACACTGTCATATTTGACAGGCGTTTGGATAACCATTTGCAAAAATTTTAAAATAATTATAATATATAACAACTGTAAAATTTGTTTAGATTATTAAAAATGTAAATATTAAAGTACTAAAACGTAGGTGACGAATAAACAACATTGTTGTATCGGGTGGCCTGCCATTAGACGCGACAAAGTTGTGAGTATTTACTATAATATGATAATTTAAAGTCACGCCTATTTCTCAGAAGGGTAAGCAAAGACTATAGATGTCCTCATGGTACGTTCTTTGAATGTGTCTCTTGCCTCGCTGACATCATGCATCCATCAACTTTTCATGCAAGCTCGTCGGTTTCGGGTACTTAAAATTTGGCACTTTTTTAATATGTCACCAATATGGATTGCATAGGATTTTCTAGGGTCAACCCTTGCCGACCTTTCCATCGCACACATTCGTTCTATAGTATTTTTTCTTCAGTCTACTTTCATTCATCCTTTCCCGATGGCCAAACCACCGCAACATCCCTCTTTCTACTCTGGTCACTACATCTTCCTTATAGTCCTTATAATTAAACAGCACTCTACAAAATTAGTCTACAGTTAAACCCATCTGCGTCGACTACAGTGCGTGACCATTTTAATGCGAATGAAACCACATACGACACCGTCCTTACGATAAAAAATAATAATAATTTAAAATAGAAACAAAAAATATTGTAGACGTATTACAATCGCATCGATTATAAACGATTATAAACGCAAGTACTTGTAGAAATAAAATGTTATTGCATTAGAAATTCTGGGAAAATTCAAATAGTAATTTAAAATAATTACCGATAGTGATTTAAAATAATAATGAAGAGTTAGTATTCTTAAGTTTATGAGTCGCTTACTAATGATGTACTCCGGCTATGTATGTGCAGATAAACATTTTTAACACGCCGTTTTCAAACCGCAGACTTTGAAGTCCAGAAGTTCTTTTTGAATAACAAAAGTTTATAATTAATTAGTTATATTTGACGTTTGAACTTTACCAAGAGTGTCGTTTTGTTTAAAAATCACATCGGAAAATTCTTTACAGTTTAATTTTATATAAAATCCAATCTTTCATACTGTCTCTGTTCGCAATTGATTGCGTTTCTCGTCCACTGGGTGTTTATGAAAGAGCATTGGCGTTGTGCTCTGTAATTGCAAATTATATTCTGTCAGTTTGAAGGGATCAGGATGAATTTCTTTTCAAGTTAGAAAATCATTCATTAATAAACAGCCAAAACAGATGTACATATAACTTTTCAAAGTTTGAGTCGTTCTTATTTTGCTTTAAAATTTAATGAAGTTTTGCTAATGATGAAAAAGTTTGCGATTCGTTCTCCGCTCACATATCGGATATATAAAAATTCAGTTGGACACTGCCGCGAATGGCCGAACATGTCCTTTCAGTGTTGATAACATAGTCAGATGCAAACAGCACTACCAAAGAGATTTTACTGCAACTTTTTACTTACAAAATACGGAAAACTTTTCCAATTCCTAGTATTTGTATTTCAAGACGACTCCATCTAAGGATACGTCAAAGACATTTGTGTCTCAGTTTTTATAGTCTGACATTCTTTTCACACATTACTTCACGTTTTGTTCTATGTTTTTAGATGGGCTTGTATATCCGTTACTAACTTTTGTGTTCATCGTTTACGTTAAAGTTATTTTGATTTTGTTTGCCTTGTTTTAGCCGGACCGATTTCAGAAATAGCTAATTACTTTATTAGATTTTAGAAAGCGATTTATTTATGAAGATTTTTTTTCTGACATTTGTTAATGATTAAGTGATTGAACTACTTAATACACTTAATGCACATAATGAACAAATAATGAACAATATCATATAACTTTTATTCCTGACAAAATAGTTGTAAATATGTGTATATAAGTCGCCAGACCGTTTCCTTCACTCGTACTGTTATACAAAGATTATGGTAATCCGTTCCGATTCCAAATTTCCCGATGACGCTGATAATCATTCCAGGATTTGCACATCTCGGAATCACATTTTCGTGAGTCGGTTTCCATGATATTTAAGTTTTCATATTATCCCAACTCACCAGAAAGTGGCAGAACGTAGCTATGTTCTCTTTTTACTGTTTTTTGCAATAATTTACGGGAATGTAAGCTAATTCACTCTTTAACTAAGAAAGTACTGAACCGATTTTTGTATAAAGTAGGAGTCTTAAGGAGTATTCGCGGTATTTCGCCATCAATTCCACATCATTCATATGCACTCGAATGAAGAAGAAAAATGCTGCTCGTGTGTCTGTAATATTTGAAAATTTCCATTGGTTCCTAATAGGGCTCCTCTTGATAGCTTAGCTGGTACTATATCATAAGTTTTACTTAAGAACGTACATATTCATAAGCGTAAATTACTAACAAACTCAACAAAATTTCATTTCAATCCGAGAAACACTTCTCGCTGAGGAGTTCCAGAGATTATTTGTGGCCTTCATCATCAATGCCGCTCCACCGAATGACTTTTTCCGAGAGCAAATGAGGATATTATTATAAAAAAATACCCCAATTGCTGTATGTATTTGAGAATTTTCACCGACTTCTCATGGATCCAATCACGGGATCTCATTTCTGAGGATAATTGGTGCAATTAAGGAGTACAATTTGTCAAATATAAAAAAAGCAACGAAACTGCCCATTAAATAATGGAGTTCTGAAGCGACAACATAAAAAAAATACAATCGAATTTGGAACCTCCTTCATTCTATGAAATCGGTTTATATAATGCCGGATACGGCAATCATTATTATATTAGTAGGTTAATTCGATCCACTTAAAACACGCACAGGACGCTGATAACACGGGCCACGTGTCTACTACGTCTGGTTGATCTGTCGTGTTTGTAGATATCGCACATTCCGCTCTTAGTAAGCCTACAATTAAAGTTAGGCGGTGTTGATACAAAAAAAATGAAACAACGCTATTAAACAAATTATAAGATCTTTTATCGTATGTTAAGGCCAGTTTTGTCGCTCTCGTAAATTATTTTTTAATTGGTCATAAGACAATGGAAAGTGTTCAAAGATGAGGACCACCTCCTTTTTTGTAGTAGGTTAACTAAACATGAAATCATACGTCAATACATTGTCAACGAAAAACCTAGTGTTACCAGTATTGAAAACCGTTTCCATTTTAAAATTTTTGCGATTCGAATGAAAACCTTCAATGAGCTTTATTATCAGAATTCAACTCGATGATAGCGTTGTTACATTTATCTACAATTTATTTTGTATTACCCTTAAATCGCTCACTGGTAATAAGTGATGTCATCGAAGCATCTGTTTAGTGTTGAGCTGATGATTACATTATTATCGATGCTAACGCAAGTACATAACATGCACTCGCACAAACAATGATAATGAAGTGGCCACAATATTTAAAACTATTAACTAATTAATGTATCAAGTACTACGTTTATTCATCATTTTCTTAGTATTTTTAATCAGTTTATTTCACTATAAAAATACTCTTTACTAATAATTAAATAATTAAAAAAAAACTTTACAGTAATATTAAGTTTTGTCGAAAGCCCTGGCTTTCTTTAGTTGCATTACATTTAATCGTATTTCAATTCGAAGACGCCGTTTGTGATGTTAAACTTTTTGCTTTTTGTGTTATTTTGAAAATTTGTGTATGCAACTATTTGATATAAAATTTTGCATTTCGTTCCTGATACAGCGACAAATCTTGTATATTGGTGGCACAACAAATTTTTATAAGGTCCAATTTAAATGGAATATAAGCTACTTTTTAAATGACCGTATAGAATAAAGAAGCGATAGTTGATGTACCGGAACAACAGCAGTACGTCAGAAGCTGCAAGTGATCAAGCAATCTAAAGACTTAAAACTGCATCCATTATCTTTAAAGATATTTGCATCGTTCTGTCTTGTAATCTTTTAAGCAGAATAATTCAACACGAATCGTAGTTTAAAAATATGCAAAGATTAAAAACCTGCAAACGGTTCGCTACACGATTGATACTGTTACCTACTGAAAAAATAATTCTATATGGCATCGCTTAAAAACTACATTAGTCATAGCGTTAAGCGTCGGATTGTGCCGTCAGTGCGTTGATAGATTCATGTCGATTCGTATTGTGCCAATGAGATCCCTTACAATGAATTGCGTGAATTTTATGGCCACCAAACATATATACTATTGACGACATAAAAAATACCTAATGAAAAAGTAGCCATATGTCAATATTAAGAGGGAAATAAATGCTGCTTAATGACTGCCCACAAACAAAATTTAACTCAAAATAAAATGGAAATGACTCATAAAAAGAAAGTTTTATGACCTGCAATACGTAATCCTGATACCTTTCCATCTAAGTCGAATCGACATATGTCGAAAGTTCAAATAAAGGTGAAAAATTATGTAGTAATTACACTGAAAAAATTGCTAATATAGGGTGATGGGTCAGAAAGAATAAGCACGACTAATGTAAGGACGTTACGTTTACCACCAATAAAATATGGTACCACGATATCATAGATACTAAACAGTGCTTTGGAGGGTTACGCTAAGCTGTCGAAGACGTGAACAGCCTACATTGAAACACAGTAGGTAATCAAAAGTGAGATCCGTATAAACGAAATATGAAATCAGTAAAGTATGTCTCGATTAGTTGGTCTTACACAAGACCTTCTTTTTACTCAGACTGACTCCGCCTGGCACCCCTAGAACAGGGTTAGTCGCCTTTTACGGCACAGCTCCGATCCCGCAATGCAAATGAAGCTGGGTACGCTTTCTCCATCTCTTTATGGAGAGTCTCTATTTACCAGCGCCTTAAAACAATGAATTGCCTGTTTGTCGCGAACACTACGATTGTGCTAACATTCTTTTGAGTATAAATATCAAGCATTAAATGTATCTTATGAAATTTTTTATTCAAAAACACGTCGATATACGTCTCCGTTATAAAGTAAAAAAGGGGATCGAAATTCTCAAAATTAGATTCAAATGGCAGTTATATAATTTTTTTTATTTCAAATAGACTCATTTTTTTCGTTATTAATGTATTTCCTTATTATACTTGTTTTTATTAAAATAGGTTTACTATTGCTAAGATTACAATGTCTATCAGCGCCGTACTAGGGCTTGGCAACAAGGGCGCTCGCCAACAGCGCAAACCCAGGAGCCGCAATCTGCTGATAATTTTTATTCTTTGTAATTCATATTTGTATAGACGCGTATACAAATTTGTATATTCAATTAACAAATTATTAAGTAGGTATTCCAATTTTTCAGGGTTCAATATCGGACTATTGTCATGAGCTCCGATGATCCTAGGCTACGACGCAGTACGTGAATCAATTTAATACTACGAATTCTCACATTTGTGCGATAGTTTTTTATATGAATATTTATTTTGATCAAAATCAATGATTTGACTTCAATTAATATTTTCAGTATTTACCTTTAACACCGCGAACTATATAAAGCATACGTGGGCAACAACCGGCCCGCCGGCCGCATCCGGCCCACTGTAAGATTTGATCCAACCCTTGATCCAGATTTTGAAAAACCCAATAAAAAAATATTACACGTCTTACTCATACTCACAGAATCAAGTGAGCGAGTAAGCCGAGTGGCGGCGATCATCAAAAAGTGAGGCGGCAAACATCAAGGCCGTTGATGTTTGACGCTTCACTGGCGGTGCAATAAAAGATTATTGCTTCTCAATTGTTCTACACTAGACGATTCTAGATCATTCCTTCATTTTGCCTATATAAGTGGGTGGATGGCCCGAACTTTAGTTCAGTTCTATTTGAGCTACCGAGGTGATAACTTCAACAAATGATATCCTAGCGAACTGCTAGTGCCGTCAATTTGCTTTTTGACTTTGTATGCATATTGAGTGCTTCTTACTTATATTTTATTAAACTTATCGAACAAAAAGTAAACCAAAATGATGTCGGGTGGAAAGAAACGAAAAGTAGATGCAGAGGGTCGCCATTTTCAACAAAAATGGACTAAAGAATTTTTTTATCTTGCGAAATGGTAAACCTATTTGTATGCTGTGTAATAAATCCATTTCAGTGATGAAAAAATTCAATATAAAGAGGCATTACTCAACTAAGCATCCTATGCTGCACTCATTGACAGGACAAATAAGAAAAGACAAAATCCAGAACCTTATCGCAAATTTCGAAAAACAGCAACAAATGTTTCATAAACAAAGAACACAACTTGATAATGTTGTGAAAGCTAGTTTTATAGTTAGTTCTAAATTAGCAATCATTAAAACCATTTGCTGAAGGAGAATTTATCAAGGAATGTATATTAAAAAATTAGCAGTGTTTTGTGTCCTGAAAAAAAAAAAAATTGAAAAAAATAGTTTGTCAAGACGAATTGTTGTCCGACGTATAAAAATGATTGCTAATAATATAAAAACAACATTGACCTACCGTATGGCTGGTTTCAAATAATTTTCCTTAGCATTAGACGAAAGCACCGATTTCTCTGACAGAGCTCAACTGGCTATATTTATTCGAGGTATTGATAAAGAGTTCACTGTTACTGAGATATTGCTTGCTTTACAGCCGCTAAAAGGAACCCTACAGGAGAGGAGATTTTTTAATGAAGTTCAAAATGTAGTCATAAGTTTTGTCTAGCCATGGTCAAAATTAGTTGGAGTATTCACAGATGGTGTATATTCTATGGACGGCTTATGTAAAGGTTTCATTGGAATTTTGAATGAAAAAGCAACTGAATTAAATGTGCAAAAAGATGATTTGATAGTCCTTCATTGTATTATCCACCAACAGAACTTGTGTTCATAAGTAAAGACCATCAATTTTATTCTATTCCGAGGGCTTAACCATCGTCAGTTCAAGGCATTTTTGGATGATATATCAGCCGAATATGCCGACGTAACATACTATTGTGAAGTCAGAAGGCTAAGCAAAGAAAAAATGCTGAAACGGTTTTACGAGCTTAGAAACGAAATAGCAGATTTTATGCAAATAAATAATTAACCACTATCTGAATTGAGTGACCCAAAATGGATATGTGACTTAGCATTTCCGGTCGAGCTATTTGAATTATTTAAATTTGAAACTGCAAAAACAACGACAGTTAGTAAATTATTTGTACAGCCATTTGAAAACGTTTCAGAATAAAATCCGCTTGCTAGAGGCACAGATGCTGCCTGGTAAGTTACCATTTCACCATGCTCTCTCCTTATGAAAATATTGTTAGAGTGTATTGCTTATGCTCAATACGATGAAGAATTCTAGTTACTGTTTTCCCAAGCAATTTTCGAACAGTTTTAGCGATTTCAAAAACATGGAAAATTATTTCAATTTATTTGCTACTCCAACAAAAGTAATGTACAAAATGCTCCAATACACTTACTTACAAATGGAGTTGATCGAGATTCAAGAAAACTCACACCTAAAATCTATTGAATTCAAAAAAAATTGAAGACGTGGTGTTGTGCGATTTCTACAAAAAATACACCGAAGAAGACCATTTTCCGCAGCTTAGGAAATTTGCAAGAAGATTAATTTTTGCGTTTGGTAGTACTTACTGATGCGAACAGTTCTTTTCAATGATGAAAGTTAATTAATCAAAACATCATACAAGACTGACTGACGATAATTTGGAAAATCCTATACGTCTTTATATCAGTGGAATTAATCCAAACATCGATGGATTAATTTCCCATATTCAAGCTCAAGTGTCTCAATGATTTCGGTGTCGCTATTTAACCTTCGTAGTTTGTAGTAATTCCAAATTTCACGATTTAATTATAATGTTGTACTTATGTTTTCATTTCAATTTGTGATTGTATTAAATTGTATTATTATGACATTGTCATATTATTTCATGTCTGATATCTATCGTTAAAAATTGTGGACACTACTTTAAAACACTAGTTTAAAATGCACTAACTTTGAACGCGACCCGCGAACGTATTTGCACACTAAAGTTTGGCCCACAACATGTTAAAGGTTGCCCATACCTGATATAAAGAATGCAAAGTTAATTAAACAATATGCTATACGTGCTTTAATTTCCCCATGTTTTAGAGTTAAGAGATTATTATTTGTAGTTATTTATACATAAATAAAAATTACAAAATTAAACAGCACTCCATTTATGTCTTTATTCCATAACTGTTGATAATAGTAAAGTTTACAACGTTCTGTGTTTTAATAAAAATTGACATTTGTTGCACATTAAATATTCCGAAAGTACCCTTGTCTATAATTAAATTACTTTGTATGTAGAAGACCGGGACATAAAATATGAAGCATTAAATCGAGTGTCATCTTTGGAAACGTTAGGTAGATAATACCAACATCGGTATGTAATTAGTGGGGCATTTTTTTATCATCTGATTCAAAACAAAAAATCAAGTTACTGTATTTAATGAAATTTGTTTAAAATAACTAAAAATAAATACGGTATTTTGATGCGATCTACAAAACTGATTTTTTCACATGTAACCTCTATTAAAATTTTGTATTTTTAACGTTTAATAAATATTGTATATGAATAAAAAAAAATGTTTATTCATAGACGTAAATGTGGTCAATCAGTTGCAATAATACATTTTTCTTTATTAGAAGAAACCTGAACATTTCTTACAATATTTATTATAATTTTACCTAATGGAAGCTAATATTGCTATATTTGAACATATTTTGAAATAGACTAGCACAAAAAAAGAAAATCGTTTTCTGTGACGATTAGTAGAGTTGTCACATGCAAAAATACTTCAATGACCAATACTAGTATTACACACTTCGTTGTCTAACAGGATAGTAGTAGTCTCCGAACGATAGATAATTTTAAAAATCAACAAATAAACACTAGACGCATAGGCGAAAAACAATTACAAAGACATAAAACCCTTTCCGGCTTTCGTATATTGTTAAAAAATCAAGGAAGTCGTCATCATCACCGAAATCTCATAAACAAAGATTAAATTCATGTAACGTAATTCGATTACAACGCCCTCTATGGCTAAGATTAAACATCAACATCATCATATAGATCAGCCATGCAATACCTCCTGCGGCGGTAGGTAAAAACTCGGTTTATCTACGCAAAGTATATACACATATAAAAAAAAATAGTTTTATATATACGCTATGTGCACACAGTCACACGCAATATTAGGCGCTGCCTGTTTTGAATAAATGACAAAATTGAATCGTTTTGTGATCTGGACGCTTTTGTGCTTTTAAATATCGTTTTACAATTAATACGTAAATATATACGTCATTGGCCATTGTTTTCGTATACCAATCAAACTGGTTGCATGAACAGAAATAGATTATGTTGTTTTTCATGTGTTTTGTTCGCGATTACGAATTCGATTCGGAATAATCAGGGAAACGTTGATTTGCACAATTTAACAAGCACTGTTAAGAAACCAGACCAGTCAAAAAAGGTCGTTGTTGAGTTGAGTCGTTCTCAAAATTACATACCTTACTTAAAACTCGCATCGAGACAATGCGTCGCTCATTCTTCGTGAATTAAATTATCTTCTGGACGATTGGTAAAAAAGTAGACTAGTAAATTTTTAAAATTTAGTGACGTATTTCAAGCGACATGTTGTAACCTATGAAGTAAAGATATTATTTGAATTTATAATTTGAAAAGTTAACCGTTTCAAATCGTAAAATCAAGTAATATCAATGAAAATCATCGACAGTCAGGTAGGCCGTTGTTGTTCTTGCGTATTGCGTAAGTAGGTGTTTAGACGTTTTAAACATAAAAATAATCGTGTAGTAGAAGAGTAAGTTGTGGGAACGGTGACGATCAACTTGGCCAGTTGCAAAACTAGGAGAAAAATAGTTTGCTAATTATTTTCATGAAATTCAGATAATTTGTATATGTATTTTAACTCGTTCAGACGATCTGAATAAATATTATGCGCAATGTAAGCACTTGCAAAATCATTGAGCAGAGTATCAGCGAAAACTGTACGAAATCCACTGAAAGGAGATCGAAATGCTTCCATGCAAACTTGGCCCTAAATATAAAAGGACGAAAGTTATATCAATTTGCAGCTCACATATTAACAAACGCTCACTATAATTCTGCGGACTTCGGCAATTTGAAAGTAGTTTTATTAAATACTAGCTTTTGCCCGCGGCTCCGCCCGCATGGTAATACAATTAATACCTTATTTTTTATATCAAGTAAAGTTGCTATCATCGATACCAATCCGATCCCGTCTTCGATTTAAAGTCCGATTTCACAGTTTGTACAGATTCGGTCTAATTCTCTATGCCGATTCGGTCTCATTCTCTGTTCTAGTCCTGCGTCTCCCTTTTTTCCAGTCGCGCTATCGCTCTCGATTACGATGTCGAACCCGATTTCGATATTGGTTCCGGTTTCTTGTGAATTATTGCACAGACTCGTATTAGGGGGAGATATAAAATATAAATGCATATAATCTAGAAAATATTCTATTTGGTTGCTAAATTTCATTTAAATCCGTCCAGCTGTTTACCCGTAATTAGGTAACAATCAAACGTTAACATAAATAATCTTTTTTGTAATATTATAATATTGGGATATAATACTGAAAAAGACGCAGTGTAAAAACCCTATAGTTCGTTTTAATTTACTTTGAATTTCTTATCATTAATCTATTATAATTAATTATATAATTTCAATCCGATTGTAAGTATATGATTTGACACTGTCTCTTACTTTCGTTTTCGCTCTACGTCACCCTGTCATACCATACCTTATTCTCCTTGAGAGGGCTCAATCCCCATCGCCTACGCTAACACCGCTCTTTCTCTAAACAAACAAACAATAAATATGGCCGACAAAATAAAATAAATGACTATTCATTTTTTTAGCTATAAAGAGTAATGCATATAAACATACAAAGAAATAAACAGTAACTCATATTTTGTGTACCAATTAATTATATCTGTTTTCCAAATTTTATCAAAATCAGTTGTCATTTTTGAGTTATAAGTATATATACACACAAACAGACTGAAAAATATAAAAAAATAACTTATATATGGAAAAATAATGTGCTCTATTAGTACACTCAAGTTCACTAAAATCAATTTCACTATTGTTGAGCCATGAAAAACCACACAAAGGAACGTAAACAAACAAACAAAAAGTAAGCTATGTCCTTCCCCGAGTCTCAAACTATTTCCATACCGAATTGCATCTAAAACAGGACAGACAGACAAAAACATTTTTGCATTTAATATAGATTAAGTAGAATTGAGGTTATATAAAAACATATATGTATCATCTTGTTTTAGGAGAATAGTGAACATTTTTAGATAGACAAGTACTTAATATATTTGTATTACCAAAATGTAAGGAACATAAAATTCATAGAGTTGAAATCATGAGGAAAGAGATATTTGAAAATTAAACACTTTTTATTAATTATATTTTATTCGCCTTCGATTTTAATTAACGCTTCATCTAAGAAGCATGCACGTGGTGATATATTTTCTTGGTACCTAACCCAAGAAAAATACATTTCCCATATCACATGCGTGCAGCAGCCTACAGTGCGTTTGCCGTCCAATGCAATACAATAATATTCAAATATTGCCACCCTACTTCTGCGATAGCTGTCAACTAAAATATAAATAAAATAAGTTTTTCGTTTAAATGTCTAGACTGGATGCTACCTCTAAATATCCATTAAGTATATGAAGCTGACAGCTCTCGAAGTAGATTACTGCTAACCTCCTTACACATTTCTATGACGTAACTATCATTTCCTCTTACATGCTCGCCATAATAGGACAGTGCCTGCTTTATTTGATATGTTCCTAAATAAATAAGAATTAATTATCTTTTGGTAAGCTGGGGAAAATCATTTAAATAATCGTTTTGTACAGCAATTGCTTAAAAGTTAGCTCTTCGTATGTTGTAATTATTTGTTACAATAAAATATGCAAAATCTCTTCAACATTCATATACATACTTTTTTTATTGTCTCCAGCATCTATAGGATCAACAGGAATGACTAAAAGTGATCAATAATTAAACCGGGAGCTGTTAGCTCTCACTGTCGGCGTACAGACTAAAAATAAATACCAAATCGATTTTTAGATAAGAGTCGATTGTAAAAGTATTTATTATACCTTTGCTGAAGCTTTAAACTAAGTTTTTTTTTTTAAACAGATGAAACTCGTATACGTTAATCGATTGTATTTTTATCAATAAATTTACTTATTCCAATCCCCAGTCTATTTTTTAGGTTTATTATTTCCCAGATTGTAACTTGTATTGATTTTCTATATTTTGAAAAAAAAAAATGTGATCCATTTTTTAAACCATGCCACAATTTATTATAGTCGGGTCCAGGAATTCCCATTTCCTTTGTAATCGATTGCAAATATCATTATATATATATATATATATATTGCAGGGCGTGGCTAAGGGGCGGAGTACCTTTAGGATCTTTGATGAAGTCCAAGTATTCAAGTATTCAAATGAAAAGGTGTTTTCAATTTAAGATCAGTATATTTATTGATCGGTTCTTCAGTATTTCTCCTTAATCCTCCTTTCACTTCAATGCCATCTTTTATTAAATTAATTATAACAATCCACTTTTCTATCACTAATGAAGCTTGTGCACTTGGACATCAGCCCTCGTCCCCTTTTTCTATTTTTTCTTTATTTACAGCTTATTCACTTGTTCTTCACAAGATCGGATTCAAATATTCTATTCTACTCTAATTTTAAATGAAACGCTGACCCTCATTTGTAAGTACGAAGGTCGGATGCCACCTATTCCTAGATCCACTACAATATATATAATATTCTTTTAAATAATGTTAGAACTGAATAAAAATAAGCGAGTGTTAAGGCAAAATATATTCTTTTTTATCTTTATAACATTTAAAGGGGCAAACAGACGAGCGAGCCACCAGAGAGAAGGTGATCATCGCCGCCCGTGGACGCTCGCAATTTCTGAGAAGTCACTAGTGGGTTGCCGGCCATTTAATAAGGAATAGTATATTTCATGGAAGCAGAAGTAACCCATCGGATTTTTTAAAATCCAATGGGATGGGAAAAAAAGAGGAATAGGATACCTGATAGAAGGGGGAGTCAGCCATCGGAATCCTTGTGCACTAGACGCAATCGCAACAGCGGAAGCGGACACTTCACACTTGAATTCTATTAGAATGTGATATCTCACCAGTTGAACCGGCCTATTTTCGTCAAGTTGGTGCGATCAAATCGACTGTACGGCTCTACCACATTGACTATTATATACACATATACAAGATAAAAAATATACAAATTATGATAAAAAATATCCAAATTTTAAATACATGCAAGGGGCATGAAAGATTTAGGGCGTGTAGTTCTTTATTATCGTGACCCCTGATATTATATATATGAAGGTTTGAGCGTTTGGGCGTTTGTTAATCAGTCACACTTTAACAGCTGAACAGAATTATCTGAAACGTTAAGTAATACAGTTAATGTATCAGAATAAAAAATGGGTTAAAATTTATAAACATACCAATTTATGCGCGCGGCTTCGCTTGCGTAATCATACAGCGAATTCGTTACTTATACTAATTGGTTGTCGATAAGGCAGATGATCAAGAGAGGTTCAAGTTCAACATCGGTTGGAGATCGGAATCACGAGTAGAATCGGGATCAGAACCAAGAACACGACTGATATTGTTTTGTAATTAAAATTAGCAGTATTACGTGGTTTTTGATGGAGAATTTCGGTAAATATCGGTTTTTCCAGTAAGAAATCAAGAACGAGAACGAGATCAGGATCATGGTTGATGACGTTTTCGAGCGAAATATAAATAAAAGAATTCGTTGTATGTCGATGAGGACAAATCCGCGGTTGAATTATATACATTTTGAACAGAATCGGAATCTAGTTCGGGACCAGAATCGAAATCATAAGCGGAGCCGGGACTGAAATCTAAAGAAGCCACAACATCGAGATCATGATTGGTAATCACGCTGTAGATATAGAGGATACGATACAAAAGATGAAAGAATTCATTCAATATCCACGCGTGGGCGAAAGCTAGTTATTTTATAAACATTGTTTTTGAGATTGAACGTAGGGCGTACTGAAAATTTCTTGAATGAATGAGAAAAATTACTCCGAATGGTCAAAAATGAAATTATTGTTTCTCAAAATATTCTCCGTTAGCATAATTGCACTTGTATTTATATGAATAATCCAATTTTGAAAACATTTATGCCACTCCTCCCCGGCGACCTCGGAAACATGTTTTTCATACTCTTAGACAGCCTTTTCTGGTGATGAAAATCATTGGCCCCGTAATTAGTTCTTAATTTTTCTTGCGAAAAAAAGTCCCAAGATACCAGGCCGGGACTGTATACAGGATTGCTCAGAAGTTTGACGTTTTTCTCCTTCAATAATTTATTTGTCTGTTTGGCCGTGTAAGAACTGGCATTGTCGTGGTGCAAGATGATACGACGTTTATAGTTATTTTTATGGAGTTCATCAATAACTTCCGGAAAACAAATGGTCGTGTACTGATCACTATTCACAGTACCACAATTCTCCAAAGTAAAAGTAGCCACGTATCCAGTTTTATTAAAAAAAAGAAGCTGTCTTCCATTTAAAGGCATTTCGCTCTCGCGCCACTTTGGTTTGTTTTGGCTCATCTTGATAAACCCATTCGGTCGATTGCTGCTTTGTTTTCGGGTCGTAGGAATAAATCGACGTTTTTTCACCTGTTACTATGTCCCACACCAATTAGACGCCCCTTACTTATATCCGGTAATCATAACATTACACCAAGTGACGTGGTCCGTTTTTGAGCCTCGGTCAAATTGTATGGGATCCATCGTGAGTACAGCTTTTTCATATCCAAATGTCTGTGTGGGATTGATTGTATTTGCCTCATATTGTCTGTTTATTTCGATCGTACAACACACAGCATCTAAGTTTTCTTTGTTTATGGGCGACCATCGAGAAATTCGTCATTGAGCTTCACATGACCGCCTTTGAATTCTCTAAATCAGTTCTAAATAGTCGTCTTGCATGGTAGTTCATCGCAAAAGGCAGTTAAAAGCCGAGAGAAGCTCTGCTGAGCTGTCAAATAACACATAAAATCATAGAAAATCATACTACGAAAATTGTCACGACTTAAATCCATAGCGATGAAAACATACAATTTTGAAAATGGCATCATAATGTAAAAACAATAAACAATTAGATGAAGCAAATTGTATTCTACAATCAAAGAGTCCCATTTTCAAATGCAGTAATTACTTTTTAAATATTGTTTATGTAAGTAGCCAGTTCCAGAAACTTATAGCGCGCCCCACGTATGTCTTTTTGTTTGATATGTTCTAGTGATAAATGTATAATAAATACAACTATTATTTGACTATTGGAACCACCAGGTGCCACCCTACAACAAATGTCGATAAATGAGTGATAAAAAGTTATCTAATTCTCAAAACACTGGGTTAAGTTAAACTCGAAGATTATTAATGGTTTTGTATTGTCTACAAAGATGTTTATATGTGTAATTGCTCTCATCGATATGGTACATCTTCATTACGTAGAGAGGTGTCAAGAGTAGAAACACATATCTGTAGAAAAAAAATGTCAAAATTATGGAAGTTATACAGGTTCTGCATATCAACACACTTTTTGTGTCTTTTGAAACGTTAAGAATTTGTTGTGATGATGCGATGGAAAGCGTAGGCAGTTGTTACGATCTTTCATAAAAAACAATATTGAACAAAAGTTAATTGACTAGTTGTTGCATCACTTAGAGAAAAATTCAGTTTCCAACAATGGTTTCTTAAGTTGTTTTTTAATCTCAAAAAGGCTACCCACGTGTTTTTGACACTTTCACTTTTAATCTTTTGAGAATTAGTTTTAGACATTCGAAACCGATTTTATTAATGGCAAATATCAGTGGCCTTTTGACTGTAAACTATAGTAATATAGTTTGAGCAATGACTTACAAATTAAGGAGATAGATAGTTGAGCGAAAAAATCTTGACGAAGTTTATATATTCAAACCCTAGACTTAGGAGAGTATAAAAGAGGCTCGATTTGAATGATCGTTTAATGAAAAAGAAAAGCAAATACGCTTATTACTAAAAGTAACTTTTTTTACTAAGAGAAATACACAGTATTGGTGGCACGTCTCTCTCAGGGTGCTACTTTTTGTTTGATTGCCAAGATGAAGTTAGCCATACAAATTGATGCTCCTTGATTTCATTTTGACTTTCGTGTAGTCAATGGTTATCATACCGATTTGAGCTAGGTAATCATAGAATAGCGAAATCTTAAATAGGGTTAATCTGTCGTTCGCTAACATACAAGCATAATAAAATATTACCCAATTAACGCCCGTTCTATCGCACCTCCTCATTCCTTCTTTGGCCACATCAGTAAACTATATACTGGATCTAATTACTATAATAAAAAGTCTAACATCTTTTTTCTTTTGTCTTTATTTAAAGCATTTTAATTTTATCTGTATTAGAAGTATTAAAAATAAAGGTTTTTAAGAAAATAAAATTATCTATTGTCGATCACCTTCGTCTAATTTTCGGACATTGGTTTTCCTGTTATCGGCCATTAATATCGTTAAAAAATTATAAGCCTTAAACGCTCAACAACTCCTTGTCATTTAGACTAACCTAATTATAAAATACGTAATGATGACACATCTGTTCTTAAACAATTAGAAGAATTTAATCATTTTTTATTGAAATATGATGAGTGATGAAAATTATTACAAACTTATCACATGTATAAATCAATAATTACTGAATCACAAAAGCTTTTGAAATAATTTTATGAATGTTAGAAAATAAAATCACATTCGCAATCTGTTCAGCAGTTTCGCTACAGCAATTTATTTTATGAAAGACATACACTGGTCTGTCCGTAAAGGGATATGCTGTGGCTAACTTGCCTGCAACAGAAAAATGGACTGGCTAGAACAATGAAATACCATACTCTCGTAGAATATGGACGTGAAGTAACAGCTTCCGCTGTGACCTATCGCCCAAAAAGTGAGACTTCCGGTAACCCACTCTCCACTCCCCTCCTTTATATATCCCATTCCTTCCTGAGAGCCCGCCAAAACACCGGTAATTCCACTAAAGTTGCAAGTGTCCATGGGCGGCGTTGACCATCCACCTTTGACGGCTCTTCTGCTCCTTTGCCCTTCGAATACTTTATTTATTCGACGGACAAATGAGCAAGCAAAAATCATATGACACCACCTCACATTTGTCAATGTTTTTAACGTCGTCATCTTTTACGTCACTATTAAATTATATAAGACAGAAACTGCATTTCATTTTCTGTTTACCTTTTTCTTTTACATCATTTTCTTGTTACTTCTATCTTTTTTGTTCTTTCTTTTCCAACCTTCACCATTTCCCTTATTTTCTTTCTTTTCTTTTCTAATACTCACCATAAAATCAAAGTTGGATTGTGGCTTTATTACTCCTTACAAAACGGTATGCTTACAAAGACGATGTGGTACGTTATTACTATTGTTAATTAATGTATTTTATCCTTCGTCAACCATCCGTTTCGTATAGAAAAGTATGATGGCCAACAGTTACCCGTTGTCGGCCGTGCCAACGGCATACAACATCAAACTACAACTTTAAGCCTCTTAGTATACTACAATATACGAAATTTTGCCATTGTGAAGTTCGTCACGAAAGCGTCGCAATGGATAGGAACATGGCGGAGAAGAAGGCTCGGCGAGCGTAATACCTGTGCAGTGTACGATTCGCGACAAATTCAAAGCGGCAAAATTTCGTGCGTTATACTGTACCTATATATTTTGGTCGCTGACTTTTGAATAGAATACATATCGTAAAATTTGAGTGAAAGAAAAGTAATTGTTATTTATATACAAATATGGATTTTATTAAAAAGAGACAAACGATCAGAAGTGAAATTTGCCGGTTTAACTAAATCTATTTTATTCATATTCCGATTCACCGGCCACGGAAATTTCAAATGAAAACGTAATTTTGGCAAGAAGTTAATTATACGGCCGCGGAATAAGTGTTGAATGACCCTGTTTAAGAGAATACAACGCCATTACTTTGTTTTGAAAACGCCCATGGATGTGCGGGATAGGCGAACAAATGGATTAATTTTTAGACACATTTTTCAATTTACCTCCCATTTACAGTCAACTCACGAAATTCTGCCGCCCTGAATTGCCTGCGAACGATGCAGTGCGCAGGTTCAGCGCTCCCTGACCCTTTTCGCCTCCCGTTCCTGGATTACGCCATTGCGACGCTTTCGCGACCAACTTCACAGCGGCAGAGTTTCGTGCGTCATACTGTAATCCGAACGGTTTCGAAGAAAACCGACTCCGGCAGACGGACAGACATCGGAGCGATCCCGTAAACGTTCCGTTTCGATATACGTATTGATATTATCAGCACATACGTCGCGTCGTCGTGTCCCACGTGTAACGAAAACTCGGAAAGAGCGGGCGAGAGGCGTGCAGCGGCCCACAAGCGAGCCGACGCGCGCCTCCACCGGTCGCGCCGGCACTCGGCCCGTCGCAATACCACATCGACGACGCCATCGCCCGGCGAGCTTGCGGCCGCCGCACCGGGCGCGCCAAGGACGCCCTCCTCCGGCGCCGGACGCCGACTGCAGCGACGCCGTATCCGACTTGACCCGGTACGTGGACAATTCCGTTGAACTACTTAGAAGATGTGCAGTTTCGTGCTGGTTCATTCGGAGAGAAGAGGTCACTGTGCTGTGTGTGTGTGGCGCCGGAGTACCGGCCGAGTAACGGATTTTAATGACATATAAGTTACGAATACTAATCGATATGCAGATAATAAAAATACTCAGATAATTATTCACATATCAAAAGTTTAATTGGAGAGTAATTTATTTCGATAGCGTGAATCGATGTGATTGAACTTTTAAGTAGTTTCTATTTGTGGATGTTATAAAACCCAATCGATTAAAGTAAGTATAATGTGATATCAAACTTATCAAAAACAAATTAAACGTATTTTTTTGTTTGTTTCGGTGTTTCAAAATTGCTGTTTTTTTTTTGTGTTGTAATCAAAATTATAATATCACTGGCCGCAGAGATGATACACATATTATCTGTCAAATCTTAAATTTACGTTTTCTGTTTTTTCCCTTGTTGCTATTTGTTTAGTTATTCTTCACTACCCTAAAAGACACACCACAAGCCTCCCTCCTTTTGGAAGAATGCCACAGCACAAGAGGGTAGCCAGGATTTAGTGTCTAGCCGCTATTTTCAAGTAAAAAAAAAAACAAAATTGCATGAAATGACATTAATATTTGTGTAAAAAACAATGGATTATGCCCTAATCTCCGTCAGATAAACGTTTGAACTAAACTGCCATCATCTTCCCTAATCTGTGAGCACGAGGTCTGGTATTTTTCTAATGTGATAACCATGACAACCCTTCCGACCTCCGACGGTTGGTCATTTTGATTAGAATTCTCTTAAAATTCGTCAAGTGCACATACGTAAAACGCCTATTTTCATGAATATATTTCGACCAAATAGTTACATATGTTTTGACAGAGAAAACAAACACATACACGCATTTACTTCGCGTACAGCGTGATAGAGATAGGACGAGGAAATAACCCATTCTTATTGGAGTGACTGCTGTTTCTTCTTATTGGACGCGTGATATTCCGTGTAAGGATAGAAATTGTTATATTATTGTGTAAAAACAACGTCTGCTGACGAAATTAAAAAAGGCCATTTGGTATCCGAAGTGGACGTAGATTCCTCATCCGAATTTCAGCGAATATTAAAAGTTTAAATAATTATTTATTTTTATTTAAAACTTAAATTTTTTTTAGTCAAACTTTTTCTCATTGTTCAAAAGTTATTTCGTGAAAAATTCATTGAAATATCGTTGTTTAGTATTGTCGGATTTCATATGGCCAAATACAAAAGTTGGATTTCTGAAGAAATCTACTAACAAGTGCGTTTTGGAAATCTTATAGTTTTTATAATCTTCGAAAAGTTGTTAAAAAAAAATCTGCACTTATATAGACGCGTGTGAAGTGCAACTTTTTAAATTAATAATCATTTTTATTTTATTTGGTGTTTAAAATAATAAGATAAATAACGTTGAGGGGTTTTTTTAAGAAAAGCTATTATATTGCAAATACAATAATAAATTTTATTACGATTATAATTATTATTCGTCTTCGTTTATGCTAGAATTATTATTGGCACTTTTGCAATCACCGTTTTATAGTAATTAAAATAAAAAATAAATATACGCTTAAATATTCCATATACGTTTGAAGACGTAACGAGAGGACATCCTCTCTCAGAGCAAAAGCAAACGCTACAGAGGAACTTGACGTCTTTTTAGGATTTCATATCTCCGAATAAAAAAGAACCCTCGTAGGATCATCTGTCTGTCCGCCTTTCTGTCTGTTTGATGTATTTCGAACCTACTGGACCGATTAAGGCGAAAAGTCGCTGTACATATAATATTATTGTAAACAAAACACGGGCGTGTAGCGAAGTTAAATTAATTTAAATATGCGACTCACTTTTGGGAGGAAATTAGAAAACAAAAAAAAAGTTTTGTAAACTGTACTGTGTCATATATCAAATTAAAGAAGTTTGTTGTTACTTTTTCCAATTTTTTTTTTAAATTTTGAATAATATAGTTTTAATTAAAGAAACAGATAAAAATTGACAATTCCTCCTTAACTTCAAACTAATAAGGCTAAACTTTTAAAAGAAGAAATTTGTAGTTGTCCAGAGACACCCGGATGGGACGAAGTTCCTTTCGCTTTACATTATTTTACGTGAAATAACGGTAATAATGAAATTAATTAACGATTTGTGAGAGTAATTAAACGAGAAATAAAAATAAATTGTTTCTTTTAAAAATATATTCATTTACTTAAAATCGGATATAATACATATAAAATAGTGAATTATAATCATAAGAAAAAATTAATAAAGCGTTAAACAGCGCCATAGTTTTTTTTTTTATTATTAAAAACTATGAAGTTCGTCGAGCTGCACAATTATATAGCTTATGAAACAATAGACGAAAGTTTTATTTGTATTAAATGAGTTTATTAAAAACTTAAAATTGAAAATTCCATCTTAAGAAACGAATAAAAATCGGAAAATAATCATGGAGAAATTAATTTCTTATTAATTGACTTAAGTCAATGACTTTATTATTCATTGCAAATGCGTGTAACATGATTATAGAGTAATATTGACTAATACAGATTTATTATTCCACTTTCTAATTTTCTGCAAATGCATATTGTTCTTGATTATTTTTATTGTTTCTTAGTTGTTTATTACTTGGCTTTCCATGGGTAAAAGCCTCCTCCATAATTTCCCAAATTTCCCTATTTTTAACTGTGCATCCAGTTTTTCCTGCCTTGTTTGTTTTGTCGTCAACCCATGTTTTCTTCTGTCTTTTCCTTTTTGGGCCCAGCCATTTAATTGTTTAGTAAGTTTATCTTTTATCTCCGTATTTTGCTAAATGCCTTGCCCATTTCCACTTCTGTTATAAACTAAAATAAAGGGCATCTGTTATTTTAGTTTTCGTATGAATTGCGTTTCTAATTTTTTTCATTTTTTTTCAGTTTCAAGTTACGTCTTTCCATTACGTGTTGACAAAGGACATATTACTTATTAAAATTAGCTAATCCAACACATGCAATGCCTGTGGGCGGTTAATGTGTTTACACTGGTAACTAAAAAAGTTTAGCTGCAAAGCAATATCACAAAGTATTTAAATGAAACTGAGGGTAGAGATAAAAACTATGATTTATCACTATTTCCTAAGTTTATTTTAAAACCATAACAGAGCTAACACGCTATTCGTGTGATAGCGATCGCAAGTCTGGCTAGTGTAGGTTATGCTTGGGAGAATGCAGGAATCCATTAAAGTCTGTTTTATATTTAGGTTATAGTTCTCTTTTAAAATTTTTTTTTGTGCCCAGTATTTCTCCTATGTTATGCTTATTCCTCTGTCTAATTCTTTTTCGTTACTATTTGTGTCAAAACACATCACTTTACCCAGGTACACATATTTGTCTGAATATTCTATCGGTTTTTCCTCTATTTTAATTGTTTTTTTTTTGTGACTGTTTGACATAATTTTAGTTTTGGATGCTTTCATATGTAGGCTGATTTTTTTTATTTCATAGTTTAGACTTTGTAATATTTTTTCTAGGTCTTAGGCGGATTCTTTAAAGAAAACTATATCATCTGCAAACCTAAAGTGTGTCAATTTTTTATTGAGTATCCATATACCTTTGTTTTTTACAATCGATAGTTTTGAAGATGTCTTCAAGAACAGCTATGAACAATTTGAGAGATAGCGGGTCTCCCTGCCTTGCCCCTCTTCCAATTACGAACTTCTTCCCTAGTCTATTTAGTTTATTTACCCTGCTTACAAACGTAGAGTAGATGTGTTTTATTATATTCACATAGGCTTTGTTTACATTATTATTTCTTAGAACAGTCCATATATATTAGTGTATTATGCTGTCAAATGCTTTGGAATGGTCTACAAATGTTAAAAAAAATGGTTTATTAAATTCTTTAAATTTCTCTATTATTTGTTCTATTAAACGAAAGTCTGCCTGTTCTATTGGTTGATTTTTGTCTATTTCCGAAGCTATTTTAATTAAAATCATTGAAGAGAAAAGTTTACGTATTCTGGATAGTAAACTGATGGATGTTTAGTTGCTGATATCAAACGAGTTTCCTTTTTTTTTGTACAATAGTATTATGTTTGATTTACACCATTGCAATAGAACTTACTCTTTTTTCCAGTACTAAGTTGAAAAATTCTGCTAGATTTGTGGCCAAAATTGGCGCTCCAACTTTTAGGGCTTTATTTGTGATGAAGCGGGAAGCTGGGCTTTTCTCGACTTTTAATCTTTTGATATGGCATATTATATCACTCTCTGTTATTGGGACTAATGATGTTTTGACTACATCTTCATTAGTTGTCCTATTCTCATTTTCATAAGTTGTTTCATCTGGTGGTTTTTTTTATATCAAGTTGTACAGAAAATTTCTTGCACATTATATTATATTTTTCCTTTTTTTCGCCTTTTTCACTATTCAAAACAAATCAAAAAAATTTTTTTTTCGTAGACAATAAAATTACACTTGAAATACGTCATTAATAAATTCTTTTCGACATTACCACTCATTTCAAATGCTGATTTGCCTGGAGAAGAATGGGCAAGAAACTCAAGGCTTGCTCTTTTTACTCATCAATACAAAGGATTTAGTCATTAATAATTTAATCTACATTTAAAAATAATATGAAGTAACCTTATAGCCGAGCAGTTCAATCCCAAGGGCTTTTATTACTAAGATATTCCGGCACGGTATAATAGCCCTTGCCATATAACTTTCTTTTAACGAAACTTTTAAACTCAGCAAATAGCAAATTTTGAATTTCAGTTGGGATCCTATTATAAAAAAGCACACACATCTCCTTAAATGATTTATTATCTTAACTGACACGGGTCATATAAGCAGCAAGCTCATTCTTATGTTTAGTGTTAACGATGTGAATGTCGCTCCTTTTTATGAACTATTCCATGTCGCTTGACATATACCAGGTTTTCGTATATGTAGTGTGATCTTAAAGTTGGGATATTAATCTCCTTAAATTTTTCTCTGAGAGATATCATTGGTCTCAAATCATAAACAGCACGAATAGCTCGCTTCTGTAGCACGAAATTAAAGTTTTGACAAATGCGTCAAACAATGCATAATGTCGTTGCAGTACATTACTTTTTTCTTTTAAATTATTTTTTTGAGTTGTATATATTTTAACATTTCAGAACACATAGTACTGTCAAAACAGCTAGATTCTCTTGATCTCACGCTGTCTGCACATGCGTCCGAAATTAAAAATATTTTTTATTTTCTCTTTCGTGAACTTCTACATTTCACTAAAATGTCACTTTTTAACTAAATAGAAAATTCATTATTTCAATGAACGTTAGGTTACAATTATACAAAGTCTAATACGCATAAAAATGTATCGATTTGTGAATCTCATCTATTTGTTACATGTGATTAGGAAAGTACTTACCTACGAATACGATGCATACGAATCGATTATCAAGTTTAGTATTAACATGTAGTTAATTAAAAAACAATCATTCATTCTTACATGTTCTTACATTTCTAGATTCCCATATTGCCACATGTATTAGGTTAAAATTGAAAAATACATTTCGTCCATAGGCGAAAAAATTTGCCTCATACCTCACTGTGCATGAGTTTGAGGGAACCTCTCCATTTCGGCAGCCTCGGACTGAGGCGGTGCCTCGACCCGATGCTTCTTCTAACGAATAGACAGAACAGACATCATGCATAGAAACGACACGTCAAAACATAGACAAAACTGAATAGAAAACACCGACGGGGTCTATACATTATCAAGACAGCGTTCAAAAGACGGGAGGGTCACAAGAAAACGACAGCATTCGCACAATTGTACATTTCACGCGTAAATATCATTGAAATTAATAGAGAAAGTTATTACTTGTGAACGTGTTGAGGCTCGCAATGCGTATGAATTTGATTTGAAGTGATAGCGAATACGTAAATTTTCGCAACTTAAAGTATAACCTCACTTTTACAAAGATCAACTCTGTCCACCTTCCACACGTGCCGGTCATTCGCACTCTGGATGAGAGTTAGTTTTTAGTCCTTGTACATAAAACGGAATATCAATTTGACAGCACCCGATCCTTTGATTCGAAATAAGACCCTTTTTTATTTCACCAGAAGACCACACGGAGCTAATCTAATGTCTCGTTGAATGCAAACGAAAGCTCAAATCTACTTATTCAAAAATATCAGAAATACTATAATTCATTTTATAGTTTAATGTACGAAATGTGACAATTTTTAATCCTTGAAATAGTTTTTCAACTATTTTCAATTTATTCTTAAGGAATACTGAACAATCTTCAATGTGATGTGATGCAAACCCTACAGCTAGCCTAGTGCGGATTCGTGGAACTATCTGTATACTATCATTAATACCGGTACCAGCTATTGCTTAATGTCCATTCCGAAGATTGGAAATTCTCGAGACAGATGTCACCCATCCAACTCCTGCTATTACGTGCACGACTTAGCCTCGATAATGGCTACCGGGATGTTTCTCTTATACGAAGTAATGACCTCTGTGCGATAGGACAACGATCATCGATCACTTCTAAGTCATTGTAAAGTACTGCCACTTATTTCAACTATAGACTTATCGATAAATTTCAATACAACATGCGAGTTCGTAGCGCCCGCGCGATATATATTATTCGATAATTAATTAATGTAAATAAATCTTATTTGATGGGTGATAAAATACTTTTTATTTCTACAGGTGAAAATGACGTTACTTCTATGCGTAATTCACACGATTCTTATGTGCACGCCAATGATATGGAGCCTCGAGGATGCACGGACGACAACCGAAGCCGGAACATTGCGTTACCATGGCAACAATGAAACTGAAGTGAGTTATCTTCATATATGCACATCAAAGAATATCTTAAATGGTTAAATGAAAGAATACCCAATAATACCCCCATGCGAGACACTGGAGACTTTACTCCGTCCGCTCGTCCATAGTGCAAGATCTGCTTCTACAATCCTGATCGCCCGGCTCCTGTCGCGGATCTGCGCAATATCATTTTAAAATGTATCAATTACCACTTTATAACTCGAGTAGTCGTACTATAAGCCTATTCTAGACTATTCCTTATTTATACTTTCACAACGGCATTTTGATGACTTTTGATGCAAAATTTTATTGGTCGTGAAGACGCAGTAAATAAAATATATATGAAATATACAAACACCTAATTTTGTACCCGCGGTCTGGACAGAGAATGTTTTCCTTCAGCTTTTATATTGATCGATCATATCATAAACACAGTATCGTTTCCGCTTCAAGTCCACTCCTATTTGATTTCTATCCCGCTCACGCTCTTGCTTCTATAATCCCGGTCCCACGCTCAATTTCGATCCTGATTCCGACTCTATTCTGCTCCCTGTCGCGCACCGCTATTTCAACACCGCTACGAACACAGTTCCTATTTATACGAAGTCGAGGTAAATCAAAATAAAATATAAGCTATATTAGTTGTGTATAGTGTAGCGTCCTATCGGTGAAAAAATTTTTAGAATCGATATAATAGCGCGGTTTAATGGAATATACACACGGACAAAGTCAAGGTCAAATGGTAAAATAGATTGCATAAAAAACCTTCTTCGCAAAAAAAAACATTTGGATGTGCTAAGTTTGACGATGATCCATCAAAGTGTATTGGAGTTTATTTACCTCATATACGTAAAAACATCTATTTATATATATATATATATATATATAATGATACAACAAAGAAGCTACATTTTCTCTCATTAATCTTTCACGCATTACGTGCATATAAAATTTAAATTACGAATGTATTGCTTATGAATAAGTGATTAAGGGTATGACATACCTAAAAAATAAACCAGTTTATGGCGTGGCTACTAGCGGTATATCTCCTGGCTCGCTTAATTCTTGTCGCTGGTACCATAGACTAACAGTTGAGCAGATTTGGATACCCTTTTTTATTTGTGTGTTTTTATATTTATTATGTTGAGGCATAAAAAGCAATTATTGACTATTACAGTCAATAATTGCTTTTTATTATATATATTCTTCAGAGGTTTTTAAAGATACTTCGGAAAACAATTTTTGTTATTATTTTAAGCAATAAAATTAACTGATTATTTAAATATAAATCATAAATTAAATATTATAACTTAACTAAGTCTACAAAATAATACAACCGTTTTAGTTCGCTCCTATAAATTGTTAATTAATATAAATGGTTAAATTGATTATTTAAAACTATTTAACATTAATTTCAATTTCATTAATAATTGAGGTTAAAGAGATAAAGGTAAATTATACAACTATGTATAACAATTATCATTATTAAATAATATCATGAACTACACGAAATTCAAAAATTAACATGTTTTGAAACTATAATAATTATTAAGGTTTGACAAATTTTCTCTCGGAGACATACCCATGCAAAAAAGTTACATTATAATCTATAAAACTTGTTATTTAAAAAGAAATGTCATTAAAAAGACCCACTTCGTTACTAATAAAAGCCGGTACATTTTAGTATATTAAATAAAAAAAAATTTAAAACATTTTCATTTTAATATTTTAGGATTCCGAACCCCAAAAAAAACCAACCTTTTATAGAATCACGTTGATATCCGTCTGTCTGTCTGTCAAGACCCTTCATCTCGGAAACGCATGGAGGTATATATAAGAAATTAAAACTATACACTCAAGTCCCTTGAAGTTGTGAAAGTATCAAAATCCTAAGTCAACATGAAAAAAGATACGGTAGTTTATACCGGAAAAAACGTATATTTTGACATTCTCAAGGGAATCAAAATTTATAGAGTATTTTCCGTTGACCTAGACCTATGAAATTTGGTAAGTAATACCGTCTTATACGACAAGTAAAGAAAAAAAATTTGAAAATCATACATTAGTAATTAAATCATAAAAAATAAAAAAAGTCTTTATTTTAAAGTACGTAATCAGTCATCGAGGTTAAACAACGGCATGCGCGGTCATAATTATATGGGTAACCAAATATTTTTGTAGAATTTTTACATGTATCTGCAAATTTGTATGGAACCCTCGGTGGACGAGTTCGACTCGCACTTGTCCGATTTTTCTTTATTTCTTAATTATTGAACAATACTATCATATGCACGAAATATTAGATCTTTAGAAATTGATCACAAAAAGAGCGAATTAACACGGTATAAAAATATAGAGTACTAACTGCATAATCAAAAATTTTATTATCTTATATATGTAAGCAATAGTGCCTGAATAACAAAAATAGATGCCGTATCGTTCGCTTGTATAAGAGTATGTACTATAACAAAATTAAACAGAAAATATTAAAGCATACGTATAATTTCTGGCCGTAGATAAATGTGTTTAAATGAATACTCATTAACATAAGCCACCAAAATATTCACTTTCAACATTTTTCTTACTTGTGATGCAAATTAACACAGGTCGACTTTGCTTGAGTCGACTTAAAAAGCTGTCGTTAAAATTAAGAGAAATGTTAATTAATTCATTATTTATTGAAGCAGAAATGCAAAAAAATATTTGAATATGATAAGTGATGAACTTGAAAAACGATTTAAAGTTTGCAAAAATGTCCCTCCGGAAACAATATTTTTCAATTAAATATTTTTAACCATTTGTAATGAATTTACCACTATGGCTAAGTAACAATTTAAAAATAACATTCATAATATTTTCGACAGTAAAATTATGTTCACAATAGAATAAATTAAATCAGAAGTGGAGCTCGTTCTCTGTCTTCTCGTCCGTTACAACCTTTAATAATCTTAAGGTGAATGAAGGTTGTAAGAGTACAGTTAACATTCAATTCTTAAATTGAAAAACAATTTTTACGTTTTCATTGTACACATGTAAAATACTTGGTCTCTCTCTGCTTACCGCTGCATGCACTGAATGTAGTGCGTCTACAAACGTATACTAAGTAACTCACTAGTGGCCACCCAGTTATCGAAATTCGTTACTTTTTTTAAGTCAGAATGTTGTTGAGGTTACTTTCTTTAAAAATATCCGTAATCATGTATAATAATTGTTTTTTTTTAATATGTTAAGCTGCAAGCGTGTGAAAATCAAAAATTTGCATGTGTCGTCTACATTAATTTCGTGCAATACGTTTTAAGTTTAAAAACATATTTTACTACGAATATATATATATTAAATGTAGAAGTATTTGTCAACAATCTCTATTCTATGCAAGACTGTTTGACCACAGATTTATGTATTTAATATTGGTAATATGAACCTAAATAACAAATATTTTATTCTATATTAACCACCAGCACCGTCTCAATGTGACCATCGAGAATTAAAATGAAATTTAAGGAAATACTTAAGTTTTACTTGTTTATTTTACTATTCTTCTTTTTTATTTATTAATGATTTGATTTGATATTTGACTCTCAACTACATTCATTTATGCATAATAAAATATATAAAAATAAAGTAATTATCTCAGACGCTAATTCAAGCTACTCTGAAAAGTTAATCTAATAAATTAATTATTGCAGAAAAACGTGAAATTACCGAAAAGCAGAATTTAAGGTTACCTTCCCAAGTAACAAGTGTTGGTTGCAATAAATTTTGTAGCTTAAAGTGCTGTGTTGCATACCAAATATACCTCGAAAACTGGTATGAAAACTTTGAATAACTTACTAGAGCAGCCAGTAGTTAGAATAGTGGTGATAGTTGCCAGTACACTTTAAACGCTAAAGCTTTAACCATCCTGCAGCTCTTAAAGCTTTATAAAGCTGTTGAAAAATTATCTTTGTAACATTTCTATACACTCGCTTTAATTCTATTACAGTGACATTCAAAGTGTTAGCGTGTTGCAGCGCGATCTGTGTAATCGTAATCGTAATTTATAAAGGATGTAGTAATCTGTCATCTTATGCTCTGAGAATAAAAGGATTCTCGGTTGTTTGCCGAAGGAACCTTAATTATTGCATTTTAAACTAAAGCCCGTGCCTCTCTAATGCAGTGAATGAATGTCTTTCGCTAAATGCATCATGAGTGCTATTTCAACTAAAGACTACAATACCGATGTTGTCACTCAGTGAGTGTGTTGCAATAGTGTTAAGAGACGACTTTGACGTTTCGTGTTTAATCGTAATCATTTTAGTCAACATAATCTAAAAATCGCTTTTAATCAACGAAATACACATATTCTCTATTTGGGTTATAATAAAAGTAAAATACTGTTTGATATTAAAAGCACTATTTGTAATTTACATTACTTTTGAAGTGGCAACTTCCTTAGCGCCGTTGTGATTTGAAACTCGATGAAACGAAAAAGCGACTGTAAAAGGAGGCAAACATATACATCTTTAGAATTTAGCCTGCGAGAGAATGAGATAGAATATATGATGAAACTGAATACCGGGGAGAGAATGAGATAAAATACGAGATGAGATACAATGCGAGCTAAAGAGATATTTGTGTGCTTGTATGCGCCTGTGTATTTTCATTTGTCGAAATTGAAGTCTAAATCTGAAGCCTAAACAGCAAGTCTAAACAATAAAACCTAAAATAACTTTTAAACTCGATACCGTTATTCAAATAAACATACCCTACAATCGTCCCACGCCTGATTCGTCTCATTCTCTCGCAGTTTAATTCTCTGAAGTCTCACTGTCAACGCGTGTGAACCGCACACATGTTTTCTTTTTATTCTTTAAATTCAATCATTATTGAAGGAGCATTAAAATTGAGATGAAAAACATAGCAAAATTCACAATAAACTCACAAGCGCCACAAGAACATTGATACTCATTAATGACAGTTATATTTTTAAGTATAACATACATATCTCATCAGCCATTTCTTATCAAACATATTTTAAATATCATTTAAATATAAAAAAAAATCATACTTCTATGAAAATTATTTACTTTATAGTTTTTTCTCTCACATCTAAAACTGTACAGTTTAGTTATGAAATAAATAATGCGGCTTAAACATATATCTGAGTGTGTTAAGATGTTTTGTTACGCTTAAAGTTTTAACAAACTACAATTTACAGGTGCAATGACATATTAAGCGATAAATTGTTCTTAATAAGCGGTCCAATAATGTCGATTGTTGGATTCAAATCTTCCATAATAACTTCAATGTACGTATGCCCACTGTCTAACTATTATATCACCTAAATCTGCTGTTGACGGTTTTATAACAGTTGTATGCAGTTTATACTAATATGTATATATTGCCTTAACAAAGGCTTCATGCAAATTTCACCTATGAAATTGTGCCCTAAAATTGAAGACTTAAAATAGTTAAGCATCCTATAATTTTCTTACAAAGACTTACAGCCCATACATCGGTCTACTATCGGTTATGCTAATGATCATGTGTTACTTGGTCTTTCCGATGATACCAAGTTCAATTACAAAACTCGTATTATCATCCAGATATGATGCACGAAAATTTTTCCTTATTCTCTTAATTATATAGATAATTTAATGTAGGAACACATACTGTATATAAATTTTAGCTTTGTTCACTCCTTCATATGAACACACCCCTCGTGCGTGCAATACGAGGTGTATGCCAAAAGTAACGAGGTACTCTATACTGAATTATTTGATATTGACATGTGATACACTATCGTAAATACTGGTCATTTAGTGATAAATTTAAATGTGAAACATATTTGAATTTAAGTATTTTTTTCCCTAAATTGCTCATTTTTGTGAGGATATGACGAAAATTTTTACAAAAATATTCCCCTGACTTAATAGCATGCGAATTTAGTTGTTACCCAAAATAAAAAAAAACGTCTTTTTCTCTCGTTATGTAGCATGACGATCTTGCACTATTAGATCCCGCACAGTATCGATATTTTGTGGTACAACAACCGATTTAGGAAGACCTTTAAATTCGTCCGTGAGCATCGACCGCCCACGATTAAACTCATTAAACCATTGATACACAGTGATTTTCGATGGTACTTTATCTCCAAAAGTCGAAGTGATTTGATTGATTGATGTACTTTTTTTTTTTTAGTTAGTCCACACCGAAAATCGTAATAAATAATCGCACGAAAATTTTCACAAGTAAATCCATGGTGATAAAGACACTCAATTTTCAAAATGACGCCATAATGGTAAAACAGTTGACACTTACATAAAACAAACTGTATTCTACAGTCAAGGAGTTACATTTTTAAATGTTTTAATTACTCTGTAAATATTGTTCTGTATATAGCCAGTTCCGGATATATAAATAGCGGCCCTCGTAGGAGGAATAATGCGGGGAACAAGGCAGATGAGTAAGAGCTGAATAATGATTAGAAATAAATGTAAAAAGAAATAAAGTATGTACAATTGTACACAATGCACGACACTATAAGTTTCAATACTGTTCTTTTTGTAATGCAAATACCGATCTTGCTCTAAATTTCTATCTAAATTGTAGTCGCGATTTCCAACATGAATTTCGATTATTTTCTAGATTTGGTGGTATTCTATACAAAATTATCATGCCCAACTTTACCACCATACGGAATGTACTTCTTGAAAACTCCTTTTTAGGGTTTGATTTACGGATAAAACTGTTTGAAGTGGTGGTCAATCAGAGGTTAAGAACGTTGCCTTTGCTTAAGGTTCAAACCCTTCGAACTGAAATAAAAAGATTATAAGTAGGTTTGCGTTAGCAGAAGGATGCTTTGAACTGGTACAACAACAAGCAACCCTTACCACTCAACGGTGATGAACAATTATGAAATATAATTTAAAAAAAGGCATGAACAAACTGCAACAGTCATTTAATGAACATGGAATGCACTTGCCCATAATTTTCAAATAACAGTATTTTCAATTACCTAACACAATATTTTTGAATTGCTCAACTATACATATACCCGTATTTTAAACTGTAGGTGGCCGCTGTCTGCATCATTTCACGTTGTTATCTGTGTAATACGTAGGGTGCATTGAAAATTTCTGGAAAGAATTAGAAAAAAATACTACGAATGGTCAAAAATGAATTTACTGTTTCTCAAAATATTCTCCGTTAGCATAAATACACTTTATTATATGAATCAATCAATTTCAAAAACATTTATGCTGCTCGTCCCTGGTAACATCAGAAACATGTTTTTCATACTCTTCGACGGTCCCTTCTTGTAATGAAAATTGTTGACGCGTAATTGATTCTTAATTTTTGCGACCAAATAAAAGTCCCAAGGTGCCAGGTCGCGACTGTATACAGGATTGTTAATAAGTTCTACATTTTTGGCCTTAAAATTTTTTTTGTCTGTTTGGTCTTGTGAGAACTGGCATTGTCGCTGTGCAAGATAATACGACGTTTAGGTTCTTTTTAAGGAGTTCGTTGGTCGTATGCCAATCACTATTCACCGTACAACAATTATCTAAAGGGACTGTAGCTACATGCTCAGTTTCATTAAAAAAAGAAGCAATCATCGGCCTAGCCCCTTCGCTCGCATGCCACTTTGGTTAGTTTGGTTGGTTGGTTGGCTCATCTCGATAAATCTATACGATTGATTGCTGCTTTGTTTTGGGGTCATAGCAATAAATCCATATTTTATCACTTGTTACTATATACCACACCGAATTTGACGCCCCTTCCTTAAATCTGGTAAGCATTGTATTGCACCAAGTGACACGATCCGTTTTTGAGCCTCAGTCAAATTGTATGGGATCTACCGTGAGCACACTTTTTTGTACCTAAACGTTTGTGTAGGATTAATTGTATTTGACTCAGTCCTATGCCCAAGGTTGCTCGAACCTCATGCGTATCTCTCTCGACCATACCATCACTAAATTTGTCACTGAGATTGACACGACCGCGCTTGAATTCTACAAACTAAATAGTTGTCTTGCGTGGTGCTTCATCGTCAAAGGCAGTTCGAAGCCGAGTGAGGATCTGCTGAGTTGTCAAATTATACTTAAAATTGCAGAAAACCATCCTAGGACAATTTTTACGACATAAATCCACAATGATGTAGACACGCAATTTTTAAATGACACCACGATGTAAAAACAATTGAAGAAATGAACTGTATTCTACAGCCCAAAAAGTTTCATTTTCAAGTGTAATAATTCCTTATAATTACTTTTTAAACATTGTTTCTGTAAGTGGTCACTTCCAGAAACTTATAGTGCACCCCACGTATATGAACATCAAATGTCAATGTGTACGCCACTTTAAACTCAAATGACCAGATAGTAAGGTATTTAGTATTATCGTTCTTTTTTTTTTCGTTGAGATAAACAACCATCACGAATGTTAATGGGTTTCAGCAACTTTTCCAAAATAAAAGCTTAATTTTATAATCAATTGATGCGGTCGTCTTACAATCATGCAACACAGGGATACGTGCCTACGCTCTTACCTACTATCGAGTAGTGCGTCGATATGGACCAAAACACCTCCCTTGGAATAGGTCGAGAGGCGGAGGCGCGTTCGCACGCCTTATCGTAGGTCCTAGCCCCGGAATTTTTTGCCGATAAAGAATTTGTCCAGTAGGTACACGGCTAGTTGGTATCGCGAACCGTCGATGGCACCCCGTCCAGTGCGCCATTGCGTGCTAATAAACTCGAACTGTATCTATATGTTCATTGCCTTTTCTACTAAAATGAATATAATTTCATTTGGTTTTTTATTTATTTAATGGGAGAAAGCAATACTTTGGAATTAACTACATCAAAGTCACGGATATACTATATACCAGTCGTATTATAAAAGCTACCACAAATTCCTGCACTGTCACACTAAAGATATCCCATTTGTTTATGATAACATTAGGCAGATGCTATGACGTAATGCATTTATCACTAATTATTTTTTATATTCACTATCACTATTACTAGTTGTATAGTGATTAACTTGATACACTTTATTAGTTTGACCCGTATACTTGTATGAATGTAAAAGATTTTTTTAATTCAGTTCTCATCCACTTCCAAATGCGTGAAAAATCTGAAATTTTGCCTACATATTTTAATAAATGATGGCAATAAATTTTTGAAGTGTGTAACTAATCTGAAAAGAAATTGGAACTCAAAATTTTCTTCTTTTTTCGTTTTATGAAATCGTTTATCGAGACTGGCTATTATAAAGTAGAACCAAGACTACTAAGCCCAAGAAGGTATAATTTAGAATAGAGGTTTCTTTTATAATGTAAACATCTGCCAAGAAGAGATATCTAGAAATATCAAGTTTAAGGGAGGGAAATGGAAGGAGGAACTTTATTAAAAATATGAAATCTTGACCTACTGAGCATAAATAAATAATACCACGTCACAAGTTTTTTGAATATTCACATCTTGTAAATATCCAAAAAACAAGGAACGAGGGGTGAAATTTTGTACAGGAGTATCGTTTTTTTTTTTTAAATAGGAACTTCAAAACTGTAATTGTATTTACTCACCGTAAATAAATAATATCGTAGTTCAGGGTTTTTAGATTTTCAGCTTTCAAGAAGGGGAAATAGCTGGTGAAGGTCTGTATTGGAGTATCAATTTTTTTTTAATAAGAACTTCAAATATGGTGTTATTTAGTGAAATATGGTTTTAGGATATTACCCGGCTTCGTCCGAATCGGAACCATGATCGGTAACTATATCGAAATTGAAAGTGGGACGGGGATTCATATCAAGAGCGCCATCACGCGCGGGATCGAAGTCGGTTATAAAGTCGAGACCATAATTGGAAGCGAGAACGAGAGATTAACTGCGAAGTTGTTGAATATAAACGATAAAGAAACGCACACTATGTTCACCATGTGCGCTAGTATTTAAATAAACCATTTCGTTTATACGAACTTAATATACAACAAGGAAACAGTTATATATTCAGCCACATTTGATTACCGTCTTTATAGCTATACAAATCACGTCCTAAATTTTTATTAATTTGGAACATGAAACAGAGTTAAAATATATAATTTATTTTAAGTAGTTTACGTATGTGGCTTTACCAAGAGGATAGAACACCTAAGACTTTGATCTTAATCAAAACCTCGACTCTAATCTTTATCCTGGTCCCGTTACAAATACAATTCTTAGTCCTATTCCCGATTTCGACCTCTCTATGTTAACCTTCCGCTCTTACTCTGATTTTTCCACTCCCTCTCCTTCTCTTCTACATATTATCCTCTCTTTTCTCTTTCTAACTCTCACATCTTACCAATGTATGTGATTACATTTATTGTTAATGCGTAATCATGTAAAAAGATATATCTTCCAATTTAAGGAAGGCATTAGGGTTCGTATGATCAGACCTACATTTTTAATACGCCTATTTATCGAGGTGATACATATTCCGGCTGCCTATTGGCAGTTAGACCAGTTTATTGCCTTCTCCCAGCCGCCTATCGTACACTGATAAAAAGGTCCTATTCTATTGTAAAATTCATAACACAAAACGAGTAATTTTAGAATACACTCTGTTTCTTTACTTATCAAAATCCATTAGCGCGGCCCGCCGGAGTCACGCACAGCTGTGCGCTCGATAAGGAGCCATGCTTATAAAACATTCACATGTTGTGATGACAGGTTTGCCTCAGATTTCATCGTCACGAAATATATTCGGTTAAACATATATTTAGTTAATGACAATTTATTTAATTTTAGATCAAAACCGTTCTTGTTTGCAAATAATATATGTTGATCGTTTTAAAATAATAACATTACATGACTTTAGAAGGCAAACTAAAAGAGAGAAATATAGTTAGAAGATTTACAATTTAATTTATTTTAAAAATTAATTATGACCGCACATGTTTCTAATTAACTAGTGTCATTAAAAACACTTTTCCTCATTTACTAATCATTTTAATTAAAGAAATAGATTATCGATATTTTTTTATAAAAATAAGCCTTATTTGCTCTAAATCCGATCCCTTCTTATTTTCTAAAAAAAAAATTGTTGATCTATAAACATTGTTGGAAATTTAGTCGGGAAACGTGAATGTCCCAAACTAACTAAGATAACTATTATCTTAGGCAAGCACCTGTTGAGTTTGAAATATTTGTCGCGTTATTTTTCTAGTTTAAAAAGCTACCAGTTATTTAAAAAAATACAGTCGATCGTTGTCCAGAAATTAAATAGTTTCCAACTTGACATCATTTGTTGGAGAATATCAAATTTAAGCTATCCGGCTAGCAAGGTTGCCAATTTTCAACAAATGGCGGGAAATTAATATACTGTACGGTTACAATCAATAAGTTTCCTAAAATAAAAATATGAAGCGGTCTACAATTATTTATGATGTGATATTTTTGAAGTCTATATATTAGTGTCATTTTAATTATACCGGAAGTCAATTTTAATTCATGTTTTCTTTTTTGAAAATCTAAAAGTTTTGTAATAAGTAACGTCTATTATGAAATAGCAAAGACACAAAACGCACCGGACTCTTATATTTCATTTTTATACATGAAAAGCAAACTCGATATATATAATTCGATGTCTTAGAGATGAAAACTATTCCATTTTTATTCTTAAATGTTTAGCTACTATTTTACTGGATTCCATCATAGTTAGTTTATTTGTTTATAGTTTATAACCTATTGGGAATTTTAAAAAAAATACGACATATCCATATTAGTAAATTCAAAAGTCTAAATGATTGGTTTACACTTTTAAACAATTATATATTTTATATGCTTATCTGTTTATCAAGTGATTAATTTAAAATCAGATATTGTGTACAAAATTAATTGCTTATCCAAAACGACGCAATTGCGTTAATTTTCTTTTATTATTTTATTAGATACTAGTTGTGTCCATAACTTTGTGTAGTTTTAGAATTTCTGTCCACCATCTGATTTCTATGAAATAAAGTTTAAATGTTGCCTTCAATTTCATTGTAAAAGTCACATGAAAATCATTTGTTCATGTTCAAACAAATACACAGAAAGACAAACATCGTTCAAATAAAGTCTGTGAAATACGGTTACTCTTCCTGCATTGCCCCCAAATATACAAAGAAACCGAAAATGTTGATTATTATGTATCCAGTAGACTTGACATTTACGTCGGGTTGCGTCAAAATTAAAAACGTAAATCGTAAACGTAATCCGTAACATTTGACAGACTATCCATACATTATCTGTCATATCTTATGAATTACTTTTACTCATTACGTTTTTACTCTTGGTGCATGCCGCCGTTAACCTTAAAATACATAAGCAACTCCAGGAGAAAAGTTATCATATATTTTGCAACATGCTAACAAATGATGTTGCAAAACATATGATAGATACTTAAATGTAATGTGTATATATATATATATACATCAAATATATCTGATATCACGAAACTTACAAGTACGCGAACGTAATTAGGGACAAATGCTAGTACAAAGGTGCAAACACTCTAATATTATCCGAAGCTAAAATATAAATTTAAAACCCTGTTTCAATCGTATTTATGTCACGAAACTTACAAACACGCAGGGAAATTCAAGGATAAATACTAGTACATCCATACAAATACTTTTGTTGGGATTAAACTATTTTTTAAGTCATTAATAACATAATAATGAAAGACAATGCGTTCAATAACTGTACCAACTGTTTTTTTTTCACTTGTACAAAACTATAAACAGTGCCTAACCAGTAAGTACTGTACAATTATTTAAAATTGTAAAATTCATGTCGAATACAATTTTTTTTTTCCACTTTTATATTTTTACTACTAGCTTCAGGTTTAATTTAAAAGAAGGTAATGGTGACTTAAACATAACAAATATTTCATAACTATTTAATTTTTAAAATTGGCAGCTTTATATTTATAGTTTATATTTTTTTTTGTTCAGTCCTTTTTTGTAATCCTGACAACACTGACAATAACATTAGTCTGATGTGCGTAGTCATGTCTTTAAATAGTGTAATTCAAAATTTAACTATACCATTATTCTTAACGAAATAAACCAGTTTAGAATACACAATTCTGACAAACAAATCTAACGGTGAGTTCAGTATATTATGCTTTAAGATTTTTAACCTTTACAATGTTTCATACTTCCATTGAATCATTGAAGCCACTGAGACGTCATTCAGATAACGCATGCGCAAAATATGTAACAAACTTCAGTCGCATTAATATTCTGTATCAGTGTTCCAATACTGTCAAATGTAAAGGCTACGATAGACCGTGGCCTGGTTGATATTTCATCAAAGAGTAGAACTATAATATAAACTATAACTATTCTCATCACTAATTTCATCTATCAATGAATTCTCAAATAAGGATATGACTGATGATTTTTTTTTGTAGATGTCTCGCAATATATCTATTGAAGGGGACTCGTTCATGATAGACGGCAAACCTCTGCGGATAGTGTCAGGATCGCTTCACTATTTTCGAGTGCCGGCCGCTAGCTGGCGCGACCGTCTCTCCAAACTTCGCGCTGCAGGACTAAACGCTGTTTCAACGTAAGCCCATACTTATCTTAACAATACATCTATATTGTAAAGAAAACTTTCATAATTAAAAAACTTTCAACTAAATGTTTTATGCGTGATTCGTAAGTGTATCTATTTTATTAGTTGTTTGTATAAAAAATCATAAATGTAGTGTAAATACATATATTATTTTGTATATAAGTTTTAATCATTACTTTTTGTACTTATAAATTATTTTTATCATGCTTAATTTTAATAAAGGTTTGAAAATTCTATAAAATAAAACTATTCAGATCATGAAATAAAATACACTCATAAACACACTTAAACACACACACACACACGGGCATACACGGCACACACGCACACCCACGCGCACTTAGAGTAATTAATAGTTTTGAAAATTTATTATTAACAAAAAAAAAAACTAAAAGGTTTGATATTATAATAATGATGAAATATATTTTGTAGAGACACTATTAATTTATTTGCGTAATAAATTCAATAGTGCTCATTTTTAATCATGATACTACCGATCCTCTGTACATGTGAAGAGATATAGGCGACTCCAACCTCATTTTTCGAGAATATTCTATTTAATGTAAGTTAGACACCACGGAAATTTTCTTTTCTTTCTTCCTTTCATGTTTTTTCTACAGTAACAGATGTATATATTTCTGAAAGGTACCCAAATAACGCTGTTGCACTCAAAAAGTGCTACATTTTTTTTTTCAATATATTTTTTATGTCTCAAAAGTACCCAAATTTGAGATTTTTCGAATTTTTAAAAATTCATATTTCTAAAAATGTTAACTTTATCGTGAAAAATCATATAACTTTTTTTATTTGTATTCCAATAAAGAATACAAAAAAATTGATCCGGTTTAAAAATAACAATTCCTTGCAATTGTTTGCACAATTCCGGTTTAAACCATGTGGCACGTGGTTGTCCCATGGCAACATGCATTTACATCATCAGTAGGGCAATTTGAAGAGGATCGCATAAAAAAATTAAGCTGGAATAGTTTTAGGTATTCATGCGCCGATTCCTCTATTCAATTGAAAAATCTTTATTCAAATTCCGTTTAAATTGTCATATTTTTTGAATTGACAAAAATCAAAAAGACACAAATGTAACTATCAGTATAGATATTTATATACATAACTTACTTTTGTCCACGTGTCCGCCCGTGTGGACATCGAACGATATCTTTCAACTTTTGTATCGACCGATCGAGGTTTCAACCGTGATATCGATGTCGCTCCTTCTTTCGATTTAAGTCCCGGCTTCGCTTTTGATTCCGATTGTGGTCCCGATCTAGATTCCGGCCCTGTTCAATATATACATAATTCCCCCACGGCTCCGCCCGCGTGGACAAGGAGTGACATCTTACATCTTATATGTCGATCGATAGATAGCGTTGTCAACCTTGATTCCGATGTCGATCTCGTTTTTGATTCCATGCCAGAAGAATTCATTTTTAATTGTGGAACAATCTCATTCGCGCTTTTGATTTCGATGACGATCCTGCTTGCGACTTCAATTCCAAACCGATATTAAACTTAAAACTCTCTTAAATATTGTTGCCAATAACCAATTGGCATAAATAAAGACTTCGTTCTACTATCACGTAAGTGAAGCCGCAAGCAAAAGTTACTGTATTTATAAACTACAGCCTTTATATTATTCTGATGTTTAAACTATATTACTGTATAGTTTGAGATAATTCTGTTCAGCCGTTAAAGCGTGATTGAGTAATAAACATTTAAACATATAAACTTTGGCATTTATATTAGTAGGATTAGTTTAGCTCAGCTTTATCTTCTTTTGTTTATATTCTAAAGTTTTATAAATTTTGACAGATTCCAAAGTTACACAACTCTGACATACAAACAAAAAAACGAAAAACCTAAACAAATCTAATAATATTCCATTCTGACCCTGCGAGTACGTAATCGTGAAAACTAAAAAGCAGACAATCCAAATCCGACTCCACACCTAGCATCTTTAACATATATGCAACGCCTGATAGTTTTGTTAGATAATAAATAAGGTAGGAACAAGTATCAGTTTTTTATTTTAGAGATAAATAATTTGAAATTTTATTGATTTTTTTAAGAAATATCGAATTTTTACTACCCAGTTCAGCCATTTTCTTTACACGTATCGCAAATGGGAAGACTGATAAGTTTTTAGCACATTTTGGTACATTATTCATTAGCTAACTTATATGTTGATGACAGCTAAGTTTGTCAATTGATGTGGCGCATGCTATAAAACCTTCGTATCTTCATATTGTTGAATATTTAATAATTACCGACGATAAGTAATGAGAAATATTTGTACTTAGTTATTTTACAGGAAATAGATGTCAGTAATTGATTTGAAGAGTTGGAGCTAATTTTGAATTACTATAACCGTAGTAGTTACTACGGAACACGTCCGTAGTCCACGAGGAGTCCGTAGTCCTCTTTGAACTATTTCGGCAACTTCCCGAAAATCCAGAAAAAGGAAATTGTCAGTCGCACGAACGCTTGCTTGTTTGGAGTTCTGCGTGTCAATTTGAGAATCGGACAGACATGAGGCGAGGCACATGTTATATAAAATATATCGTCACTTTTTTAACCTTTATTCAATGCCGTCCGTCAGATACGTCGAATGGAGTTACCATGAACCTGAAGAGAGGCAGTACGACTTCAGCGGGGACCGGGACTTGGCGCAGTTCATCCGATTGGCGGCCGAAGAAGGACTGTTCGTGCTGTTACGACCGGGCCCGTATATTTGCGCTGAAAGAGACCTTGTGAGTTCCTTACATTTTAATTTGGTCACATGGCGCTTAGCATATAGGTATAACGTTCAATAGGTGTTAATTTATACATTGCCTTGACATGATTATTTGAGGTGTCACTTCAAATATGATTAAAGTTTTGACACGACCATTGTATCTACTGCTCAATAAACAAATGTAATTCAATTATTTTACTAATTTCTTTCGCCCACGACTCGGTCTGCGTGGATGTAAAAGTAATACCGTTACCCTTATACCGGCCGATCGTGCCGGCGGCTATGATCCAGTCCCCCGTCCCGCTCTCGTGTGAGACGTCGGTCTCAGACCCCAACCCTGATCCTGTCACATTCATGGTTTCGATCCCGCTGCCGTCTTCAATCCAACACCGATAAAATTATTCTAGAGGAAGGCGTACTCTTAACCCTTAAAACACACATACTGCCTCTAAATTGTTTCTTCATATGCTGCTCTTGATCCCGATTTTGATCCCGATCCCACTCGCGACTCCGATTGCCGATCGATGTCGATCTTGAAACTTCCCTTAACATCGTTATTACCAATAATCAATCGGTGTAAAACAGTAAAAATGTTGTATGTTTACGTTAGTGAATCTACAGGAAAAGAGATAGTGTATACTCAGCCTGGTCAGATAAGTTATATCTGTAAAAACCAATCATGTGAAATGGTTCTCAAGTTATAAGCGCGCGAACAGAAAGACGGCCAAAGAGATGTTGTGTTCTGTACGTGTAAGAACTTGCGTCTTTGCTTGCAGGGTGGTCTCCCCTACTGGTTGCTCGGCAAGTACCCGAAAATACGCCTTCGCACTACGGATCCGAGTGAGTTTACAATCTGAAAGTGACCAAATAGTAACAGTATCACAGTTTTCGATAAACTTCTCAATTTTAATTTTTCGTAGTATTCGACAAATTAAAAAACAAGTACCAGCCCGTATGTGAGGAGACCTTACCCGACTAAGACAAAAGGTGTTCCTAATCTCTATTGTGAACGTCATGGTATATTTATGCACGTAAGGTGGTCTATTAGCTTGCACAGCCCACACTACCGACATTATTTCAAGAAATTATATGTTCCTCCGTTTAGTTTTGTACCACATAATATAGGGATTATAGGATAAGGTGCAATAGTTTTTCACAAAGTAACATCGATACATTAATTTTATACAAATCACGGGTCTATGAGTATTGGAGTTTACTCCTTAAGAATCGATTTTCATATAAGGCGCCCAGTACGAGAAAAATTTGAGGAATAAAATCTACTGATGAATCCGCGTTACGTTTTTGGTGCGCAACTTATTGGCGCACCTTTCACTTTTCAATCGCGTGTATGTGTATAATTTGTGGTTGTGTGTTGCCAACGCAGGGAGGCAACAGACGCATATATTGAGTGTATACCTATATATATTATAAAAGTATACTGTTCAACGTTTACAAACGATATATATATATATATATATATATATATATATATATATATATATATATATATATATATATAGTGTATCAGTTATATAATTCTAATACGGATCGTCACCACTCTTTTGTTGGAGTTTACTCCTTAAGAATAGATTTTAGTATAAGGCGCCTGGTATGAGAAAAATTAGAAGAGTAAAATGTACTGATGAATCCGCGTTACGTTTTTGGTGCGCAACTTATTGGCGCACCTTTCACTTTTCAATCGCGTGTATGTGTATAATTGTGTAGTTGTGTGTTGCCAACGCAGGGAGGCAACAGACGCATATATTGTGTGTATACCTATATATATTATAAAAGTATACTGTTCAACGTTTACAAACGATATATATATATATGTATGTGTATAGTGTATCAGTTATACAATTCTAATACGGATCGTCACCACTGTTTTGTTTGTGTTTTAAAGTGTTCTTTTACAATGTAAATATTTATTATTAACATTTGATTTATTACTATAATTATTAATAATTACTATTATTATCGTGAATTTTTGTATGCATTATTATTATATTTGGTGAAGTGCAATTGATATAAACTATGGATGAAAGTGGTGTAGATAATAATAATGCTGGAATGTCAAATGAAAACGTGATTGCTCGATAGGTTATAATTTTTCAAGGTTATTATAATAATTTATTTAATGAATTATTATTATAACGTAAGTAATTTTAATTAATAATAAGACAATATTATCAAAATAATTTTAAATACTTCTTGATAATATTTTTATAATTTTAATTACAATAAATCTTCGTCTTTTTACTTAAAATTAAAAATACAAAACAATTGTAGATAGGTTAAAAAATTTCTTTTCTAATGGTTTTTCTTAAATTATTGATAAAAATAAAAATTTATTCAAAATACTTTCCATAATATTTTAATAATTGTAGTTATAATAAATCTTCGTTTTTTTACTAAAAATGAAAAATGAAATAATTGTAGATAGGCTAAAAAAAATTTATCTTTAATCATTTTTCTTAAATTTTTAGTCAAAACGAATTTTTTCAGTTAAATAAACTTTTTTTGCGTATGTTTAGACAATCGTACTTAAGGAGTAAACTCCAGTCGTGCGTCGGAGCTGACACACATTTTTTTTTGTCTGTTGGTTTGTCTTTAAATTATTAACAATTACTAAATCGAAGTAAATGCAGTTTTGTACACTGATCGAAAACATTGTACCTTATTGTTTGTTCATACATCTTGCATAACTAGACAATTAACCTACTTCGATGAAAATCGCAGTGTTACGTACTGTCTACGTTTTATTTGTCCGCATGCCGTCTTATAATTTAACTATGGCTTAAATCGATTTTAACGAATTATGAAATCTGATATCCCTAGTTGTATTAAATACAAACTATAAATTATGGCAATAAATACGTAAAAAAGTCGATCATCAGTTTATTTTATTTTGTTGGTCATGTTTATTTGTTCGCTTATTTGAAAAGAGAATATATACGAGAATGTGATAAGGATCAATAAACAAAAAGTGATGAGATGGGGAGTGAGAGAGCTACGTCAACAGTCAGAGCGTGAAAGAGAAACAAAATGATAGTAAAAGCGAAAGTTAGAGGACAAGGCAGCAAGAGTAAAAGGCAAAGGAATCTAGAAATCCGAAGTAGCTAGGACAGGATTCGTAACGGGATAAGGGCCAGATTTATGATCATCTTTTAACAAAAATAAATATTTTGATCGATATACTTTATCCATGCGGGAAAAGCCGCGTTCAAAAGCTAATAGTATTCATTCCTTATACCGATATTTTATCACTGAATTGTTAAGGTACACCGTCCCATAATCCTTTCATTCTAGATTGACGGATTAAGATTTTGTCCCTCCACACTGGCTCAGTATAGATGGAGGGTTAGGATCGGTTGAGAATGAGGGCTAATAAGTACCAAAGACCATGCATTGTTAGAAATACACTTGTCAAATTTTAGGACCGACGGTTTCACGTGTTCTTTGAGGCATGGAGTTAACCTGAGTGACTTAATTTGACTTAAGTTAAAAACTCATCGAATAATTCGCCCGTGACTAGAATTCGAACTACTTTCTGGTGCGAAAGCTATCATTTTGATCACTCGACAGTAAACGATTTGCTTATGATGTTATGTACTATGAAAAATATATTATACAATTTCCCATAACAATTTTTAATATATTTGTGATCATGTAGAAATTGTAACTGAAATTATAGCAATAGTATGTTTAACGTAACTTTTGCGTTGCATCATGAATTTTTTTATTCTCTTTTTGACAACGAATATGCTTTGAAATAAAATGAAATATTCTCTTTAAGTGCAAATTTCTTTAGCATCGTTGTGATTTAAATTTCGATGAAACGTAAAAGTGTCACTACAAAGAGACAAACGTATAAATCTACAGAATTTAACCTGCGAGAGAATGAGATAATATGAGAGATGAGGTGGAATACCTGCAAAAGAATGAGATGGAATGTGAGAGAAAGAGGCGTGCGTGCTTGTGTGCGCCTGCGTATTGTCATTGGAAACGTCGTGACTGAACATTGATCTATAAAAAGAAGATGCACAGTCCCGCGCTCACCAACGGCCGCGGTAAATGAGTGCTAAAAGAGTTTAGCACTCATTGCATTCAATTTAGTTTCGTTGCACGTTCCGTTACGACGTCGAAAAGTGCAAAAATAACGCGTAAAAAGCTGTGAAAAAGAATGGAATTTCTTATTTTCAAAAACAAAATTTAGTTTATTTATATAGGTGCTTAATAACATATTATAATAAGTATTCGATGAATATTTTTTTCTTCATTTAAAGTTGCATCAAAAAGCCGAGATATAAACCGACTTAAAAGAAATAGACCTAAGCAACACCAGTCTATTATTTCTTGCGTAGCCCCACATTATTCGGTCGCTTAACAATGTTTTTATACTAATGGAGTCACCTCTTAATTTTTTTATTTATTATTTGTTTTATATTTATACAAATCTTAAAATTACCTCTAAAAAGAAATCATGCAATAAATAAAACTATTTAATAAATATGTTTATTATATTTGAATTTGTTTTTTAGCAAATTATATAAGTATTATGTTCATCAAAAATATGTTATTATATAATTAATCGTCATCTTATTTTATTGTATACATAATAAGAAAGTTTTATATTACTATATACACTTTATACATTATCAAATGCTTTTATGTATGTATATTTTTAACAACATTATGAAATTAAAAATTCATATTAATTTTAATCTTAGATGATTACTACTTACTTAAGCATTATTATGAAGAAATATATACTGTAATTATTTTCATAACAATAACAAAATGATCGTTACTTGTTTTCTCTTTGCATTTAAAAATGAACGTTATACTATAACACGTCACTTGAAACGTCCGATGATAAATAATGTTCCTTCTCTTCTTTTTCTTTGGCACTGCAAAATGCTATCATAAAATTGATATAGAGACAAAATGTACACTTGGAGCCATTTTTCGACTTCGAAATAGTACGAGATTGTGCATCTTCGCTTTTTTATACATCTATGAGTCTGAACAATAAAATGTAAAATCACTTTTAAACTCAGTATGAATATTATAATAAATAAATCCCATAGTTGTCTACTCCTAACATTGCATTCAAATCTTTTCTCGCAGTTTAGATTGCTGAAGATTTCACTTCTACCGCGTGTGAACTGTACACTTGTAATTTTTTTTTTACAGATTTCATATCGGAAACAGAGACATGGATGTCGAAACTGTTTGTGGATCGGTTGACACCTTTGCTGTACGGCAACGGCGGACCAATAATCTTGGTGCAGGTGAGAAGATTTTCTAGAATTCTAGTCTATAAGCGAACACAGAGAGAGGCCAAATGTTCAAATGACTAAAAATTCAATGAAAATTATTTACGACGCGTTTGAAATCGAAATCATTAATATAAACCCTATCGGAATTCGCTTCCCAACATTACCAACACTAAATTTTATTTCGTGTGTTATTTAAAGCTCGGTTTTGAGCATAATTCATTTCGTACATAGAAAACCGTGAATATGGGACATTAAAATTCATTCAATTCTTATCCGGAGCGTAATAATAAAGAATCCGTAATTTGTATTCATATCGAGTGTGTACTGTCAACACTCCGCACCTTTGACCGTTATCCCCTTGGGGACTTTGGACGGCGTGATCGGCCAAATTTGATGGCTCTGTCTATGGTATAACTGGCGAGTCGAGCAAGTCGAAATTGTTGTTTTAAATGAGGACCGAGAACCTCACTCGCAGCTCATCACTTAGATTTATTTATTTTTGCTCGTTGAGTCAAACATATCGTTGGTTCATTGCGCTCGTGAGTGCGAATCGACTGATTGCCGTTGACGCATGCGTAATATATGCGGCGTTTAGTGCGCTTGAAAATATGTCCCGATTTTGTACGCATCGCCACGGACAAGTGTATATGATATTTTTTTATTTTAAGATTTACACGTGTAAAAATGAACAAGAAATCAAATTCATAGTTTACCAAACGATTTTTGAGGCTATTGCATATACCGAACATTATAAATCCTTCCAGCCAATTTTTTTTCGAGTCTCATCAAATCTAATACAGTAATCAAAATTAGAGGTAAATTTAAGTTACATTGTTTCATACATTTTTGCCACTTATTTTGACACTTAAAAAAATAACGATGAGCACAATTAACTAGGCGCACAACAACTAGATCCAGATCAACAAAATCCATTATTGTAATTAATTCACCAATATCAGCACCAATGAACGGGTACCATATTGGCATATCTGAAGCTCCCTATCCTTATACGTAAATTTACACACAAAACGAATGCGCTGACAGGTCGAAAACGAGTACGGAAGCTACGGCAGCGAGAGACCGTACATGGAGCGGCTGAGGGACATCCTGAAGGAGCACGCGGGCGACGCCGCGCTGCTGTACACCACCGACGGCAACTGGGACGCCGCCATCCGCAGCGGCCGCGTGCCGGGCGCGCTCACCACCGTCGACTTCGGCACAGGCGAGTCGCTACTTGAAGTCGGAGCGATACTCGCTCGTTCATTTAGAGTCTATTGACACATTAATATAAATAATGTAATCTGTAACTACATTCGTTATGTAATACGAACGTAAAAGCGGTTTATATAAATATCGTCAAGAAATTGTGTATTAGTTAATTATAATATTTGTTAATTTATATCAGTAAAATAATCATGTAAGATAGAAATTAATATATTCGTACCGTATGGAATCGATCATGCATCTTTCCGCAAATGTTCATAATCTCCTTCATTTTTAGAACTACTTTGCCAAAGAAACCATAGTAATTGGAGTAGCTGCTTCTGAGAAAAATAGCTCGGAACGTGAACGTGTAAATTCGCGAAATACATCCTTAGGCTTAATGGTGACTGACGTGCGCACATAACACTTGTGTAATTATCTTTTGTTAGACTAAACATTTATTAAACGGAGACCAGTAAACATGCTTTCAATGTATCAAGGAACGCTCGAGACCAGACCGTGCCGAAGACGCGATGGCATCGTGGTGTAATATAATAACACCTTAGCACACTAAAAAAACTATAAATAATTTAATCAAATTGTTAATTATTTTTTAAGTAGACCAAAATCGATAAAGTATTAATTAAACTAATTTCAATTTCTAGGTTCCTCGTGTCTAGAAATTGAAATTCGTCCTAATCCTCATCCTTCCTATTGTAATCCTAACTTCTTTAGAATTCACAATATATATGTTATGTGTAATAAATATATTACGAAAATGTCGATTATTTATATTAGTTATTTTATTACTTTATTCAACAGAAGTTTGTTTATTCCATTTGTAACTAAACTCCTAACATTTATAAATTATCCGATGTAAATCCGAGCTACCGAGTCGTGTTCACATTTGGTCTGGTGTTACAGTAAACTTTAAAAGCAGCCTGTTTGTCAAGTTCCTACCCGCCCCGACTGTGTTCCTAATCCTGTCCCTAGTCACCGTCCTCGCCTGGCTGACCACTGGCGGTTCGTATTTGAGTTTAGTTAGTACTATTAATAATTTCCATTTTTACGGCCACGTTTATTTTTCATTATCACTGAATTCCGTTATTTTATATGCGAAACAAAAGAAAAAAGATCTGATATGTTACCATTATTCTGATAAAGTTTCATTCTTAATTGTACATGATATAAAAAAATCCTTACATCAAAAAACGTCAATAAACTGCTTGGAAATTTTAAATATTAATATTGTTTGTAGGTTTAATTTTTATTTACAATATGGTGTTATTGTATATATTATACCGTGTTTACAGCAAATCTCTAACAATCTTATGCAAATATTTCATACGGATCTCTATTTCCACATAGGAGCCCTTTTTAAAATTTATCTTAGCTCTTTAAAAACCTACAACTGATTTAAACCCATAAACAGTGACGAACGCGAGCAAGGCCTTCGCTCCACTGAGGCGTCTGATGCCGACGGGACCCTTGATGAACTCCGAGTTCTACCCGGGCTGGCTGACGCACTGGGGCGAGGACATGCACCGCGTCAGCAAGGACGCCGTGGTGAGCACGCTACGCGACATGCTCGCCATCAACGCCAACGTCAATTTCTACATGTTCTTCGGCGGGACCAACTTCGAATTTACCGCTGGTGTGTAAAATAATATTAAACATTTACACGGAAAATCATGTACTTTTGATTTTCATAATTTTAATTAATACCGTGTCTTACAGAAAGCCGAGTTAATATCTCGGTGAACAACGAAACGGAATTCCTCCAAATGTCTGTATGACGCATTGTCGAGCTGCCTGCTTTTTCAGGTGCCAACAGCGGAGTCGGATACCAGCCAGACATCACGTCGTACGACTACGACGCGCCCCTGAGCGAGGCCGGCGATCCCACCCCCAAGTACTACGCCATTCGTGATGTACTCGAGGAGGTAAAACCAAGGATTGTATAAGATTTGCGACCACACTCTCGTAATTTCTAATGTACTCGACTGAACGACCGTACGTACGGATATTTTGCAGTACTATCCCGAAACTAAAAAGATACCGCGGCCGGTCGCATCCGAGAAGGGCGCGTATGGAGTGGTCTCGTTGAAGCCGGTGGTAGAGCTGCTGTCGCCGGAGGGCCGCGACAGCCTCGGGACCCGATACCGAGACGTGGCCGGCGCTAAACTGCCCACGTTCGAGGCCATGCGCCAGCGCGCCGGCCTGCTCTTGTACGAAACCAAAATCCCAGCCAGCAACGACACGTCTCTGTCGCGACTTCTGCACGTCGCCAAGCCCCACGACAGGGTCTACGTCTACGCGGACGGAGTAAGAATTGTTTTTATAGCCGACAGTATCACAAAAAATGTAAAAAAAAAGTAAAATTAGTTACTTTATCTTACCATAGTTTCAAAGTGTACCATTGCAAAATTGCAATAACGGATTTGAGAATTTTTATTTTAAATATGTAAATGTTTTAAAAGTTTCGAGGACATCGTACATTTAACAACGAGCCATTCATTCAATTACCCCAGTTGCCTTGCGAAAGGGTAGCAACGTATTTATATCATTGTTGTTATATAATGGCATAACATCGTCATACAATCAAATAATCAAAAATACAATCAAACAACATAACAACAATACACATCGTATATCAATGGCTATGCCGGTACGTGTATTGTTTATATTTAATATTTTCGTTTTACGCAAGAAACTATCTGTACTATTTTTATAAATGTGAAAATAATTCTATCTGGCTCTCTGTTATATTCACAACTACACAGCTGAACTGATTGTGATGTAATTTAGTTCAGAGATAGTTCTAACCTCGAGGATGGGCATAGGCAATTTTTTCGTCTCACTGTCTGTGTCTCTTCTTATAATTGAACAATGGCTAGACATTTTAATGAAAATTAATATGCCTACAGAGGACACCGTCACGTAAAATATAAACCATTGTCTGTCTATCTCTTTTTCTATTTGTCTCTTTTTTTTAATCCAACCCTCGCCTTATCAATTTTCATAAAGTATTGTAGATAAATAGGACTCATGTTCGCATCGCCAAATTCGCAAAATGTCAAATTAAATGTTATTGTTAATTCGTTTTTAATTATTTTTCTGGATGTCTTCTTGTAATTCGGCATTGGCCTAATTGACTTTTATGAAATTTAGTAAACTAATAGAACTCATCATCTGGTAAAATACAAACTATTAGGCCAAAAAATTGTATAAAGGTTGCAGAAAATAATTAGTTTGAACCACATCGGTTTTTGGTTTTTTCTGGGCATTAATTTTCACACTGTGTTTGGAAAGAGAAAGTAAGGTGGAAGGGAATCGAACATGCATTGAAAGTGAAAGGTAAAACGTAGCGCAAGGAGGTAAGGCAAAAGAATGTAATCGGGAATAACATCAACATCGGGACTAATAATTACATCAGAATTAAAGTTAAGATCAAAATTGTAATAAAGTTCGAAACCTCGAACATGATTCCCGTATTTACGCGCATATACCTACGGGTAAAAATATTGATAAATAAAAATTATAATAGAAAATACTTTGAGTTCTGTCCGAAACGCTTTAAAATGTTCACAATGATAAACGTAATTCAAAATGAAATAACTGATAGAAAATTTGTTATTTAATTTTACTCTATTAATCTAAAATACAACGTCACACTTTTCATTTCGTCAATTCGAAGCTGAACAGTTTTGCTTTGCTTTCTAAAGTCTTCAAGTTTCCTCATGCTGCATTTGGTTGGAGATTTACCTTCGAATAGAAAACGATGCATTGCCATTATACCTGTTCTCTTGTGCAATTCAAACACAAATTAATTGTAAAACGTCGAACTGCAACATTCTTATCAGAAAACAGAATTCACACTAAGCTTTAACTTTTCACAGTCAATATATTTCTTAACAAAATTTTATGCTCGAAGGAGAATTGCTAAGGTCTTTTGACTGTTTCACAGAAACTCCAAGGGATGTTGAGCCGTATGCACGGACTGCTCAGCCTGCCGCTGGACGCCAGGGACGGCGCCACGCTCTCGCTCCTGGTGGAGTCGCAGGGCCGCATCAACTTTGGAAGTCTCCTGCATGACTTCAAGGTAATGTCAAAGCAAAAGCTGGATATCAGCTGCATATTGCGTCAAAATGATAATAAAGAATTACTGCGTAGGTGGTATAAAAAATATGCTTGCCTCTTCGGTAGTTGTCTATCGCCCGTATTAACAAACGTCACTCAAATAATGCGCCATCTCAAGAAGTAACGCAGGAGCAAGACTTATATTATTTTCTATAGCGATGCACTAGGTATAACTGTCTTGTTCTTTCCACTTTCAAGATGGAACGTCACACTTGAGTGTACTTTATTAATACGGGCCTTGATTTCAAAAAAATTCAGTCAACCTCGAGACTAGCTCGCACACCGAGGGTTCTGTACTATGTATAAGATTATCCAAAAACAGTAGATGTGTAGGTAGCAAAAGAGAATCTTAAAAGAAAGATTAATTGCTAGATAATAATAGAGAATATATTGTATCTGCCATTATGATCTCACTAAATATCAAAGATCTATGAGGCATATCGGGCTGTAATTAATTCAGCATTAATTTTCAGTCGATACGGAAATCATAATCTGCATCGAACCGAGATGCGTTTAGTTGTACCTTAATAATTTCTCTTTTATTAACTCTTTGTTTATTTTCTTATTTAGCAGAATCATGTTACCACACCATATAATGTGGGAAAACTTGGAATGTATTTTTCCTATTCAACTCGAAATCAAAATATATCTATTTCATACCTTTCAAAATAAAACTTTTCTATGCTATAAATCGTTTTAGAAAATCAAATTGACATACCGACGAAAGGAAGGACATACCTACTAGATTCAATTATAGAACATACTTTATATCTCCTACGAGTACGAAACCGTAAAAACGAATTACTACAATGAAAAACTCATTGTTCAAACCGAGCTGCAACGATTTTTATAACCGTGTGCCCTTTAAAGCAAGTCCTTGAAATACAGAATAAAAGAAATCTCTTTCAGGGTATACTCAGCGACGTTCTACTGGACAGTGTGACACTCGCCGGAGACTGGACCCTGCTAGGGTATCCTCTGCAGAACATACCAGATTTTAATGGTACAATCATTGAACACAAAGAAGGAAGTCTGAATGACGGTCCAGTGATTTACGAAGGCAATTTGATTTTGCCTGAAGGGCAAGAGCCTAAGGACTCGTTTCTAAATCCCACAGGATGGGGAAAGGTAATATTTCCTCCAATAAGACTTTAGTATAAAAAGATTCAGACGAACCGATCAAATATATATTATTCGTTATGACTACGTATCATATTTGTTAAGTTTGTAAGAGTTGTCCACGATTATTGTGTAGACATTTTGATGAAAACAAATCGAGTGCAAATCAAATTGGAGAATAAAGAATTCCATATTTGATTTTAATTTGAACACATGTATATTAGGGCGACCCAAAAAAAACGATTAATTTTTTTTCAAGTCTCCTGTGAAAATATGTTAGTTTATCATGTTTTAAGAGCCCCCTCCAAAGGACAGTTCGAAAAAAAATTTTTAAAAGGTCGCTCACAATTTTTCAAAACTTCCAAAATCCTCAAAAATCGATTTTTTTTTTCAAATACTTTTTCTCTGATTTCATTTCTTTTTACATGAAAAATCATGAAGATCCTGAAAATTACAAGTCTAAATTTTAATGTTTAGAGGTCCTTCCAATTTTTTAAGTTTTGACACGCGCGCCTAGTGTCAATAAATTGAACTAAAAATAATTTAGATATATCTAATAATTAACTATTGTTGTATTTAAAAATTATAAAAATGTTTGAAAAGGGTTATAAAAACATTATTAAAATATTAATTTTTGTAAAATAAATTAATTTACAGAAATTAAAAAATTGTGAGCGACCTTTTAAAAATTTTTTTTGAGCTGCCTTTGGAAGGGGCTCTTAAAACATAATAAACTAACATATTTTCACAGGAGACTTGAAAAAAAAATAATCGTTTTTTTTGGGTCGCTCTAATGTATATATACTAGATTTATCCCGTGACTCCGCCCGCGTAGACAAAGATTTGCATAAAATTCATTATTAGAGAGCGCGTGAAATTTTCATAAACAATCAACCGCTCATATCATTACAAATGCTATTTATTCAGGTTACGATACGCCCCACAATTTTATTTTTTTGTCTGAACAATGCTCTAGATCGATGAGGAGAGTGGTGCGTTGACTGGTGCCTAAAATCTACCAAATTATAAATTATTTATTGGCATATAGGACTTACATTATTCACATAATTATTTACAAACCATTTAACTTAAAAAAATCTTTTTAGTAAATTTATTTTCAAGTTTTTAGTTTTGATTTTATTACTCAATGTTGAGTATTGAGTAGAGTAAAAAGAATTGAATTTTTTTGTAAGTATATACTGTCTGAACTCTATGATCCGCCCTGCACTGTGTTCTGCTTGTAAAGCCTTTTCATTTGATAGCCATTACCCATATTGAAGCAAATATGAAATGTGGCATTTTGTGCCGTCCGCCTTCTGAGATTTGGAATTTGTCGTAGTATTATACAGTATTCTACTAATTATGCCCTTTCATTTGATACTCATATTTAGAGGGTTGTGGAAAAAACCTGTAATCCGCCATTTTGTTGGCGGCCATATTGGATTTGTATTTTTTTAATGTGCACATTATTCTTTTAGTCAATCCCTTTCATTTGGCACCCATATCGAAGGAGTTGCAAAAAAATATATAATTCGCCACTTTTTGGCGGGCGCCATCTTGGTGTTATAATCATACGGAATTCAGAAAATTATATTGTCATCAGAACTAAAGACGTGTACCAAATTTCAGATCAATCGGTTAACGGGAATGGGATGAAATTTCAATTAACAAATTTGACCTAAAAAACAAGCGGGTCAAGCTAAATAAAACCATTTAAAAACAACTGACGCTTTCTCGTATTTTGAACGTAGGTGCGTACCATGCACATCGCACCTGAATATAATTAGCATTTTTCATAGTTTAAAATATCCATAATTTGAAACGGCAATGGTGGCTATAAAGTTTATAAGCGATACAAACATTTTTGAAAGATACCATATTAAAATATAACGTTTCATATTATTTACATTTAGGGATACGTGTGGATAAACGGCCACAACTTGGGTCGCTACTGGCCCAGCGTGGGCCCGCAGGTGACGTTGTACACCCCCGGCGTCTGGCTGAAACCCGGCAAGAATCAGATACGTGTCCTCGAGCTGCAATCGTCGCCGGTCGGCCTGACTATGACGTTTGTCGATGAGCCTATACTGGATCTACAGAGGCCGCTCGGAAACGACAAAGATAATAAGTAATATTTTTAATTAAATCTATTTTAATAACATGATTCTTTTATTTAACAAATGGAACCTTAATAGAGAAGCGTATGATTGTCTATTGGGATCAGCGTAATTTGTTACTATAAACACTAAAGGGCTCGTCCACGACCTGCCTTTAAATTTCCTTTTTACCGAGTCGCTTTTAAAGGTTAGTTCAAAAGTCATCTTAAAAATGACTTTTTGTTAAAGCTTATTATTTTCGAAAGGTGGCTCGTGGATGAGACCCTTAATATATACTGAATAAATAATAAATATACTTAAATATACTATAACTGATAAATATAAACAAATAAAATAAGGAAATGATTAAAATAAAATATAACATTAAAGTCCTTTGTTTTATTTTCAATAACCTTTTAGAAACATATCGAGACAACTGTTACCTATGAATAAAATCATTTATTTAGTTGTTACTTTTTAAAACAAATAAATAGCATTAAATTGACCATTATACTACGTATGACTTCACCATATATTCATGTTAAATATTTCCCGGAAATCAGTCTCGAATGTCTTCCCAGTGGCGTCAAGCAGAAGTTGTAGAAATACGTTGTATAAGTCGATCACGAGGCCAGTATAAATCTCGGGAGTATTTCGAGCATATTAAACAAGCATCCATAGCACCTCATCACATGAGCCTCACCATGGGCATGGAGTCGAGGAACACGTTTGTCATTGGACTTCTCTCATTCCTAAAGACAATCTGATTATTGTTTTACTGGAAGACCAAACACATTAAATACTACAAAATTAGAATCGCACGGGGCCTGGGCCATTCTAATTTTGAGTGTTAGTATATACTAATATTTTTGACCTATAATTTTTTGGGTCGTATATTATAGACAATTTCTAGAACTAAACCAAATCTGAAAACACTTTCATTGATACAAAGCTACGTTATTCCTGAGTAACATAGAATACATTTTAATAAGGATATATTTTATAGTATTTTAAATATTATATTATTTGAGTCGAATTGAGATCAAAAATAAGACCGAGACCATCGGAATCTACAGGGACCGCGATCGAAATTGGAAGCGGTACCCTAATCAAAATCGAGAACGGGAATTGGAAATGGAATGAATAAAGAGACCGGGACCGAAACAGACGTAGCAATACCGGAATCAAAGCCAAGAACTGACCCAAGTATGAGATTATGATTAGAAGAAAGGCCGATAGATATAAAAGATAAAGTATTCCTTCTACTTCCACGTGGGCAGAGCCGCCGTCGAAAGCTGGTATATAATGAAGTAATTACTTGTTTCTGCTTTCTATTAATAGCCCTTTTCTGCGTTATCGCAATCTATAATACATGGAACTGTTAATTTTTGAAACTCGGAGCAAAGCCGTTGTCCTAAAATCACGCGTCTTTATGATTTCTGTATATCCAGAATTATCAGCCTCCTGAGCGTTAGCCGACTCCTAAAGAAGAGCATCATTATAAAAACGAAGAGTTCAATTTCCGCTTTTATCACTCATATAACTGTGACATGGGCGAGCCTTTCGTTTACTTGAATATATTTCAAAGGACTTTAAGATAAAACACGCTACGCTTTTTAGATGTAAGTTGTACCTGAAATGTAGCATGTAATATGAGCAGAAAGTCTTCACTATAGACATGAGATCGTTTCGTAGACAAATTATATTACAGAAAATTCTCATGCAGAATTATTTCAAGGCCATACACGTTTTTCGCCTATTATACACCTAATCTGTGTACAAAAACGACATTCTGCAGGCAATAAGCGACGTCCAACTGCACCGTGTTTTAATTTGCGAAACCAGAGGACCTTCGATGAGATGACACAACGAGCCCGATTCTGTAAAATTGTTATTCTAATACCCCAGTCTATTTGTTTTTGGTACACATGTGTACAAGCAACACCACCTAAGATAAGAGATTAATCTAGATGCTGTATATGCCGAACGATCCCTCAAAGAACACCCACAGACGGCGCGGCTACGGCATTCCCGTATGCCACCGACCTCGTTTGGTGGAACTGCCGCAGCCTTGGGCCGATAGCGACGGCGACCGGTATCAGGGATTTCAGTGAATTTGATATAACCTCACACCGCCATATAACGGTAAAACGTTACCCACTGTCCGAAAATATTAATACACGTGTTCAAAATCTTCGGGCCCGACTAAATTGCACGGGCGTTGGTATTTTTAAGCTTTTTGAGCTCAAACTTATCAATATTCTCTTTTATAACTATCAAATAAACGAGAAATTTATTATTATTATTAACTTACATCAAATATTTGAACCAAGGAACTTATCCGCGTGAGGCTTATGGCATTCGGGGCAGTTTCTAAAGATCAAAAGGTATTTAATTGTATTTCACTAATAGGTCTAAAAAAAAACTAAAATTTCAAAAATTATATTTTTTTTAATAATACGATAATGTGTTTCGGTCGAATTAACAAAGTGAAGAGTATGTGATATTCGTCACAGCATTTTGAGCGAAAAAGGGAATTAAATTTTAATTGGTTGGTTGAAAAATGTAAAAATTATTTCAAACACTGAAAAATTTTCTACCCGAGATCTCTAGAAGAAATATTATTTTCGACTGGCGTTAGATCATTCGACGCAGTTTCGTTAGGATCAGAGTTGTTTCAATTTTTAAATCGATGTATTCAATTGTTTTCCTGAACTATTCATGTAAACTATATATATAGAAAGTATTTTTTATTAATTTCAATTACTAAAAAATTTTTTTTTTCAAATTTTTATTTCAGAATTTTCTTAAAATCTACCAGGTCGTTTGAACGTCAAATTTTATCGAATTATAAAAAAAAAACGATAAAAGAGACGGTTTAGATAATTATTGACACCTTTGATAATTGGTCATCAATTGGGCATAAATAGTCATCAATTGGTCAGTTCCTAAATTTATAAATTGAAAGTGTTATTCTTCAAGGTCAGTCAAAAACTTTTAGCACCCCAAATCGAAATATGAGTCTCCGCGATAGTGAATTTCATCCGAAACAATCTAAAATTAATTGGTTAGTACCTATAAACATTTGGTCAACATTAGGTAAAGAGAAAAATAAATTTTAGAAAAAAAAATATAGAAAATAAATTGATAGCACCCCAAAATGTTTGAATCCGTTAGAAAAAAAATGGTAACTTACTAGCATGTAATTGGTCAAATATGGAAGTTAATTGGTCTGTAACTCAATAAACAGAAAAAAAGGATTAATAATTCAAGGTCACATGAAATATTGTACTAGCATTTATGAGGTTCTCATTGATTTTTGACACCCATTCAGGGCTGACCAATTATCCTGAGAGTAAATCAATCCTAAACAGTCCCTGCGAATCGCAATTTACGGCTTTATCTAGAAATTAAAGATTTATTCTACGTTTATTAAGCTCTTATTGATTTTTGGCGCCCACTCAGGGCTGGCCACTTTTAGTTTTATAAATTTAAAAACTGACCAATTGTTGTAATTACTTGACCATTTATGACCAATTGATGACCAATTATTTAAGCTGTTTTCCGAGGCAATATTTAAATTTTCCCGTCGTATCAATGTTGAGCCCCACTTATTGCCCGATACGGGGACTATTGGCCCATAATAGGCCAATATATTTTGCCTGTATTTAATATATATTTAGGCAAAATATATTTTGCGGTATTCCGGAAAAAATATTTTAATGGGCCTATTCGTTCGGAAAATGTACAAAAGCTAGCACTACACAAATACACACAGCCTCGTCGACACGGGTCTGCCATACAGAATCGCCAGAATAGCTTCTTAGGACCTCAAAACATCGACATCGATGAAAAGTCAAATTTAGAAAATCAGACTGAATGTAACTTCCCGAGTTCTTTTCAGTTTTCTTTAGTGGTCAGTAAAAAAAAAGATATGAATACGATAATAAGTTATTCATTATTCTGATAATATTTTCATTTAGTTATAACAACAAACGCAATCACTGTAATTAATAAAATGGCCGAATAATCGTCAACAATTCCGATTCAGACGGTGAAGCAGTTGACATAATAATAATGGTTTGATACACTCAGATTTATAAATGAACAATGAACGTGATTACACAACGAACGCTTAATCACTTTAACGGTATTTAAAAGTCTCGAACCTGAGAATTAATTACGGATTAAATCGATTTTTGCCTTAATTCGCCATTTACTAGTTAATGTTCGTAATTTACGGGTTTGATGAGCAATCGCTGACAAAGGATGGATAATATGGTCTAATAAACGGTTTAATTATACGCGTTCCTTCTCAAAATTTATAAATCTTAAATGGTAGGTATATACGGTCGATTCAATGCCTTTCCGTCTGGTTACATTAATTTTTTTTGTCTGAAATTAATATGAAATATTGAAGTTTTTAATTAATTACTACTCAAAACATAAATTGTTGAATCGCACTTTTTCGAGCTTTTTGAATTTGATTTCTGCCTCATTTTATGTTGTTCATAGTACAAACTTTGAAAAACAAACCAATACTCTTCACAATCACACTTTTTAGGGTTCCGTACCCAATAGGTGTCAACAGGACTCTATTACTGAGACTCCGCTGTCTGTCCATCCTGTCTGTCTGTCATCCTGTCTGTCTGTCACAGGGCTCTATTTTTTTAACAATAATAGCTAGACACTTGAAATTTTCATGGATTATGTATTACTGTAGCCGCTATAACAACAAATACTAAAAATAAAATGAAACTAACAATTAAAGTCGTCATACAAGAAACTTATTTCTTTCAGCATTCATATATCGATTTTTATAATGGCGTTAACTAGACACTTAAATTTTCACAGAATATATATTGCTATAGCCACTATTACAAAAAATAACAAATTTAAAACTAACTTAAAAATATTAAAGAGGGTTCCCAAACAAAAAAAAAAATTGTTTTTTCGGCTATTCTAGCTCGATCTTTATAATGGCTGTGCGAACAAACCAACACCTATATCTCTTGTTTGTTACTGAACTATTTTTAAAACATTGTATGAATGTACGGAACCATTCATGTACGAGTCCGCTTGCACTTGACCGGCTTTTTGTAATCGAGTGATTACGAGGTTATCACAATAAACTGTACATTTTTATGTGTTTGCGCAACTGCCCAAAGAAGGAGTGACAGGGTTCCGGAGTTCATTGTGTACAGTACAACGCACGAAACTCTGCCGCTGTAAAGTTAATCACTAAAGCGTCACAATGGCGTAAAATACAGAAGCGAGCGCGAAGAAAAAAGGGTCGGGGAGCCTTAAACCTGTGCATTACTTCATCCGCAGGCAATTCACAACGGCAGAGTTTCGTGCGTTGAACTGTACTACTAACTTCCGCCCGCTGTTCTGCCCCCTTGCACATAGAATGAATTCCTTCATCTTGTATATCGACTGATCAAACTTTTAACCAAAATCCAGCAGCCTTATTATCTAAAACAAATCGATTTATAATTTGGTTTTTATAATAATTTTTATAATTCTCACCTTACTTCGAAATGTAAATTGACTTGCTATTAACGGTGGCGCCTCTGCAGTGAAATCACTAAATTATAACACAGAATTTTTATAGCATACGCGAATTCAAAAAACGTTACGAACCGAAATTTCATAATTACTCTAAAACTACACTATCGCAGCAAAAATTGTTCGATTCTTGGGTAATGTATAATAAGTAATTTTATAAATCGTTAAGTTAATTTAAAACACACTAATCGAGGACCGATGACAATACAACAATATAATATACATGGACTAATCTCATGATAGAGTCCGAAGATAAACACATGAACTTTCTGCCGAATTAACATATCCTACTCATGTTTAAGCTTATCGAAGTTGCCTTGAGATGAACTCAGACCATGAGAGAGATTTTCTTGGCCTGATTGTGGAGCCGGATGGTAAGCGCTAACATTCCACAATAGAAAAACATAGCCTAGACGTGTTTGGAATCGATGGAATTTCCTTCAAATGCCCTTTAAGCATGATTGACTTTCAGGGTCTGATGATGAAGTCAGACGATTGATGCTGGAACTCCATACCAAAATAATATACATCCTAGCAATGATTGGGCTTGTGAGAGTTGTTTTGAGACGCAATTTGACCATGAATGGTTTTCAAGGTCTGATATTATACACACTAAATTATATATATATATATATATATATATATATATATATATATATAATATAAATATACATTCTTTAAAAGTAGCAAGCATTTCATAATTCTACTAAATTAAATAGATGGAATTATCCCATGCTTGTTAGCTTCGATTGTTTAATTTACTCATTTCATTCAAACCTCGTGTTTATGAACAAATTAATGGAACTAAGTATTTAATTTTAACGAAGAAATATTTTAGTTATTTAAATAACTGCTTTAAATGTGTAATTATTATTATCATTATGTTGATTAAACTTCGATGAACCTACTTATTTCAGATATAAAACAAAAATGGGACGTTGTAAATTAATTTGTCTTTGTACGTACACACGTACAAAGACAAATTTATTTACAACGTCCCATTTTTGTTTTATATCTGAAATAAGTAGGACGTATTTGTATACACATACAAATACGCCCAGTTTTTTATTTGCAATTTTCTTCGTTACCTTTTCTTTAAAATGAAATTAACAAAATTAAAAAATGCAATGTGGGTGTTGAAGTAATAGTAATATATATACCTACCTATAAACAGTTTCAATGTTATTTTCTTAGTTTGAAATTTCCAGAGATGTCGAAGTGTCTGTAGTGATATCATGTGCTTACATGTGCCAAAACAAATAGGCATATGCACCTATCCATCTAACATCTATCCACAATAGAGCGCGAAGATTTTACTATACTTGGTAGAGCTAGACAAAACCTATTAACTAGGGTAAGTACCTTTACTGAATTTCCTTAAACATTTTAGATTCTGTTATGAAAAATCTACATTTATACTGAACGAAATCTAGATTGCAGGTTTTTTTGTTTTTCTCAAATAAATATAAGATATATTAAAGTATGATATTTTATAAGCAATACTCTTGAAGAATAGCAAATAAATTCGGGATATAATGCGTATATTGATTTACTTTCTTTACGTGTCCAACACAAATGTCAAACCAGACAGGTAAACGCCATTGCAAAAGGGAAGAAAAATATCATTACACTAAACTTCAAACATTTAGCAAGATCCGTGTATGTGCCTGCGTTAATTCTTGTATTCTTGTTATAACAGGTAGGCGCTTTTACAATAGCTTTCGCCTTCTCTATCTTGCGGCGAACGATAGAGACGGCCACATTAGGACGATGCATTCGCTCTGCTGCATATTTCCGTCCTTTACACAAGGCATAGATGCGAAAAAGACAGCTAGACCGCGTCCTTGCCTAACTTCAGGCCGATGCCGGCGATAACGGCGCGTCGTACACCGAGTCACCGACCGGCGCCGCGCTCCGCCGCCCCCCGGCCTGTCGGCTCGCAGATCTCGACAGCGTCGGACGTCGTCTCCGCGGCCGCCGTGTTCCGCCGCGCCGAGCCACGTGGTCGGCTGTGCACACCGCACCGACACGTGAGTACGCCGATCAAAGCGTTAAATTATCGTTCTATCATCCCTTTTTCTAACCCCGATTTTGTGTCGAACTTAAAACTTATCCAATGTTAGGTTAGCTTTCGGGCATCAGTCTCACGGTACATATTAATACGAAAATCGAATAAATTCTGTGGTTTGCGTACCTACAGCTTGCATAGAAATGAAATTGTATTGCAACTTAGTATAAAATGATTGTGTTTATGGTATTAACTAATATTATTTTGCTGTTCCTCAAATATTTTTTTCTTTATTAGCACTTAGTATTAATATTTTTTTTGTAGATTGCCTGATTTGTTGTTTAGTTATACATTTTAGAGTTCTAGATATCTAAAAAGAAAAAAACGCTCTATATCACTGTGTCCGTCTATGCTAGAGGTTTTATCTTAAACACTAACATGAATATCGAAATTTATCGTGAAAGCCTTTCTCATGACTCGCACACGAATGTGTGGTTAACCAATTTTTATTTTATTGATTCCATAAATGTTAATTTTTAATTTATTACTTCGATTTTAATACGACTTTTGAATAAGGAATCAAAGATTACTTTAGAACTACAAAGATTTGTGACAGTGCAGTAGTAGTTTTTGCAAAATATTTTTTGGTATTCATTCACTCATGTGGATACTGTCCACTTAACTCTATATTACTAATTACTTTTTATAATAAATTATATGTTTTGTAATGCAAATATTTATTCTTCACACCTGCACTTTGTACGTAGGTATACATATAGGTATTATCATGTAGACGCAAATTATAAAGTTGAATCAGATTTTTTCGATTCCACTTCGCCAATTTGTAAGAAGTAATATGATATCCCTTTGAAAAAATATTTTGATTCGTTGCAAATTTCGTAGCATTTCTTTTCATAAGTACGGAACCCTGGACGCTGGAATCTAACTCCCAACTTTACGATTTTTTTAAAAAAGTTATAGTGAATAATTATTTAAATCAAATATGTGTTACGTGGTATACTTATTGAAATTTTGTCGTTAGTTCAAATTAGCCATTCATTGAATCACATAATTAAAAAATATAGCATGTCTCTTACGTAATAAACGATTATAATAATAAAATTATTATTCACATACAATGAGTCAATTTTAATAGTGTATAAAAATAATATTATTATGTATTAAAGTAATGTATTAGCTTCCCGATATACATATTTAAAGGAATTAAAATAACGTTTTGCTTAAAATTAGACTAAGCTAGGTACCAACTGAAAAAAAAAACATCGAAATATACATTCAGTGATTATTAATAGCCATTACAAACAATTGTAATAATCGATTCTTTAGCTTTTATATCGAAAAGCCGCTCATTCGATCATGATCCCGATTTCAGTAGCGCTGTGGGTACCGTTCCTGATCTTGCTCCCGGTCTCGATATGATACGTTGAAGGATTTGCAATGTAAGTCCCCACGTCTACACGTGGGAACGACTTGTACTGTAAACAAACATTTGTGCTCTCCGGCTCTACATCCGGTGAATCAAAGCTAGCGTTAGTATAAATATTTGGCGCGTATGATATCGTCGTTGTACACATACCTAACTATAGATATATGTAATATAGACACGCGCACCCAAACGCGGAATTTATTTATCATTCCTTCGGATATAAATTTTGGCTCAGTTTGGATCCCACCGGTACTATATACGCATTTTGATAGGACAAAAAGTATCTTAGGAGTCCAGATCGTTTAACCAATTATAGAGTTAAATTATGAGCACTGTCCCCACAGGAAAAAAGTATCGCTAATTTTCGATATCGATAATATCGATAATTTTAGTCCAAAGTATGAATTAAAATTGTCACTAAAATAATTTCTTGACCAGCGTAATAGTCGTAGGTATTCCACTAATGTTAAAATATATCCATATTCATTCATCCATCCATTCAAAATTATTGCCATAAATTTAATTACAATTATTAATCTTCAAAAATAAATCGTAAGTTGAAATTGTCGTCATAGAAAAATTTAGTTCACATTATGAGTAGAAATAATCTTCAGTCCTAATAAAATTGCTGAATCGGAATTAAAATTTTCTCTATATGTAATATTAATTTCAAAGTTATTATTATCTTTCTATATAATGTTAATACTAGTTTTATCCTTATCTCTTATGATTACCCTAATTGTTAAATTGGATTTTTCAGACAATTTTGATTTTATATATCTCTGAATTCGATTCTTAAATACCATAAAATTTTAATAATTTAAACTTTAAATGCCCTTGGAATAAATTGTTGCCATTTTTGTGCATTTTTTTCGTATTATATAACTATATTGTGTAAGGTAAATATAGTAGATAATATTAAGATAAATTGTAAAAAGTAATATTGCGTTCTATAATGCAATCGGCCCATTAACAAACATTAATGCATACAATATTATTTAAGTACGTTAATCACGAGATGAATAACAATAAGGCAAATATGTATTTTTAATTTAAACATTCTTTGAGATATTATGGGTATTTGGTGGATTTTGTATTTCCACCTTGAAAACATATTTTATTTTTTAGTTGTTTAGGCTTTTTAGTTGGTATAGAATATTCCTCTATTATCATTATTTATATATATATTTAGCGTTCCGTAGTCAACAAACAATCCTTAGCTATATGTCCGTCCGTCTGTCTGTCTTTCCGTCAGCGGCTTAGCTCAGAGCTTGCAGCTAGAAAACTGTAATATGCTACGGGGTATACATATTAAACAACCCGATAAAGTGGTTGAATAACATCTCGGAAAACTTGTTTAGGGTATCTTCCCTGCACATGAAGTAGGGATGATGTTTCTTCCCGTCCATGCCGTAGTGCGCTGTAACGTCGGTAACCCATTCAAAAACATTGCCGGTTTGTGAAGATCCTTTTTCGGTTTAGAAATCTGCTTGCGAAATTTTAAGAATCAAACCACATAAATCGGATTAGTGGTTTAAAAGGGCATAAACGAACCGACAGACAGAGGCGCGTTGAGTTTTGTAATATGTATAAGTTAAAGAAAATATTCAAAGTTTCGACGACATATTTTCGTACGTAATGAATCCAACCGCTAATAAAATATTTTATTTATATCCCCCAATATTTTATTATTCGTCGATTTACACATCGTAATCGATTAGATTTATTCATAATCTTACGTATTAGGTTTTACAAATTATGTTTTTACCGCCATAAGACTGACAATGTGTTCGTTAAATTAGCGATAGTAATCCAAACGCGGAATACACACCTTGGACTTAAAGTTCATCGTATGTAAACTCACTACTCGACTGGCGACATAGGTATTTTTATATCCGGTGCAGGCGTTTCTTAGAAGCGATTAGACGCTGGGAATACGCATTAAGACGCGCAAACGGACGGACACCCGACGCGATCACGGATAGACGTAAGTACGTGTACGTATACAGTAACGGGTAAAGTACGTAAAAACATTTCTATTAAATTGTGTCTTTTTTTTTGTAATAAGGAATCTACTGTGCCCGAAAACCCGAATCAAATTTCATTTTTTTTTTCAATTCCAGAATTGACCCTTTCGTCAAAGCACTATTGTGACATTTCTATTTAAAACATAAATTTCGTGTATGTATCTGTGTACACTTACACCTTCATTCGGTAATGTGGTATGTCATTAATCGCGCCGACCTATTTCCGTGCTGCAGACGAACTGAGCACGGCGCGGCTCTATCACATTTGCACAACATTGACGGCCACCGTCCAGTTCTGGATTTGTCAATAAGGGCGGCAGATTTCGGAAAATTATTATTTTAGAAAGGTACATGGGTCGGCGGAAATAAAGTGGCCTACACTCATGAAAAAAATAAATCTGCCACTGCTACCGTTGCCTGTTCTGTAAGCAGGGGCGGTTTGTACTAAGAAACGCTAGAGTGCTAAACTCCGATAGAAATTATATTTTACAATACTAACCATTAAAAAAAAAACTACAGTTTCTATGTATGTACAAGTGTTTGTCGTGCGCGACTTACGAACGGAGCGCTCGGAACGTTGCTTCTATGAAGATGTCCTTACTAAATTTTCACAATGGTCAGAGAATGAGGCACCTAGATACATGCACGTGACCTCACGCGCTTATAACTTACCCCTTGGTAGTACCCAAGGGTCCATCTGGACCCTTAGTAAGTTTACGGTGAATGCGGTGCGGCGCTCTATAAACAGTTACTAAGAGATATCGATAAATAGGTAGTCGTGTTCTCCTTGTCAGTGACAGAATCAAAAAGTGAATGAGTAGCCAGCGCTAAGATCCGCCGACCGCCACTTACTGGTCTGACTCGTGTGCGACCTGAGCCCAGAAATCACAACTATCCTTTGCTTTTACGGAACCATCGGGATGAAACCCGAGTATCGAATGTTCACCGAAATATTCAAGGGCATATCGCGTTCCCACCGCGCGCCGAGCCGGCGTGGGAGCTCAGGCCCAACGCCCCCTCTTCTTGGGATAGAGCCGCACCTTGACGTGGAACATTGCACGAAGACAGCTGCACAGAACGGGTTGCCGTAGCTGCACCCCAACTCTATAATTGTTCTATTGTCATATACGCGGCATATGTAAATATTCAGGAAATACTCTGAGCGAAAGCGAATACTTAATACATTGAAGATCGTTCACATGTTTATATATATATATTTAATCCACTTATATACAAACAATTTATTTTACTATTCTTTAAATTATTTGTTGTATTACCATTTATGTGTGTGCACTGAGGCGGTAGTGTACAATCTCGTTCTGAACTTCACAGTCGGCACTCGCGTTCGCCGTCCTCTAAAACGTCCCCATCGGCCTTCAGCTGACATTGACTGTACCAAACGCACTCAAGACCGTCCGATCCAATGAGGTCGGGCATGTTGGACGAATTGAAGGTCGTTGACCTGCTGGACCGAGAACCAGTCTATATTAGTCGTCTACTCGTTTAGACTTTTAAAGATTGATCATACGCCTCTATCTAAGGATTATTTGCGTTGTTGAAATATTACTGAGTATTTTATTATTTATTCGTAAATACGGATGTTGATTAATCCAACTTTTCAAATTCATTAAAATAACTCTGTTTTACATATTGTTGTGCCATATATATATATATATATATATATATATATATATATAATAAAATTAACTGAACGATGTCTGTACTCAGGGAAAATCTATAAAAAACGAATACGAGAGGCCTTCATAAATGCAATAAAAGTCAAAACAATATTTTTTACAATTCTTCTCTGTTTTATACGTTCGTGCGTCACGCAAAACCTACTGCATGGAATTGAATATGGTTTTCTCAGTTGTATTGCTGAAGGTGTATCTTAAGAATGGATCATCATCTTGATAATACCGCTTAGCAGCCGAGTTATATGCAAATCTCTCTTAAAGTGGCAACTGTAACTGAATAAAGAAAATGTTTAGGACTTAGTGCCTGTGTGGTTTTAAATCCCGTCGTAGGTGCTCTATCATCGTTGAGACCAGAGCAGGATCGAGATAGAGAACCTATATAACAGATGAAGGAATCCGTCCAAGCAAGCGGGCGGAGCTGCGTGTTGAAGCGTGCTAAAATGTAGACACTGACTATAGTTTTCCAGAATAATGCCGTCTGCGTGCGGCGAGGCCGAGCGCGCCGCGCCGTGCTGCCTGGTGCTGGCGGACGGCTCCGTGTTCCCGGGGCGCAGCTTCGGCGCGCGCCTGCCGGCCGACGGTGAAGTCGGTATGTTATTAAAAAATAAATCTTGTGTTATAACATTTCGGTTGAGATGTCAGATGGTAAATGATTTTCCTTCAGTTCTTATTCTTTGGGACTGCTTAATAGTATTATAAAATGTGAGACAGAGACGTCAGATACACTTTGAGAGGCATTTTTTAGCCATGAATATAGTATGCAATTGTGCATCTTCTCTTTTTATACATCTATGGCCTTATCAGATAGGAGACAAAATAATCGCACCACCCTAACGAGGCGGTGACTGCAGAAGACCAACGCGTTGCCTTCGGGTCGCCCATCTGCACTTCCACAATCTTTTTATTTCGGACTGAAGGACTTGAATCTCAGTCTGATACAAAACCAACAAACATTTTTTTTATCTCAAATTAAAGATCTAGTCAAGTAAGCCTTTAGCGGCGGATTATACCAAATGCGTTGACAACATCCGGAACGAGCAGCTCAACAACTTAACAAACTTTCGGATTAACAGAGCGAATGTTTGGTTTAAGCTGACAGAAAACTTCCTTCAGTTTTCCAGACCGGTATGGTGGGGTACCCGGAATCGCTCACCGATCCGTCGTACCACGCGCAACTGCTGGTGCTCACGTACCCGCTGGTCGGGAACTACGGCGTGCCCGACGACTCCGAACGAGATGAACACGACTTACCCAGGTACTGAGCGATCCGCTAACGTTTCCTCTTCTGCAATACGTTTCCGTCGTCCTACTGCAGGGTAGCAGCCCGACCTTTAGCGAGGTACATAATATACGGAGATACAATCCAGTATAAATGAAATTGTTGTTATGCCCCTTGCCACCATCTTTTAAGGCATTATGGGTATATACGTATATATAATATAATGTGAGTATAGAAGTCAAAAAATAGACCTAAAACCACCTGATTTTAGGTTATTAATTTTTTAACATCGATTCGAATTTATACGAATGATTACGCGTCGTTTGGTCAAGTCCCGTTGCTATACGTTCGGTAGTTTTTAACTGAGGCTCTGACAACGAAAAATCATTTTCATTAATTTCATATTCAATCTGAAGTAAAAAAAATTAAGATTGTTGGTTGTTATATCTATGCAGTAGAGTGATTGAAAATAAATACAATTGCAATCATGACATTAAATAATTAAAATGACAACAATAAACAAATTTAAATAAGATTATATTGAAGTATTTATAGAATGTTTTTACTTTTATTCTAGATTTTTTTCATTTTTTAATTTCTTTCACTTACTGTCATTTTTTGTAGGTAAAAAACTCTGAACGGTTTCAAGCGGGTGTCATTTAATTTTATATGCTGTTATTAAATATATATTTAAGCATTTCACATGATTTTGAAATTTTGACCTGGATGCCAGTTCTTAGGCTCATTTTTATTTACACAATTTTCTTAATAATAATAGTTTATACTATTTCGTTGTGGAAATATTGTAGTTGTTTGCACGAATACACTCGTTTGAATACATGCACATTATAAATAAAATAAACTAATTGCTAAGACATTATAAAGTACAATCTGTTTTTGTTTAGATGGTTCGAGTCCAATCGGATTTGGGCAGCAGGGTTGATAGTCAGCGAAGCATGCGTCAACGCTTGGCACTGGCGCGCACGTCGCTCTCTCAGCGCATGGCTAGCGGCACAGAACGTACCTGGTCTTTCGGGAGTAGACACCCGCGCTCTGACTCAACGTCTGCGCACCGGAGTCACACTGGGCCGCATCATACAAACTTCTATACCTATAGGTCCAACAGCGCCACCGTCAGACCCTAACGAGAGGAATCTCGTAGCAGAAGTTTCAGTAAAAGTTAGTAAATAAACAATGTATCGGTCTTATCATTTATATCATTTTATTATAGTCTTTATAACAGATTTGTTTTTGTTTCAAGGAACCAGTAATCTACAATCCAAAGGGAAAATATGTTATAATGGCATTAGATTGTGGTATGAAATATAACCAAATCAGATGTTTGATACGACGCAATGCAAAAGTAGTCGTGGTACCGTGGGATTACGATTTAGATCCCGACAATTATGATGGTCTATTTATAAGCAATGGACCTGGTGACCCTGTAATGTGTAACAAAACCGTTTTAAATTTAAAAAATCTTTTGAACAATAGAAATATTAAACCGATATTCGGCATTTGTCTTGGTCATCAACTTTTGTCAACTGCAGCCGGTTGTGAAACTTATAAAATGAAGTTAGTAAGCTGTTTGTCGTGCAAGTTGCTGCTTAATTTTTTATTATAGAATTTTCATAACAATCCATTTTTTTTTTATTTTAGCTATGGAAATCGAGGTCATAATCTACCATGCAGTCACAGTGGCACAGGAAGATGTTTTATGACATCTCAGAACCATGGCTATGCTGTAAACGCAAATACAATACCTTCCGGTTGGAAAGCGTTATTCACAAACAAGAACGACAATACCAATGAAGGCATTATTCACGAAACTGAACCTTTCTTCAGTGTACAATTTCATCCTGAACATACGGCAGGACCCCAGGATCTGGAATGTCTTTTTGATATTTTCATAGAGGCCGTAGAGTCGTACAAAAACTCCGTAACTACAAGTATTGATTCACTGATAACTCAGAAACTTGCCTTCCCAACCACGGTTTCTGAAAGACCCAAGAAAATTCTTATACTGGGATCTGGAGGTCTTTCGATCGGTCAAGCAGGAGAGTTCGATTATTCCGGATCCCAGGGAGTAAAGGCAATACGTGAAGAAAAAATTCAAACAGTATTAATAAATCCTAATATTGCTACTGTACAGACCTCTAAAGGTTTAGCTGATAAAGTTTACTTTCTGCCTATAACACCAGAATATGTAGAACAAGTTATCAAAGCAGAGAGGCCGACCGGAATTCTTTTAACTTTCGGAGGCCAAACTGCCTTAAATTGTGGGGTTGAACTTCAAAAAGCGCATGTATTAGAAAAATACAATGTTTCTGTGTTAGGTACTCCAATCCAGTCAATTATTGATACTGAAGACAGAAAAATATTTGCAGAAAAAATTAATGCTATTAATGAGAAGGTGGCACCTAGTTCAGCAGTTTCTACCGTCGAGCAAGCTCTCCAAGCAGCTCAAACAATTGGATATCCAGTTATGGCCAGAGCTGCTTTTTCACTCGGTGGCTTAGGGTCGGGTTTCGCAGACAATGAAGATGAATTAAAAATTCTTGCTCATCAAGCATTATCTCATTCTGATCAATTAATTATTGACAAATCACTAAAGGGCTGGAAAGAAGTTGAATATGAAGTAGTTAGAGATGCTTATGACAATTGCATTACAGTATGTAACATGGAAAATGTAGATCCTCTGGGAATTCACACTGGAGAATCTATCGTTGTCGCTCCTAGCCAAACATTATCTAATAGAGAATATTTTATGCTAAGAAATACAGCACTAAAAGTGATACGACATTTTGGAATTGTAGGAGAATGCAATATACAATATGCTCTGAATCCTAATTCTGAAGAATTTTATATTGTAGAAGTAAATGCTCGATTATCTAGAAGTTCTGCTTTAGCAAGCAAAGCAACAGGTTATCCATTGGCATATGTGGCAGCAAAACTTGCTTTGGGTGTACCATTGCCTGAGATAAACAATTCAGTAACTGGTGTGACGACAGCTTGCTTCGAACCGAGTCTTGATTATTGTGTTGTGAAAGTACCTAGATGGGATTTAGCTAAGTTCAATAGAGTTAGTACCAAAATTGGAAGTTCTATGAAAAGCGTTGGAGAAGTAATGGCGATCGGTAGAAATTTTCAGGAGGCATTCCAAAAAGCTTTACGTATGGTAGACGAAAATGTGAATGGTTTTGATCCAAATATTAAAGAGGTTAACGAAGAAGAATTAAGAGAACCTACAGACAAAAGAATGTTCGTGCTAGCAGCGGCATTCAAAAAAGGATATTCATTAGAAAAATTGTACGATCTAACTAAAATAGATCTTTGGTTTCTGGAAAAGATGAAAACAATAGTTGATTTTTATCAACAGCTGGAAGTTATTAATGGTTCTATTGGTAAAGAAATTCTTTTATATGCCAAGCAAATTGGATTTTCCGACAAGCAAATCGCGTCTGCAATTAAAAGTACAGAATTAGCTGTGAGAAAACTCCGACAAGAATATGAAATAACTCCTTTCGTAAAACAAATTGACACAGTTGCAGCTGAATGGCCAGCAACAACAAATTATTTATATTTGACGTACAATGGTAACACGCATGATTTAGAATTTCCCGGAGGTTACACTGCAGTTTTAGGTTCTGGCGTGTACAGAATAGGTAGTTCAGTTGAATTTGATTGGTGTGCTGTGAGCTGCTTACGAGAATTGCGGAATCAAGGCCGAAAAACCATAATGATCAATTGTAATCCCGAAACAGTCAGTACTGATTATGACATGTCTGACAGGTTATATTTCGAAGAAATTTCCTTTGAAACCGTGATGGATATTTACAACATTGAACAGCCAGATGGTGTAGTGTTATCTATGGGTGGTCAACTTCCAAACAATATTGCAATGGATCTACACAGACAACAGGCGAAAATACTAGGTACATCACCAGATATGATAGACAATGCTGAAAATAGATTTAAATTCTCTAGAATGTTGGATCGCAAAGGAATTATGCAGCCTAGATGGAAAGAACTGACAGATCTAGATTCTGCTATTAGTTTCTGCGAAGAAGTAGGTTATCCATGTCTAGTACGGCCGTCTTATGTTCTGAGCGGTGCTGCCATGAATGTAGCTTATTCCAACCAAGATTTAGAAGCATACTTAAAATCTGCTAGTCAAGTAAACAAAGAGCATCCTGTAGTGATATCTAAGTTTATTACTGAAGCCAAGGAGATAGATGTCGATGTTGTCGCAGCGGACGGGATAATTTTATGTATGGCTGTATCAGAGCATGTGGAAAATGCAGGTGTTCATTCTGGTGATGCTACTTTGGTGACCCCACCACGAGATATCAATAATGAAACTTTGGATAAGATTAAGGAAATAGCAAGAGTTATTGCTGAAACTCTTGACGTTTCTGGCCCGTTCAACATGCAGTTGATAGCAAAAGATAATGATCTGAAAGTAATTGAATGTAACGTAAGAGTTTCAAGATCATTTCCTTTTGTCTCCAAAACTTTGGATCACGATTTTGTGGCTACAGCAACCAAGGTTCTTTTGGGCATTCCCGTTGAACCGGTCAATATTATGATGGGCTGTGGCAGAGTCGGAATCAAAGTTCCTCAGTTTTCATTCTCGAGACTCACTGGCGCCGATGTCACTTTAGGAGTTGAAATGGCGTCAACAGGCGAGGTAGCATGTTTTGGGGAAAACCACTATGAAGCTTATTTGAAATCTTTAATGAGTACCGGATTCAGAATACCCAAGAAAGCAATACTACTATCAGTGGGAACATTCAAAGTAAGGTTTTTGTGTATTTTCTGCTATTAATTCTAATCATTTACCCATTTGTTATGTAATAAGCAAAATAAAAATGTATTTTCAGCATAAAATGGAACTACTCCCGAGCGTTCTCAGCTTACAAAGAATGGGTTACAAATTGTATGCGAGCATGGGAACAGGAGATTTTTACACTGAACATGGCGTTGAGGTATCACTTCAGAAGAGAAAATTACTTAAATTTTTTCGCACCTTGCGAATATAAAAAATCTTCATTCTGAAATTCTATTATTCTGCAAAGGTGGAAAGTGTGCAATGGACGTTCGAGCACATCGGCGATCCGGAAGACGTGCGCTCCGACGGCGAACTGATGCATCTCGCAGATTTCATGGCGCGGCGAGAACTGGACCTGGTCATAAACCTGCCGATGCGCAGCGGGGCCCGAAGGGTGTCGTCGTTCAGTACGCACGGCTACCGCACGCGCCGCCTCGCCGTCGACTACGCCGTACCTCTCGTCACCGATGTCAAATGCGCGAAGCTTCTTGTACAGGTAGTTTTTTTTTTTTTTAATCTATGATTACTAATCCTTTATTCTGTCTAGTTTTAATATTCAATATATATTTATTACATGTCTGAGTTTTTATTGAAACTTTAGCGTATCAATAAGATACTGCTACTTGAATCGTTGTATTTTTAACACAGGTATAAGTATTTAAAAAGTCATACAAGTATTCCCGAAAAATTTACTTACGATGTCAAAAATAAGTTAAAACTAAGGTCATTATTTATTTTGACTATTATTATTTTTATGAACGTCCAAATAAGCTATTGTGAGATTGCGGGAATTCGATATTATAAAATGCAATAGATATAACAGTTTCAAAGTTTTAAAAAATCCGGAAACTAACCTGTTTGTATAAAAATTTGAAACATGTACTAGATCATAAGAAATAACTGATAAAATAAATAGTGATGAGAAATTGTTTCACCGTACTATTTCTGTTGAATATTTTATTTTATTACACAAAATATACTTTCTCATAATGTAATTTATAAATTATACATTAATCATTGGTTTTTTTACGTTTCTACTTGTTAATATTTTGTAAAAGTTCCAATACATGATTGAAATCTCAAAAAATGATTACTTATTAAATTACCTTAGATATTAATTATTTCGGGAAATTAAAATTTTGAAATGGTTCTTTCTAAATACCTACTGATAGTTCATTGGATGAAAATGACATAAACGACCCCGCGCGGTTCCAGCTAAGTTCATGCGGTAAATGTTATGAAATTGAGATAAAATAGTGATTTTTAAATTAAACAATTGGGAAATGCAATAAAATACGAATATTGCGACATGTACGACGATTTTCATTAGAATATGTTAGTGAAATTAATACACTTCTGAAAATTTGTTATTGTTATACTCTCTCCTACTTTTGTGTCGACAATGTTTGGTTTTTAATTCAAATTCAAAATATCTTTATTTCATAGGTTACAAAATATCACTTAAAATACGTCATAATTTTTTGCGAATTTACACGTTACTGCTCGTTCGGAAGGCAGTTTTCCCTCAAGAAGAACGAGCAAGAAACTTAAGGGTAGCTCTTTTCTAATTTGCACATACATAACCAAAACAAATACGGAATCATTAGGAATGACAGCCCGGTAAGAGGTCGAGCCGCTTTTGCCCATTGATTTTTGTCTTCTAAATATTCAGAAATTGCATAGTACCCTTTTTTACTGAGTGATTGTTTAATAACACTCTTAAATTTATGTAGGGGTAAATCTTGTATATCTACAGGAACCTTATTGAATAGGCGCACACAGAACCTTCTAAATTAATTTGAGACTTTACTTAGTCGACTAACATGTGAATTCAGTTTATTTTTATTTCTGGTATTGAGATTATTTCGACTACTATTTCTTTTAAACATTTCTAAATTTTTTTTACATATAATAAATTTTCATAAATGAATTGAGATGCCAGGGTTAAAATTCCAATTTCCTTAAACTTATTTCTACGGGATGTACGAGGTCCGAGCTTCTAAATTGCGCGAACGGCCCGCTTCTGCAGCACGAAAATTTTCTGAATATCCGCGGCGTTTCCCCAGAGCAAGATGCCATACGACATCAGACTATGGAAACAGCCAAAATAAACCAATCTGGCAGTTTCGACGTCCGATAAATTTCTCATTTTTTTAACAGCATAGGCGGCAGAGCTAAGCCTTTTCGCCAACTTACTTATATGAGGACCCCATTGAAGCCTGTTATCTAAAGTAATTCCTAGGAACACTGTAGAATTAACAAACTCCAATTCTTTATTGCGTACTAAAATAGTTCCGGATCCATGTCTTACATTTGGAAGTGAGAATCTAATACATTTTGTTTTCATTTCATTAAGAAGTAAGTTATTTGCAGTAAATCATTTCTCTACCTTAGAGATAGCATTGTTCACATCGTCATAAGTGGGCTGTTGTCTTTTAACTTTGAATAACAAAGAAGTATCATCTGCAAATAGTACTATCTCATGAGCATCCTTAACAAGGCTAGGCAAATCATTTATGTAGACTAAAAAGAGAAAGGGACCAAGAATTGATCCCAGCGGTACACCCATGTGAACTATGGATCCAGACGATTTCTTACCATTGACATCAACCCTCTGAACCCTGTTACTCAAATACGACTTCAGAAGGTCGAGTGCCCGGTTTGTTACTCCATAGTGACGTAGTTTCCGATCAGAGTTTCATGATGAACACAATCAAAAGCCTTGGAGAGATCGCAAAATATGCTAATTGCATCTCGCGAATCCTCCCAGGCTCCAAAAATATGTTGCACAAGCTCAACGCCAGCATCGATTGTTGAGCGACCCCGAGTAAAACCGAATTGTTTATTCGACATTAATTTATTGGTATAAAAATGTACTAACAACTGCTTTAGGATTAATTTTTCGAATATTTTGCTAAGTGACGGTAGTATACATATGGGTCTAAAGTTATTGGGACTTGATGCACTACCGCCTTTAAATAATGGAATTACTTTACTATCTTTCATCAAATCGAGAAACACGCCATCATCTAAACACTTATTAAAGGTAAACGTCAAATGTGGCGCAACAAAATCTATAATTGAGTTTACAATTATAATTATTTCTGTATTTCATTTTGCTATAATCAGGACCGCTTTAAGCTATTTAGAGTCTCCTGGACATATAAAACCAGAGCCTTTGGGTACATAGAGTTTGGGGCCCTTTTAGAAAGCCAAATAAAACTTGAATGGAAGCATCAGAAAATCATTTTACGTTGAAGTTAAACGACGATGGGAGCCTTTAGAAGGCCGCGGGTCTGTACCTAGTGTGCGCTTATGAAAGAAACAGAACTGGTTATAATCATATATTTGACATAAATTTTAATCATATAAAATCATAAACACTAGCGTGTATCAATTAACTTAAGTATTAAATTAATTTATAATTATGGCAGTAATTGATATTCTGCAAATAAAAGCAACAATCTGAAGATTTTTTTTAATTTATTTCCTTTTTACAGGTACCTATACTTTTTATACAACTGAAAAATAATATTAATATATGTTTCAATTTTTTTTGTACTCATCACATTAAATTGCCTAGTCAAAGATTCTAGTCTAACTCATGGTGTCATTGTGTATTTGTGATTACATTATTGGTAAATGATGTATTATTTAGTAATGATAAATGCGCTTCTTCTGTATAACAGGCGATGTTACAATGTGGAGGCTCACCACCGATGAAGACGCACACCGACTGCATGACCTCCCGCAACATCGTAAAGTTGCCGGGCTTCATCGACGTTCACGTGCACGTCCGAGAGCCGGGAGCGACACGCAAAGAAGATTTTTCGTCGTGTACTGCCGCCGCTCTAGCCGGTGGCGTTACCCTCATCTGCGCCATGCCCAACACCGACCCACCGGTGGTAGATCGGAGCTCTTTTGAATATGTATCTACGCTCGCTCGAGTCAGCGCTCGGTGCGACTACGCACTCTACATGGGAGCTGCCACGGGCAATTGTGACACCGCCTCCGAAATGGCTCCGCAAGCGGCCGCTCTTAAGATGTATCTCAATGAAACGTTTACAACTTTGACTTTAGACGATATGACGGTGTGGCAACGGCACTTGCAGAACTGGCCGAAGAAAATGCCCGTTTGCGCGCACGCAGAGAAAGAAAAGACGGGCGCCGTTATTTTGATGGCGTCGCTATTAGATAGACCGATACATATATGTCATGTAGCTAGAAAAGAAGAAATATCGATTGTGAAAGCGGCCAAGGAACGTGGCCTCAAAGTAACGTGTGAAGTTTGCCCTCATCATTTATTTTTAAGCACAGCAGATATTGATAGAATTGGAAAAGGTCGCGCCGAAGTACGACCTGTGCTCTGCAGTCCTGAAGATCAAGCAGAACTATGGAAGAACCTGGACATTATTGACGTTTTCGCTACCGATCACGCACCTCACACTGTACAAGAAAAAAATTCTGATAAGCCACCACCCGGTTTTCCAGGATTAGAAACTATTTTGCCTTTGTTGCTTAACGCCATCCAAGAAGGTCGTATGACAATTGAAGATTTGATAAATAAATTCCATAAGAACCCTAGGAAAATATTCAATTTACCCGAACAACCGAACACTTATGTAGAAATCGACATGGATTACGAATGGACTATTCCTAGTGCTATGGAATTTACGAAATCAAAATGGACACCATTTGCAGGAATGCGTGTCTGTGGTGCGGTACATAGGGTGACTTTGAGAGGTGAAATAGCCTATGTAGAAGGGCAAGTTTTAGTACCACCAGGATTTGGACAGAACATTCGTGACTGGCCAACTACAAAAAAACTTGTCGCTGAGCCGGTTGATAGAGAATTAAGCAGGCCTAACTCAGCGTTAGATTTTAATGCATCTGGTGATGGTCCCAAATATAGTGACCTCGATATCGACCAAATAGAATATTCTCATAAGCACGACTCTCAAGGCAAACTAAACGTTCACTTTAATGAAACTGGAGGTCTTAGAAGTGCATCTCCACTACCCGGGCCTCTTACAAGACAGCGATGTGATAGTTCTTCTTATAACAATGTCCCGCCGACTCCATCAGCGCAAAGACAGCGTAGCGATCTATTCAGAAAGAATATATTAACCGTTGACGTGTTCAATAAAGAAACACTTAACGATATCTTTAACCTTGCTCAATATATGAAAACATGCGTGAGCAAAGGCAGGTATCTGGACGATATTTTGCGCGGGAAAGTTATGTCATCAATATTTTATGAAGTGAGCACTCGCACTAGTTGCAGCTTTGCGGCAGCAATGCAACGACTCGGCGGATCTGTGATCCACACGGACGCGACCAGTTCCTCCGCCAAGAAAGGCGAATCCCTAGAGGACAGTGTGACGGTTATGGCAAGCTATGCAGATGTTGTAGTCCTACGTCATCCAGAACCTGGCGCCGTAGAGGTGAGAGTTAAACGCTTGTGGAATAATGGTACACATCCTGCATTGTTTTAATGAATCTCTTAATATTCTCTCAGACATATCCGGATCGGTTTTTTTGTTTTTCCCTGATCTATAACGTATTCAAAAGCTTGATGACGAGCATCTTAACAATTATCCTTTTATAATGATAACATTGCGTTTGCAGCGTGCCTCACGCTACTGCCGAAAACCTGTCATCAACGCGGGCGACGGAGTAGGGGAACATCCCACTCAGGCGCTGCTGGACGTGTTCACCATCCGCGAAGAGATCGGCACCGTCAATGGTTTGACCATCACCCTGGTCGGAGATCTAAAGAACGGCCGCACGGTCCATTCGCTGGCGCGCTTACTGACCCACTACCAAGTACAACTGCAGTACGTCAGCCCGCCCGGATTGGGAATGCCGAAGCACGTCATGGATTATGTTGCCTCTAAACAGATACCTCAGAAAATATACGACCGGTTGGAAGATATATTGGAAGAGACGCATGTTCTTTACATGACCAGAATACAAAGAGAAAGGTTTAACAACGAGAAGGAATACGAAAAGGTATATTAACAGTGTAGATCATCTTTAATAGATAATATAAAAGATAGATAGGTCTTTGAAAGATCGATGTAAGAACAGTGATGTCAGAGAGCGGTATGTTTTGAAAGATGTAGTGATTGAGAGTAGGAAAAGGTATGTTGTGGGGGTTTGGCCATCTGAAAAGGATGAATGAAAGTACAATAACAAAACAAATAGATTTGTTTTGTTATTGTACTTTTGAATGTGTGTGATGCAAAGATCGGCATGGGTCGCCCTAGAAAATCTTATGCAAAACCACATTGATGGAATTTTAAAAAAGAGCCAAATTTTAAGCACCCGAAACCGACGAGCTTGCATTAAGAGATTAATGGATGTCAGTAAAGCAAGAAAGATATGCAAACACTGCACCATGTCTAAATCCATAGTCTCTGCCCACCCTTCTGGAAAATGACCACGAGTTTATATTATTATTAAATACGTAATAGTCAAAAATACAAGTTTGATATTGATCTTTCTAGGCTCGAGGTTTGCTGGTGGTGACGCCGCAACTCATGACAAGAGCGAAACGCCGTATGGTCGTGATGCACCCTCTACCGCGTCTAGAAGAAATATCGCCCGAGTTCGACACGGACCCCAGGGCCGCCTACTTCCGACAAGCCGAATACGGCATGTACGTGCGGATGGCGCTGCTGGCTATGGTGTCGGGCGTCAATCCGCTTGCGTAACCGGGTACCGGATAGCGTTAATGGTTTTAAAATTTGAAGAACTGATTGATTGTTGATATTACTTTAAAGCCCTACTTATGACTACTTAGAAACATGAATGCATTTAATGCTTACAGGTTTATATCACTGGTTTATTATACTAAAACAAAAATTTTAAAACAATGACAAGAGAGGTATAACATAATAAGTTGTAATTTTACTAAAATGAATTTACAAAAGTCGATAAGAGTCAATAATATAATTTACATTCCATCTTCGCCTGTGATTTTGGCCGTTGTTCGACCTACACGTAACGATGCCGCGATGCAAAAGGGACCAATTTTAATTTCTGTTAGGTATAGTTGTAATTTTAAATAATTGATCTGAGTTCTATATAATTTTATGTGCTGCCTTCACTTATGGAATTTTTATTTTGACTAAGTGAAGTTTCGACGTTCCTATGTGATTTTATAAAGAATTCTATAGAATAAATAACATTTTAATTTCTTAAGACCTATTTGATATGCGTAAAAAAATGTAATTCTTCATCTATTTTAAATGAATAATGTTTGTTGTGTAATTACATGGTACATATTATTTTGTCGATGTAGACTAAAGATTAAGTTACTTATATAATAAAGAATATTATTTTTTGTATATACTTCTTTTCATTTTTTTGCTAAATGAACCAATTCTATATATAACACGCCATATTTTTAGTAATAATTACATGTTTCCGAACAAATTAATTTTGAAATATCAACGTTTCTATTAGAGATTCTGATAATTTTACAATTTTTATAATTCTACTCAATATTTACATACTTTATTGAAATATTTTCAAAAATCACCATTACGGTTTATAATTGTGACTCTTCGTCGGTTTCCCATTCCGGATTTTTCGAGTTGACCGTCAGATTAACGGAATTCGCTCTATTCCTGCTACTGCCAGGTGACGCCGCGTGCACGTCCGCAAACGTGAACGCCGGCGCGCTAGACGCGTCCGTGGGGGAGTCTTGAGCGATGATGTTGTTGAGGCTTCGGGGCCTCTGTCGGCGAATCGGCTGTGATGGTGTCCTAGGTTGGATACCGGATATCCTTCTGCTCTCCCGTTTACTCAACAACTTATATCCGCCGTGATGCACCAGTTTCCTCTGATACTCGGCGAGCCTCTCCCGGATTATATCCAGGAAATCGTTAGCCGCCATCTCCCCGGCTGGCTCCTCCAGCAGCAACATGCAAAGGCGTTGCGCTTGCTCGGCGTAGATGATGGCCTGTTTAGTCGCTTCGAACTTGTCACTATACCGAGCCATGGCAATAAAATGGGGAATGAAAAATTCCAAAATTAGTCGTCTCTTTTCGGTCTCCAATTTCTTGGGTAAAATAATCTGAGAACAGACGTACAATCGTAACTATAAAATTGTTCTAAATCCTACTGATATTATAAATGTGAAAGTTCGTATGTTTCGATGTTTGTTACTCAATTGCCCTTTAACGGCTGAAAAGAATTACTTGAAACTTTACAGTAATATAGTTTATACATCAGAATAGCACATATAATTTAAAAATATGCCAACTTTTGCTCGCGATTTCGCTCGTTGTAAAACGAATTTTTTGCTTATGCCGACTGGTTATCGATAATAAAGTTCAAAAGAGGTCAAAGTCCAACATCAGTTCGGAATCTGAATTGCAAACAGTACCCCGGTAACCGTCACGGCTGTCCACTGATGGGGTAATAATGCAGACTGAAGGTATTTTGTGAGGTACAGAGCGAATAACATAATTGAACCTAAGGTAAAAAAACATAGTCAATTCGCTCCTAGTCACGGTTCTAATTCAGTGCTTCCAGATTTAAAGGTATCGCATTGCAGCCGCCACCACATTGTACCTATTAACCGTTGCGACATCATAAACTCTATAGACATTAAATTGCAATACTGAATTAGTAATTTTCGAAATGCAAACATTATCTCCTAGCAGGTTTCTTTCGTGATATGCCTATAGAAATTGTAAAACAATGGAAAACAGGTAACAAAAGCATACTTACGTTTCTGTCTATAATTTTATCCAGCGCAGCAGCTTTAGTTTGTTTTTTAGCCTGTGCTATAGCTTTTCTACGCTGCGTTTCTTGCGTCTGGCGTTGTTTCGCTTTCTTCCAGAGGTACTGTTTGTCCTGCCCTTTCCCTTGATCCCAAAACTTTAAAGCGTTGTCGGTTTGGTCGTCGTCACTTTCAGAACTAGATGCGTTGTTCGTTGACATCATCGGTAAGTTGGGATTCAGTATTCGCAATGGATTTTTACAAGTTAAAATCTGGTAAAGTTGATAATAATCAAATTGAGGATAGAAGTCCTTACTGGTATATTTCAACTTTTGCAAAGAGCACAAGACGTGCATCACCGGCGTCTCGAGGATGTCGAGTAGACGTCTTTGTGTTTTCAGCAAGAGTGGTTTCGGAATGCCCTTGAAATCGTTACAGCTATCTATGAAGTAATTAGGGAATCGAGCTTGACTAAAATGACTGTAAAATCTCTTCAAAAATAGCCTTAGTGTTTCTCCGAGTCTGTCTTCTGGCCACTTGGCGTAGTTGTCCTCGCATTCCCAAAACAAATGATTTTTGATGTGGCTGGCGTCGATTCCCATTTTTGCTGCTTCATTTTCCATAAACGTTTTGTATAAAGCAAGTGCAAATAAGTAACATCTAATATGAGAATGTGCTAGTCGACTTTCAAGGTAGCGCTCCGCAGCGGGAAAAATTATCTTCCATTGAAGCTCTACATCGGAATTGACCCCGCGTTTGGGACGAAACCCGAAGGGTATTAACAGACAACCAAAATCTATGGTTTTGCTGACCATATACTTAGTCGGCCATTGATAATTGAAATTAGTTCTAGGATTCTGTATTATCCTTCTTTCGCGAATGACCCAAGGATTGGCTATATTAGGCCAAGGAGCAATTAAAGCGGGTATAACTTCATAACCGATCTTTCCTCCGTTCTTCGTAAAATCGCAATATATGCTGGCTCCTTGGGTTAAAGCGCTGTTGATGACGCTAGGGGATATGTCCAGATCCGGTCCCAATTTAATTATGAAGTTATCCACGAAGTCGGTCATGAAACTCTTCGACGACAGATAAAAATGTGTTTCGTATAATTTCAACGCAGAATCGTCGGATTCCGTCTTCGCGTCTTCCTCTTCATCGTCTTCGCTCCAATAATCGGTGGCTCTAACTCGCACCGCGTTCCAGCATTCGTCGGGCAAAACGCCCGAGTTTTTACAAAGGTTCGACCGCGCGCTCACCTCGACGGGCTTCGGCGTGCTCAAGTCGGTTATCGTCGAGTAGCCGTAATCCGACTCCGTTTCGCTCGATTCGTTCAGTCGACCGCTCGACGCCGACTTATAACCCGAAGTGCCCGTATCGTATCCTAGATTATCGTTGCTATTGAAGCTTCCCTTGAAATTGTTTAACTTCATATCATGTCTCAACTCTCTGTTGGGGCCGCTTAATTTGCGAGGAATCCCATTTTTCACGATGGACTTCTTTGATCTGGCTTCGGAAATATTCTTTTCCGCTTCCTTCTTGGCAGTAAGCGGCGATGACGAACCCACCGCGATCTTCTTCTCAGAATCTTCCTTTAACGGTACATTATTTCTGTGCAAGTTTTTCATGTTAGAAATATTGCCGCGCGCCGCAACTGGTTTCACGTACCTTACGGGCCCGCTGCTCCTTCGTTCGGATCCGTTCGTGATGTTATCTTCGATAATTATTGTATCGTTTAATCTAGCGAGCGAATCGCGTGGCGGCTCCTTCATGCGCATCTTTATTTCGTCCAATAACGCTCTGCCCTTGCCCGCGTGAACGGTCTCTTCGGAGCCGTCTGATTCCCTTTCGGAGTCGGTGGCGGAACTACGCACCGATGAAGAGGACGTCGACTTTTGTGCTTTCGGCGCATTGTCTTCTTTATTCGTTATTGTGCTTTGCAACACTTCGAGTTTCTTTAATTTGACATAACCTGAAGTTGTAAAAAAAAAAACGATTTATGAAAGATTTTTACCAACTGATATAAAATATGAAGATTATTATACTGATTAGTTATTTATTAAGTAATTAAATTAATTAATTCAAAAGCGAAGTAATAATCGGATTACATTATTTATGTGTGACTTAGAATTTGAGAAAACTTTAAAATTGAATTCCGTGATAAATTACACTAAACCGATTTAGCCTTTTTAAATCTATTCCAAAACAAACATAAAACGGAAGTCAATTGACGAAAATACTTAAACATTTATACAAATACTTAAATTTGCCAAAAATCAATTCATATTGTTTTTTAAAAATAAGGAAGTAGTAAATGAAAGACATGTGTATTAGTTATGAACACATCGAAGCGAGTACGCAAATTTTGTAGACTAGCAAAACGACTAAATTGTAAATAGAGTCTACACTATAGCAACGTTTAAAAAAATATGTAGATTTGATACTTTGTTTCTTAATTGATTGATAAGTTTCCTTTATAGAGTGTTAAACTGAAGGCTAACTATTCCACGTATTAAAACATAGATGCACTAGGCATAATGTACCTGCTTCCTTAGAGTTCTCGATTTGCAATTTATAGAAAGGAGCATCGAGCACAGCGCTATAATCTGAGGTGTCGCCGGGCTCGCTGGCCTCCACGTTGTCGTAGATGACAAACAGCCGCGGGTTGACCAGCGCCTCCTGGCGGCCGCGCGTGCGCACGAACCGCACGTGCTCCTGCACGCAGTCCTGCAGCCGGTCCGCGAAGAACACGTGCTTGTGATGCAGCACCATCGCCTCGTCCATGCGGTGTTCGTGCTCCCCTATCGGCACGCTTTTGATCTGGTAGGCTTCCCTGAATCGAGACCGTACAGGTGTATTAGATATTTTTACGGATGTTTTGAATAGATACAACGTTTTTCTTTTCGCACAGCAAATTATTTACTCGCCATTTTTGTGAAAAATCTTATATTAAACTCGAAACATAATTTTTTAATAAAATTTTATATTCAGTTTCCGGAGGCAATCGAACATGTAAGCCACTAAAAACTAGATATTCACCGTCGCTCATGAACACTCGGAAGCCCAAAGGAGTCACCGGTGCGTTTACTTTTTACAATATATATTGTACAAAAACTTTTTCGATTTCTAATTATTACATATTAAAAAAACAATTATAACAATAAAATTATAATGATCATTAAAATCAGTTTTTTGAATCTCATTTTCTTTAATATCGTCAATTTTTCATCGTAGAGATCACCATGGTCATTGTAGTTATTATTTCCAAAGTCACCGTCACCGTCATTAGTGACCTATATTTGATTCCAAAACACGATTTACCACTCCGGCAATTGTCTAAATCTGTCGTAATATCAGAGTGACCAACAACTAAATATATTTTATGCTTATAGTGGTATCGCGATCACGCTTTTAATCCATTCCCTCGAATGAACATTATTCGGTGTCGATTAATAGTGTTATCTCGATCGCGATCCATATATAATCCGCATTATAAACCATTCTATTCCTTTTCAACTATAAATCTTCAATTCCCATCGCGAGTGATATCGCAACCTTGATCAACTCTGCTCCAAAACATTCCAATTCTAGCTTTACCTACTACTCTACACATGCATTGATGCAGGAAGAGCAGATTTGCTCATAGAAATATATGGAAATATAATATCGAGCGAGAGAAAAAGATAAATGGCATTTCTTATTTTCTTTTAGTTAATATAAAATTAAATTTAATGAGTGCCAGTTATAACTATAGCTTCGTGGAAGTTAAATGAAAAAATTCTAACTAATCAATAATAAGAAACTCCTTTCGTTTTGTACATTTTCGAATTCAACTTGTACACATTTTACAAGCCTTTATTGAACTTGCCGTGTTAGTATGTGTGAGTCAAATCTTGGAAGCTAACTTAGAACCACTTACTGACGTTCAATTGGACTCGAATTTGTTACACCTGCGTATCTTCGGTTACAATTTATGGTACCATGGAGCTGGTCTGATGATGGAGTTGGACTGTAGCCATAGGAACTCTTAAACTAAACAAGATAAACCTATCGAGTTTGGGGTCATTTGTTTTGTCTTGACAAACACTCTGGTTCCTATATAATGCATTGTTTCTGAAGATGAAGACAAAAGGTAAACATACGCATTTCTGAACTAAATTAAGCAAACCCATCATATTTGGATTTGTTTGATTTGGCTTGGCTAGTACTCTGGAGTTTCCAGGCTCTGAAGATGGAACTGGGAGGTAGTCAAATTAACTCTGTTATAAAAAGTTGTAACCCAACAGATTTAGGACTTATTTGTAATTGTGAAAATCAATGAGATGGGCGTCTTTGACTCCCGCGTCGTTATCTAAGAGAAGGAAAACTCAACAGTTAAACTCGGACTGAAATTTCCGTCAGGCTAAGGGTAAGGTTTGACCTGGAATGAGCGACGGAATGTAATTAATGCATCTAAGTGAAGGTGAGGCCGTGCTGATGATTTGAATTGAAAAAGGGTGTCGAAAAATATGTTCCCGGAACAAACCACCTCAGGACACCAGGGCGCACCCTGTTGTGATTAGGACCTTGCCCTTATGTCAGGATCGCTGGAGTGGTTGAGTGTTTAATTAATTTGATACTCGTGGGTGCAACATGGGAAGAGAATATCTACAGAAAAAAAGACTAGAAAAAGCCAAGGACGAATAGAAAACGATACTTTCTAAAGAAGATGATGAAACGAAACGCATGAGATTATAAAACGATAATGATGTTATTGTTTTAAAATCTCATGCATCTGAATCATCATATTAAGGCAAAACTAATAAAGTTGAAAATAAACTTAATAATATGAAAACTTAAAAACAACAAACACAAGTTTTATTCAAAAATTCAACAAACGAAAAGAAAAATAATCATTTTATGCAAGGGTTGTGCTGGTGAATGTGAAATAATTACAATTTTTGTTTCAGTACAACTGAATTTTTGTATAAAAGCTTTTTTTAAGCAAGTTTCTATTGTTAATCATTTTTTTACAACACAATTAAAAATTTTTATTTTATAAAGCTGACATCTTGTCCTTCATGTATTCCATGCGGTGTCAATTTCTAGTCTTGATACCGTGGTCTTGGACAAACATTTTGGTGTCTCTTGTCCCGTCCTAAAATATATGTCCATGTGCACATGTGAATGTTTTTCAGTTTCGGCAACATCAGTATCCTAACTAACCTCAAATATTAATTTTGCAATGTATACACAAAATATAAAAAATTATATCATCTAACTGAATTTGGTATACATTTTTGTAACAACTATATCACTGAGGATATCACATAAGTAGGTAATGTCGGTTTTCATAACTGAAATTCATACGCTTCTTTTTATACATGTCATAATTTGTTACGACTAGTCTTTAGTTCCATGAAATGTATAACTCGTTTACTTTCTCTTCGTGATGAATGTTGTGCAAATTGACGGGATAAGACGTTTTGACAATAAATCGTATGCAGTGCGATGAATATAAAACTCGTATATTGTTAAAACATAATTAGATACAAAAGACCAAAGAGGCGCGGCAGCGAGAAAAATATATGAAATTGAAGAAGATAGTCAGCGAGCGAACAGTACAACACTGTTTTAATCGTTTTAATAATGAAGAATTGACGCTGGCAGATCATTCGCGCTCTCATTGCCCACCTGTAGGGGATATCGAGACTGCAAAGGGAGCAGAAGAAAACTAACGTAGTACCAGCACTCGCCGATTGTCGGACTCCCTTGGACCTACTAAAGACACCATACATTGTGTTTAAAATCATTGGGTATAAAACCTGTAAGATTTATCGAATAGTGCCCCGTGAATTAAATGAGATTCAAGCGAAACGACGAGTAGAAGTGTGCAAGCAGGTCCTTGCCCTGCCGAAAGATGATCGTTTTATTAAACGCATGGTCACTTGCAATGAAAAATGGATTTATCGAAGCAATCCAAACATAGCCTATCAGTGTATAGACAAAGGACAATTGCCTGGAGTCGTCATGAAGAGAAGTCGATTTGAGACGGAAGTTTTATTATGTGTCTGATGGAATTATGAAAGTTTAGTGTACTTTGAAATCATTTCATATGACCGAACTATCGCTGCCGAGATATATAGTGAACAAATGACACAAATGTGTCTGTGAGGTTTTCTCGCAAAAATATCCAGGTTTAGTAAATAGAAAATGGGTGCTCTTAAAACATGACAAGGATAAACCACTAGTCAACACTGCAAAAGATAAGTTCGAAGAACTTGATGGTATTGAACTCTTAATACATCCAGCATTTAATCCGGACCAAATTATTTCATGGAAAAAATTGAGTCCAAAGAAGACGTTGAAAATGCAGTTCGGCAATTCTTTGCACCTTATTCAAAGGAATGGTTTTACCAAGGTCAGACAGCGTGATGAACGTTGGGTTAAAACCATTATACGATGGGCAATATTTTTAATATCAAGATTTACTTTTGCATGATATAACAAAGTCAACATTAAAAACGACATTATTTATGTTGTTAATATATACAAAGCATATTGCATATAATTGTATAAAATATTAGCTTTCATACAAGCAGTAAGGTTGTTTAATGCCTAACATAAAATAATTTAGAAGAAAGAAATAAGTAATCTGCTTTGTCAATAATAAACCTGTAAAATAAATTATTTTTGTATTTCAAATTTTCCATCCCCTTAGTCACTTTCGTGACACTGAGACAGATGGGGAAAGCTCTAACTTACAAGTGTTTCAGGTATCGTACAAAAATAGACTTAGATTTTCAGAATTTCCTGCAGAACTCTCTATTTGTATATATTCTTTGGTTACAACCCTATCTTTTACCCTATCCACGGTCTCTTATTAGTGTACTAAATCTATCATTAGTATATGTTATCTGAACGCAATAAACGATTTAATAACTATATCAAATATTCATCTATCATCGGCAATCACAGTTGCTAATAGTTAGATAAACGAAATAAATAGATTTCACATAGCGAATAATCGTTTCCGCTTCCATATCTTCTATTGAATATTTCCATGTGCGATTCTGAATGATCTTGTATTAGCCGCCAAGAAGTTCTGCTTTATTAGCCATTCAACTTATAGATGTAAATTCCGATACTTGAATTTCAGTCTCCAACGGGACTGACCGCTCCTGTTTATCAGCCAAACGTGTTTTCCTTGTAAGGTGAGCGTATAAAATCACTAATTACACAAAGATATTTTAATCCTTTAATAACGTCATTTCAATTTCAATTATTAAGTAAGTCCTTTGATAACGATTTAAAACCGTCGAGTAGTGATTCATTCTGAATTCCTTATATTCTGGCAAAAACTTGCATGATGTAACTATCTCATTACAGCGATATATTGATATATGACAATAAAAGTTAAGTAATTCCTTTAATACTATAACTTTGAGATATTTTGGTACATTTTAGTTGATAACTACATTAGGGGCCATCCATAAATTACGTCACACGTTTTGACGGTCAACGAAAGTTGACAATGCGCGACAAGGAGCAGGTCAAAAGCTTTGTGACGTCAATCCGTAATACGAAAACGAAAAAAGGCTTGTCTTCTGTTTTGTCCAATACTCAAAAGTATTTTGAACAAAAAAAAAATGTAAAAACTGCTGTTTTCATTTTTATGTAATTAGCTTATGATTTTTTTATAGTCTAATTGTCAAGGAAAGATGCTAATTATTTAAATCACTCTAAATAAAATAATATTTACGCCCTAGTTTTAAGTCCTAGATCGTTAAAATGCCGATATAAATTCCTATTTTATTTCAAGTCGGAATCTCGATCCCGAATTGGTTCTCCTAGAATATTACGGCTTAAACAATGAACTACTTGCTATGTTATAAAGAAGTTACAAACACATTGCCGAACCATTAGTATTGGCATTGATCACCTTTCGTAATTTTCGAAGAACTGCACAGATAGAAGTATGTTGTTGAGGAGGAAGGCGTCGGCGTCGTGGTCGAGCTGATGGCGCATGCGCTCCAGCGCCTCCTCGTCGTAGCTGCGGTGCGCGCCGGTCGCCGCCGGCCCGGGGGGCGCGCCGCCCTGCGCCTGCGCGGCCATCAGACCCACCAGGGGCGCGTCCCTCACGCCCGCCCTCTTCAAGTTCGGGTTCAGAGCTTTCTTCCGTTTCTCTTCCCGTTTCTGCTCCTTCCATTTCTCTCGAGCGAAAAGCGTATCTTTTTCCTTTTTTGCACTTTTAGAACTGAAGTTACCCATTGCCGATCGTACCTCGACGCCAAAGTCAAAATTTGCAATGGAGCATCACACACCCGTCGGCACTTGTTCAACTTACGCTATCGACATCTACTTTCCTGCGATCGGCACGTCGGACGACGCTAAGATTGCGTTAAAAATCTAACGAGTACTGAGCAAATTGTGCAAACCAGCACGCGCAGACGCGCCGGGGACTGGACGACACTGATAATCGTCCAAATCACTTATAGCTTTAATCGACGTTATCAGTTTCGGCACACGGATCAGGTAGCCGTGATTTGTCGGCGCAATCGATACCGACGGCCAGGTCTCGCGACGCACGCGCGGACGGCAAACACGACCGCACTCCTTCAGTGCACACTGAACACTAATCGAATTTATCTGTATGTGCATTATTTTTGACTTATATTACGTCTAATCTAGAATATCTTTAATTGATAACAGGAAAGCATTGACAGTTCTTCGCAATTAAATTGTAGTCTTATTTATAGAAAATGTTTTCATACGTGCAATTTGGATATTTGTTTCCCACAACGTTGGGGTTTTATTCATATACTCATCGCATCTTGCGCAAATACAAATGGAAATACATCTTTATTACAACATGAACCAGAAATTATTATATTGTATAGGTATATAGATCATACCTTTAGATACAGATGAGCTGAATATTGTCATTATTTAGATACAAATACATAAATCTTAGCAACTGATTTTTTATGTATACAAAGACGTATTTACGCCAATTAGGTATACTAATCGCATATGTTACGTAATAAATATAACTAAATACGAATAGACAAAATAGAGTAAGCAATTGCAATGCGACAAAAAAAAACGGAGTTTATGCTCAAAAGTTGAAATTATTGGACAATTTTTCTGAATACTGCACTTTCACCTTCTTCTCGAATAAAATTGACATCAAAATAAAGTAGATGAAATATTGCGAATATAAATTAAGCGGCCATCGCATATTACCTCGTTCGACACAAAAAAAAGAAGAGGCTTAGGTCAACTGCTGACGACAATGAGCTTTATTGAGCCTTTATTGCCAAAAATGAATGGCGTCGGCCAGAACTCTAATGTCAGAATAAAAAGAAATATTTATTCATTATTTGCAAATTTTATATTACTCTCTGGTAGAAAAAAAAATGGTTTAAAAGCTAATAAAATTTTACACGAACCATTCGCTTCCTGAATCAAAGGACTCACTCCTAACAAAAGATGAAAATTTGAAAATCTCAATATATAACGGACGCAAGAAGGACAAAAATAAAAAAGTCTGTAAGTCGTAGTTTAAAATAGACCCTGCAATTTTTACTAAAACGCTTACTACATGGACAATGTTCATAAACTCACTACGTGTGACTACACTACAACAATCACTTCCATTTGATTTTATTGTTGATAAAATTTGAGAATGAATTTACTATTTAGTATTGTTTTGTAATAAAATTACACCTAATTGAAAAACAAAATTAAAAGCATGAAAATATTTATGAATCAAAATTTTAAATTACACTTCTATTTTAGGTACTACTATGCCAATTCACGATTAAAAATTAGAAAGAATGTAACAAGAATTTTTCAGTTAAACATTTCTTTTCTATAAATCCATTGAATTGCCTTAGTTGGTCACTGTGCACATAAAGCATGAACACAAAAGGACTTCTTCTGTTACGGGATATTTTATATCTCAATTCGATAGTTTAGTTATTATATTATTACGTATATGTGTCTTTTCAGTTTTTGGTATAACGCATTTATTATTTTCTTTCATCTAACAGCTTAGATATATGACCTACAGCGTTCTCATCCAACGCATCCAGGTAAATCTTCGCGCTAAGTTTAAGACGCGGGTTAAAAACTATTTTTCACACCCACATCGAGGAGGAATTTACTACATTCTCTTCCGGCTCACACCGAGATGGAACATTCGCTTTTTGTCTCAGGTAAAACCTTCCAGAACTTACCATCTCGGCGTGAGCCTGCAGAAAGCGGTGCCACATTTTCTGCAGGTTCAAGCTCGATATCGAGAACTTTCCGTGCCGGTGTGAATAAAAATTGTATACTTACCACGATAGGAAAATGTGGTTACGATGCCTAAGTATGCAAGAAAGTATGATCCCAACAAGCTGGGGTGGAAAGTCCTATTTTTCTCCCTGTATAGCTGATTGACACACCACTATGGACTGCTCAAAATAGGAGACGACGTCATTTATATATGTAACACCCCACGAGTCTACTCGCAAAGACGTAACTTAAGTGCAAAACTGAAAATATACGTCAGTCGTATAGGTAACGATTAAAAAAATCTCGATAATAGGTATCCCATATATCCTCTCTCATTATATTGAATTATACTTATTTATTCTTTTAAAACAATCTTGTGATTGTAACAATTATTCGGAAATATTATATTTTTTATGATGTAAAAATTATACGAATGGTATTTTAAGATGAATAATTTTTCTCCTTTTCTATAAACATTTCTGTCACACTTGGTCCAGAAAAACAATTTATCACTCATTGCACAAACGTTAGTTTATCGCGTATCCATTAACTTGGTTCCTTGTGAGCCTGTTTGTGTTTTCGGTACAAATCTTACAGGTTTCAGATTAAAGAATTGAAGAAAAAGAAACAAAAAGGAAAAAAGTAAAACTATGAATGCGCCTAACGTTTTTTGTTTTCAATTTTACAAGTACTTTCCTAGCTTTAGAAAATACACAATTACAAATTTTTAGTATAATCTCTATGAAGTTAGGAATCTGTGCGGGACTAGGAGAAATAACGTAATTTATTACGTTTTAGCTCGTTCTGAAAACACTTCATATTATTATCATTTTTTAATTAATTAACGTCCATAAAAGGTACTTTGCTTTATGAGGAGGGTATTCGTAAGGTCAGGAGCAACTAAAAATGTAAAGATTGTCGTTTATCGTACGATTTAGAATCAAAAGCATAGATCTTTAACGAAGTCTCTTGTAGTCTGTAAGGTAAGGTGTTGCCTAAAGCCGAAATGTAGCGTAGAATTATTCATCCTTCTTCCAATACTGGTGCGAGACAGTGGACGGAAGGGTAAGTTGTGAAATTAGGAATGAAAAAAAATCAAAGCCAGGCTATGACTATGGACGAGGCCAACCCAGTCCGCTGAGCTGCGCCCGCGCTAATAGTCTTTAGCACCTATATTGCAAAATGGGAAACCCGAAAATCGTATAATTCTCAATTGACAGTCAATCATAGAGCTTGTCATTCAACTGCCAATGTCAAAATATTAAACAAAATGCCTTAGTTCTTTTTTTAAATGGACAAAATATTAAACACATAATCAACATAACATCAACAATTAATTTCTAATGCTATAATATTACATAGCACTAAATTTACGTAATATCAAAAAAAAAACAAACTGATAAAGGAACTGAAATGGTTTTAATGTAACTGACAGATTATGATATATAAATTATTTTATTTTAAACATAACAAAAATTGTACAATAAATTTGTAAAAACTTTCACCATGCTTATTTACAAAACGCCCACAACAGGTAATATAGTCCGTATTTTAAAAACATTTAATTACATATGATACTTATCTTGTTAGGAGATTCAATAAGAGTAGCTAATGCGAATTTAAAATTACTTACTATTACCTATTTATGTATCCTAAAAAGGAGTCGTGCTTCTGTTTACATAATAAACTTTATTGTTAAAGTCTACAGTAACAAGCATTGTTTACTGACATCCATGATAAATAAAATTCGATTAACTAACACTGTTTCTAGACATGATTGAAAAATTTACGGAGTCGATACTTGAATAATTAAAATTTGATAATTAACAGCCACTTCTTCCATACCGCTTGTACAAACTCTTAATCAGTTCTTTTCCATAGAAAATAACCTAAGATTTTTTTGCGGTAAGGACACATATTTTATATTTAGTTATAAATTCTTGTGAACTACAAAATCATGTGTACAATTATTACCATATATCACCACGTATATGTGTCTCTAATTAATCTTTCTTGCAATTAGCTTGCATATTATTTACATTAGTGTATAGTTAAAATTAGTGCTAGCAACCTTATCGGCGAGCAAAGACCACTGAAGAAGTTCGGTAGTGTGAGTAAACATTCCATAAACTCAATCGCTTCTAACCATAGACGTCTAACGGATTGTTATTTCTTATATTACATTATAATTTTATTAAATTACTTAAAGAAAATATTTACACATTAGCTTAGAACTTACATATAACACATTCGTCCTGGCTTGTCGATTAGTACTAATTTAAACAGAGATTCCATTTTATGATGGATATATTGTACCTTAATAATGTAAAAGAAACACACACTAACGAGTTAATAACCTATTGATTAACGGTCATCGACGCGTCAAAGCGCGAAATCCCCTTTTAAATTCGCATTTATGGCAACTTTACCTAAGTAATCTCCATATTTACGTTCTTTAAATCATTAACATGTGATATTCAATTTATTAACTCAAAAACTATATACACATTCGTTTTCTAATTAAATTCGTCGATTCCTTCATTTTTTTTTTTCAGAGATAACAATATTTGAAAATTAACAGACAAGATGTCTCTGATCTATAGATATCTAGATAATGTACTCTTTTGAAAAATTAAATTCAGGCAATATAAACACATTGTATTTAATCGAATACAACATATAGACAGGAAATCACTTTACCCATTTGCAAATTACCAGATTCGGCTTGCTAACCGATAGCTGTCCTTTGATTTTTAACTAACCAGCTGTACGTTCATAACATAGAGACTTCCTCGATATTCGGAATAGAGGGTTTGGTCAAAACGATATTTGCAGTATTCGAACCGCCAGTTCGTCGTCCCACGTCCACTTGCACAAACGTGAAGGCGGCCGCGCTGTCGGCGTCCCTGGACGAGTCCTGGCCGTTCGTGTGATTGGTCGATCCTTGCCGAGTTAGAAGATGCGGCGGCGCCTTCGCCTTCGGCTTGGTGAGCAGGTTGTAGCCGCTTCTATGCACGAGCTTCCTCTGCAACGTGGCTATCATCTCCTGGATGGTGTCCATGTGCTCCCGCGCCGCTATCTCCCCGGCCGGTTCCAGCAGGAGTAGCTTGCACAGGCGCTGGGCGTGCTCCAAGTATATCAGAGCTTGATTCGTCACTTCGAATTTTTCGCTGCATCGGGCCATTTCAATGAAGTGAGGTATAAAATGTTCCAACACGAGCCTTCTTCGAACGGATTCCATTTTCTTTGGCAAAATTATACCTTTGTCTATGATTTTCTGCGATGCCGCTGTGGCTTTTTCTTTCTGCATTCGCATTGCGGCCTTAGCCTCCATCGACTGCCGATGCTTCTTCCTTGTCCAACCCAATTCCTTGTCCGGCCCAGTTTCGACCTTCCCGAAGTTGAGTGACGCGTTTTCAGAGCTGTCGTCGTCGCTGTCCGACTTCATGACGACCGAAGGCGGCGTGACGTTCAAATTGGGATTGGCCATCTTCAGCGGGTTCGTACAAGTCAGTATCTGATACAGTTTGTAGTAATTGAAACGTGGATAAAAGTTTTTACTGGTGTATTTCAATTTTTGTACGGCGTTCAACATGTGCATTACCGGGGACTCCAGGACTTCGGCCAAGCACTCCTGAGTTTTGGACAATAGAGGCTGAGGTATTCCCTTGAAATCGTCGCAGCTTTGCACAAAGTAATTGGGAAAGTGTCGTTTGCTCAAGTGTTTATAGAAGTTTTTTAAAAAGGTCCTCAACGCCTCGCCGAGCCTGTCTTCGGGCCATTTGGCGTAATTGTCTTCGCACTCCCAAAACAAGTGATTTTTTATGTGGTTCGAATCGATTCCCAATTTTACAGTTTCATTTTCCACGAAAGTTTTATGCAGCGCGAGAGCGAATAGATAGCATCTTATTTGTGAGTGCGCCAGACGACTTTCTAGATACTGTTCCGCAGCAGGGAAATTTATCTTCCATTGAAGTTCTTGTTCTGCGTTGAGTCCTCGCTTTGCGCGATAACCCAGCGGTGTTAACAGGCATCCGTAATTTTTTGTTTTGTCTATCATATGTTTCGTTAACCACTGATAGCTATAATTAGTTCTAGGATTCTGGATTATTTTCCTTTTTCGGATGATCCATTCGTCAGCGGCGTCCGGCCATGATGCGAACAACGCCGGTATCACCTCACATCCTAATTTCATACCATTTTCTACGGCATCGCAATATATTGTTGCACCTTGTGTCAATGCATTGTTAATAGCACCCGAAGAAAGACCTAAGCTTGTCCCCAGTTTGGTAATAAAGTTATCGACGAACTGCTTCATGAAACTTGTGGATGACAAATAAAAATAGGTTTCGTATAATGCTTTTTGTGTCAAATCGGAGCTGTTTTCATCTTCTTCGTCGTCATCTAAATCTATAACTTTGACCTGAACTGCCTTCCAGCACTCGTCATCTAATACCGCTGTGCTACTGCAAAGATCTGATTTCATACTTCTCTGCATCGGTTTTAGAGTGCTGAGATCAGTTATAGTTGAATATCCATAGTCGGAATCCGTCTCGCTCGATTCGTTTTGTCGGCTACTAGTAGTCGATCTAGATCCCGAAGTTTCGGTGTCGTCCATTATGTTATCCTTGTCATCGATTTGCATGAAATCGAAATGAACTTCGTATCTGGCTTCACCGTTCAAAACACTACTTTTTTTGCTGTTACCACTTTTTAAAATGGACTTCCTGTGCCTCGGATCCGAATCTTGTCCCCTTTCTTCGCTTTCATCGGCACTTTTTTCCGACAGTTCATCCAGTGCCACATTGACCTTACGGAATTTATGAATATTGGAAATATTTGACTTTGCCACCGCCGATTTAACATATTTCGTAGGACCACTATTCCTTCTCCCATGCTGAAAGTTATCCTCTACGACTTTTTTCATTGATCTTATTGAATTCACAGTAGATTTTTCGGAGCTAGCTTTTGTCTGATCTATTAAAGCTTGTCCGTTGACGGGTTCGTAGGATTCGAGAGAATCAGAATCGGAGCTTTGGTCGGACAACACCAATTTCGGTTTCGTCTCTAAATTATCTCCTTCGTTTAAAGTGCTCTCCAAAATCTCCAGTTTCTTTAATTTCACGTAACCTGAAATCAATAACCGTATAAGAATTGTGGCTCTCATACACCATAAAATGTCAGTGCTATTGCATGGAAAGAGGAAATGCGTATCTGTCTGTCTTTCCGTCCGTCTTTTCATAAATACTCGATTTAATCAGTATCTATACTGAATTGGTTTAATTTACATTTTCATACTAGTGAAGATTATTCATTGGAACGGAGCTTTTACCGATAAAAATTTAACTTAGTTTGTAAATATTTTATTCATATAAAAATCTTAATTCCTTGTTATTATACTTTCATGAAATTTGGAAAAAATCTAAGATAGGAGAAACATCGTCGCATGCTCTGCATAAATGTACATACATAAACAACGAATAGTGATAATTTTCCTTGCAATTGATAGTAAAAATAAACGAATCCAAAATACCTAAAATAATGAGATAAATAATTATAATCCCAAATCAATTAAACGTGTTATTTGTTTTGTGTTATCCCGTTTGCTACATCCCGATGCTGAACTCACAACGATCTGTTTTGTTAACCACAGCACAACGTTAATGTAAATATTCATATCTGTAAATGTTTTTTATTTAATTTCGATTAAAACAACTCTTTGAATTACGGTGCAATATGGCATACACTGTATTAAGAATATAGTGCTTTTACTTTCATTTAGCAGCTAGAAAAATATGTTATGAATAAAAAAAAATCCCTATTAATATTAAGCAAAAGTATAGACAGCTACGAATACTTCTTGGGAAGGCATCAATTTGGGACCACTTTTTTTTTTATCATCGGCATTTTACTTCATCGACGTAGCTCATGAGCTTCGTACCTGATTCCTTGGAGCTTTCGACCTGCAGCTTGTAGAAGGGCGCGTCGAGCACGGCGCTGTAGTCGGCGACGTCGCCGGGATTGTTCGCCTCTACGTTTTCGTAAATGACGTAGAGGCGCGGGCACGCGAGCGGCTCGTGCCGGCCGCGGCTGCGCGCGAAAAGCACGTGCTGCCGCACGCGCTCCTGTATCCTGTCGGCGAAGAAGACCTGCTTGTGATGCCGGTCCATCGCCGCCTTCGCCCGATACTCCTCTTCGCTCCTGGGCCCGTTCCTCATCGAGTAACTTTCCCTGTAAAATTGAAAAGTATACGCTACTTAACCATGAAATCAGATTCAACTACATGTCTAATATCTTTCGTCTGTATCGCTTGCACGGTCGTTCAACATTGTAATTAACGTCTCTATATTTAATAGTAACTTTCGCGCGCGGCTCTGTCCACACGTAGGACATTTTTATATCGATCGACCTCCTTTTCAGTCGTGATCTCCTTCAATCCCGATCGCAGTTCTATTATCGAATTCAATTCGGGTTCCACGGTCTGTTCGTATTCCAGTGTCGTTTTCGATTCCGATCGCGATCGTACTGGAAAATGATATGGATATGGATATGGATCATGTACGGCGTAGTTTGACCAGTGTGTTACACTATTATTAACGTTATATCGCGTCTGTGATCGCATCGCCTACCTACTTAAATGAAATAATTGCGACAGTATTCATGTAAATACGTAGTTAGATATAATTATGTGCATGTTTGTTCTTCTAAAACTTCGTTATCTTGAAACAAAATTATTTCTAGAATCACACTCATTTACATTACAAAGTGCATGAAATCGTGATGCAAAGATGCACGTTTGCTGCCGATGAACGCTGAAATTATTGAAACGACCTATGATGTAACTTAACAGAACAGATATTTAAAAAAAACCTACATTACTCGCGAACGGTGTCGGTTTGTATTAATGAAGAAACGGTTCATTGTTTCTAGAAATCACCCATAATTCCTTTAGGGAATCGTAAACAATAACAATTTTTTTTACTATAGCTTCTATTTCATTGTTCTTCATTTAGTCACATGCTTTGCTTTATGATCGTGAAACCAATTCTATTGTAAGTATTGATTTTCTGGCTCATATTTCTCACGGACCACACTAATTGCATTCCTTATTTAGCAATACACCCAGGTCATCAGATTGTGTATACGCGTCAGGCTATTTAACTCGATGCTCATATTCAACGAAATGCGTGCATTTTCTACGGCGACAGAACGCCTGTTAAAATTGATAAAGCTCCCTGGAGTTGGAACGCTCTGAGAAATATTTTAAAACTTAAATCTCGATCAGGTATCTCGTAATCTTGCTCTAAAACAACAAGCTTAAAAAATTATTACTATTTAAAAATTATTTCTTCAATTTATATTTGAGTACATAAACTTATTAGTCTCTGCGTAACTTAATTTCTATTGACTGCATCATTATATGTTCATACTAAGTTTTCTTCATTCCCGAACTTATGGTTAGACAATGAAATGATAACACAAAATCATTTTCTCTCTGGTACAATGTATGGATCTCATATATTTAATTATCGGTTAAGATAACTTAATTTTTTTTAATGATCATAAAATTATTGTGCGATTCACTAAGATCTTAATCCCACCAGATGCCAACTTATTGGGGCTGTGGTCAATTAGAATAAATTATATGTATTATTAATTATAAATATACTCATAAGCATTATTGTTAAACATTTATAAACATGTCTTTATGACTTTATAATTATACGGTGTTAGAATATATACTAAGTACATATGTGTTACAAAGACGTGCATCCTTTCCGCAGACCAATTCTGTAAACTTAAAACTACTCGGTCGATATCACGTTAAGACGAGATTTACCCACCGCGCGCCCTCGGCGTACTTAATTTTGATATCGAATCATAACGATATCGACTGTGTGGTTTAAATTTTACAGAATTGATCAGTTGAATGTTTTAGCTGTAACTTCGAATCGATCGAATGACGAATATGATTTCTTCAAATGTATCGATTGATCAAGCAGATTACGAGATATATTCAATAACACACTTTTTAAAAACAGGCTTGCAATTACACATTGATAAATTTCAAAATAATAGACTGATCAAATTCTGAATCTAATCAGCCTTAAGCCTAACCTACCGAGTCAAATTAAAAAATAAAACCGTATTGAAATCAATTTACTTGTTCGATTGACGCCGTTGTTGAGGAAAATAAAAAACAAACTTCTATAGTTTGACAAACCGCGTCCGATGGCGTATTTGTTATTTTTTTTTAATGTGACATTTTTGAAAGTAATATACCAAACTTTTGCCCAATATTCTATCCAAAAACTTCGAAATAAAAAAGTCGATTTTAAACTTAACAAACCCAAAAACATATTAAACCAAACATTTTCTGAAGTTGAAAAACTATAATGAACACAAATATACTTAAATTTTTCTTAGTTTTTTTATATTTTTCAGTGAAACAACCTTTATCTTTTCATATTATAATCTATCCGTTTGTCCCTTTATAGATCTAAAACTACTCGTCCAATTCACATAATTCTTTTTTATATGGAATAAGTCATCTGATTACGTTTTAGCTTGTGCGTTTGCTCGCGCACACGCATTCGCATGAACATAAAACGAATTCCTTACTCTTTTATACTGATCGTTTATCAGTAAGAACAATATTTAAGGAAGAATCAAGGCCGAAATTGAGATGAAGAGAGGGATTGAAATAATTTCTTAATATAATGGTGTAACGGCAGCACGTGCATTTTCGGTGTAAGAATATGCGTTTCTCAGGTATAATTTGACCGGAATCAAATCGAGGGTATCACGGAATCCGATCAGAGAGCGAGGACGGTGAGGGGCCCAAGAGTGAGATCGAGATCGGAATCGAGAGAGTAGACCCGGAAGTGGAATGGTGATTTGCGGCGCGGTCGATACAACAGACGGGGGCATGCCTCCTGTGTTTATGTGGTGAGAGCCGCGGCTGAAAGCTAATCCGATCAAAGTTCATTCGAACGTTGTGTAATAAAGATGATTTTGCCCTGTAAAAGCCCAAAAATATTGACACTCGGGTGAATACTTTTCAGAATGTTTCATGAGCTGGAAAACAGTGGAAAGTTGTTGGGCTGACCCACGAGGTCAAATATCTCAGATCTATACCGTAGAAAAGTAATTTGTGTCGTTTAATAGCTTTTGCTCGTGATTCTGCCCCTTATCGAACTAAGAAAAGAAAGTGTGATACCACAACGAACAAACAACAACCGTGGATAAAAAACCTTTCATTTCGTGTAACGGTCTGAACCATCCTAAATAGTTAATGTCAAACGGTTTTTCAAATATATCTCTGACTCGCGGTTTTATAGTAGCAGATGACAGATATATCAATCTACGCCATTTTATGGCGAGAATCCACAACAAAACTATCTTTGTATTATGTTGCTTATAGAACAATATTGATACATCTATTGTCTTTCATACTGTCATTGCTGTCCACATTCTACACTGTCACTAATTATCAATATTATCGATAATATTTTGATAAAGACGAATTAATTTCAATTAATTTCCGAATTGCGTCATGTCTAATGATATATGAACGTCATTTCCGGTTGTCGATTCTTTCAACAGGACTTTTTCAAAGATTTAATTTTAATAATATTCACAAAATTATGTTATATGTGTAATACAGGCTACATGTTTTGAGAAGGTTCGTTAGCACGGTGATGATGTTCTAGGTTTTTTGTTTTAGAAATCAAATTCATAGATTTTATGAAATATGGGAATTCATTAACGTAACATGGAAGATATGGTGGTGGACAAAATTTGACACTTACTAGAGAATTATTGTGATTATATGAATTTTGTACGTAAGCGCACAGCCACTGTGTTTATGAAGTAGCAATTTTATGTTGTCATGTACTTCACTTTACTCGTTTAAAATAAACAATAATAGTTTACTTAGCAGACTATTTTACCACTTAGCAACCTAACCGAACTCGATCCTAGTTATATGCATCATTCTTATGGATATAATGGCTGTTTTTCTCTTTGCCTCCCCACCAAGCATAAGTAATTAACTCTTCCTCTATCCTTCACACCGCTGGGCTGTTCACATCATAATTACGGTTGCAAAAATTTGTAGATCTCCCCGTCCCACCTACCAATCCGTCTCGTTGGCCCTAATCTCACCTTTGATTTGCCTGTCGGATTCGCCTCATGTTGTATCTATTTCTGCGTTTATCTGGATTGGATTGCACTAGTTCGCGGACCTGCCAACAACGCCGATACTGATGCTGCATATCCCGTTATAGCAGGCACGTCGGTAGTTAAGACCATTTTACCACCCGCTCTTGGAGAGGCCATATAGCATTTCAATACTCTAACAAGATCCTGAGAGTAAATGATAGGTCCATTCGTGTGCATTTACATCTCCACGAATTCTCTCTCCGAGATATTCGCGAGTTTTCCTTAGTGCCACTCGCTATTCTGCGGCAGGGTATTAGCATGTGGATTCAGATCGAAGAGTGTGACTGGCAGTAACCGGCCACCTGCAATTGTGAAGGACACGCACGCTCAAGAAGAGAATCGAGCCCTGGGCGTGGCATGGCCGTAGTCTAACTCGTCCCGAGCCTCGTACAACCAGCTGCCTCCGAGCCCCGTTTCACTACCCCGGCAGCAGTGGTACTTCATGTTCTTATAAGGCCAATCAGCGCTTCACATCCATAGCCCAAGTCTAAAATGTGCTCCTGTCAACGCCGCCGCCCGCCGACGATAACGCTCAGCGTATTCGGCAGGGCGTGGCCGTCGCTCCTCACCGCCCGCGCCGGGGCCGTCTTCACGTCGTAATCGCCACAGTAACGTTCCCATTGTTCAGTATAACGTACCCATCATTGTACCACCATCGTTACAGCTCGTTCACATAATTTAGATCCTCGCTCTGGCTTTATTTTTATTGCTTTTGTTCTATGCACCTGAGGCAGTAACGACTATACACACAACGCACGAAACGCTACTTTTCTTAATTGTCTGCGAATTATGCAATGCGCAGGTTCAACGCTCCCCATCCCTTCCTTCTCCTCCCCTTCCTATTTTACGCCATTGCGACGCTTTCGTGACTAACTTCACAATGACAATGTTTCTTGCGTTGCATTGTAACGTCTGTATTGGGTAACATATTTGTGTCGAAGCTTGGTGTGATTTTCAAATCATACTTTATAACTGGACTATCTCTCACATGATGGTCCTGTAGTTATATTAAAATAGTTAGAATCTCATTGTTACAACTCACCTGTAAATCTTTATAATTATCACGAAATTTAATTCTACTTTTGGAAGTGTAACTATCACACAACACAAATAATAATTATGAAATAGGTATTGCTAGTTTTCTATAAAAGTGTGACATCTGGTATAGTGACGATTTAGTAATCTCTACCCATCGTTAGATAAATTAAATTATGATAAAATCAGAAAAATAAATGACGAGAAAATTAAAATAGTAAATCATGGTACAATTATGTTAAAAAAGAAAGCAAACCACCTATTAAAAAATGAAAAAGGAAAACTTTGCTGAAGAGCACTAGTTTGCAAATAAATGTAAGAAAAGTAATCTACGAGTGTGGAACTTTAATAAAAAATAAAAGACGTATCAGTAAATCTATTCGCTTCGATTTGACGTATTTTAAAAATATTTCCGTTTCGCTTCGTAGGTAGAAACACCTTTCTTTTCTCTTCTGGAATGCAATCCTTTGACCACCCGTCTATCTACGTTTGTACGGGCGTGAACGGCGAGATTCGACAGTGAACTCGAGCAATACTGTTATTATTATCTTTTTATTCTTATTATAAACTTACATCTATTTCCGAAAAGGGTAGACAGGACCATAAATGTCCACCATAATAAAATCTGTGGGCTCTGCCTACCCTTCAAAGTAATGCTATTCTTTTATAAACGTGTAACATCGACTAATATAAATATAATAATCTGTTTTTCAAATTATTAAAACAGGACTCTGGATACAATAAAGTGGGTCACGTCGACTAATCCAAAAATACAGCTTTTTATATACACGGAGCTCTTAATCTATGGAACTGATAAACAGATATCTGATATCAAGCGAACCGTTTGGCATTTAGCGAACTCGAATTGTAAAAAGATATTTGAAGCAATTAATACGTGACGATTGCATTTATTCCTTCATAGTCTTACTGTGTTTATTTGGACGATTCCGTCCGAGCCGTTCGGGATGGGAGCGGTGGCGGTAACTTGTCGAGCACCATGACGGGCCTCGGCTGAACGGGTGACGGGCGGGTGGCCGACCTTAAAGGTCGGTGCACGATACACATCGTCATAGTATTTGGATTAATTTTAGATTTGATCTAAGGAAAAAAATACGTATCATTTTTCGTTGAAATCAGCCATAAACTCACAAATATAAGTAACGAGAACGACGAAAATTTGATTGTTAATATTTCTTTAATGTCGGTCGCTATTCAGTTATTTCGTTACAATCGTTAATGCGCGAGCAAAACGTAATCCTGAAACGATCGATGTACTTGGTTATTCTTATATTCTAATAGAATACCTCTCATAGTTTTCGAAGAACTGTACAGACAGCAGTATATTGTTGAGTAGGAAAGCGTCGGCGTCGTGGTCGAGTTGACGACGCATGCGCTCCAGCGCCTCCTCGTCGTAGCTGCGCTGCACGCCTGCCGCTGCGGCCGGCGCGGGCGCCGGTGAGGGCAGGGGCCCACTACCCGCCGGCTCTATTGCATCCGTCACCGGTACTCTCAAGCCTTTTCTTTTTAAGTTCGGATCTAAGGCTTTCTTTTGTTTCTTCTTACGCCGCTCCTCCTTCTTCTTTTCGCGGACGAACAACGTGTCCGGCTCCTTCCTCATCTTTTTGGAAAGCCAACTTCCCATAACTAACGTTTCTTTAACACGAGACAGGTAAGCGATCTACGAAGAAATCTATCGCTACGCGCACATCGCGGCCCCTTCGGTGCGTGGCATAATAAAGGGGATCTATAAATCGACTGAGGGTCTAAGATCGCGCCGCTGTACGCCGACGTACGACGTGATCGAGATCCGTGCTGCGACTGCGCAGCCGTTCAGTCGTCACGTCCGATATGAGCGTCGTCTTTATCGATGAAATTACTTGTACCCATAATCGATTTTATCGGCGTGAGCGAATCGGTCAGGTAGCCGTGATTCGCGTGTCGTCCGGCGCTCGCGCCCGCACCAGCGTCCGCGCACCGCATGCCGGCACCTGACGTCACTGCTTTGACGCATTCTACATGAACGCGATCGAGATTCTCAGGAATGATATGGAATAAAGATTGTTAATTATAGAACAGTTGTATTGGCCTATGCCGGGTATTTACGTACTTAACAGAGTTGTCAATAATACCACCTTCAAAAATAAGTAATTTATGTATTTATTATTTGGTTGACAATATAATTATTTTGTACGTCGTCTTTTTTGTACAGCAATAAATTAGGTATTAACTGCTGGATTCCACAATATAATGCATTATTCCATTAAATGCTATAAATTGTTTATAATTACAATCACATTTCGAAATTATCTTAAAAAAACGTATAACACTATTTTTGAACTATAAGTAATAAGTACCATATTTTCCTCACTTATCCGTATTACAAACAAAAACATATTTCGATGTTTTACATATATTAGTACAATATAATATATTATAAGAATACATTATGCACATATTTTTTCACGCGTCTTATTACACATAATATCTTTTATTAACATATTTATATGTATGTTATATAAAATCTATATTATAATATCTTATAATATTATTATTTATTCTCTAACATACCAAAAGTGACGAAATATTTACATCATTACATTGAGAGTTAGTATTAATTAGAAGAAAAAGAAATATCAATCACAGAGTGACTAATATCAAGCCTTATCCGCGTGCTGGCCGCCATTACGACGTACCTAGCACTTGAAATTTACGCCGACATAATCCAGTCTTTATACTATACAAGACATAAAAATATGGTCCCCACAGAATTTATAATTATTTCAATTACTACATATGAAATGACTCCATTTTGTTTGAACTCAAAGTCATGTAGATTTTTAACAAAAGTTTGCACTTTTTTAAAGCGCACTTAACTTGCAGTACTGACATTTTCGTAACAATAATTTAATGGGATACGGAAAAATTACCACAAAAAAGTTTTATTTTTAGCATTACCTGTGTTACTTATATGAAATTATAGTTACGTAAAAAAAAAATTTTTTTTTTTTCGCCCCTCTATATATAGAAATCATACTCAGTTGTATATGATTTCTATACAAAATGTGGATCTGAGATAATTCTACACGTCTACTTTGGAGACTAAACTATTTCGCTATATTTTCAATCTCTTTAAAAAATAATTAATGAAAAAATACTTTCTGTACAGTCACACCGTCGCGAACTGGGACCTCTTGTGTCCATTTTCGCAGTCTTTTCCATTTCATTGTACTAATAACATAATTTTACTTTTTTTTCTATTCATTTAATACGTATACCCCACAACGCTATCTCGAATCTACTACACATATTTCACTATATTATAAATTAATAAGCGATTCGTAATTAACAATATGCGATCTAAGCGTTTCGAGATTCAATGTGGACGATGCAGGCGGGCGGGCTGCTCTCGGCCGCGGGCTGCATGTCGTCGGCGATGGCGGCGCCGTCGTCGCCCGGCGCCCCGCGAGGCCGCCGCTCCTTGCGTCGCTTCAACAGCCCCAGCTGCTTGTCCATTATTTTTCTGGAGAATCAGCAACGGGTCCGAATTACACGTTGGCATTTGTGTTGCGGTAATATGCAAAGAATAATAAATACTTTAATGATGAATAAATGAAATGAATGATCTGAAACCATATTCCATAAGCGGTATAAGTGGTGTCTTTGAAATAGACGTAGTGTTAACGACTGCCGACGGTCCCCGGCCCGCGTTGGCCGGCGTCGTGCATCAACTTCCGATTTCTGTGACTTTAAGTGATATTGCAGAGAAGGTAGAGCTTTGGGTGGAAAGATGATAGTAACTTTATGAATTAAAAAAAAAATTAAGGATTTTCAACCGATGACGTTGACAGTAATTGCGAATGGCACAGAAAATGCAAGGCGTTCGAAAGAGCATCATATTTGATTCTTCCACAGAAAGCGTGACATCATCGATAAGAAAAACGTTGCGGGTGTTGTACTGTATAGATTACAGACTGCATATAAATATAAAAGAATGCAACAGGAAAATGATTTTAACACTTTAAAATTATCGCTATACGTACGTCATTTTGTCACTTATTTAATTGAAGAGTTACAATTTTGGAATATATTTTTGGTATTTAATTTCATCCTTACTTTTAAATTACGATTATGTTAGTTGTGATGAATTTTGGCTAATTTGGTAAGTCTGTATTTTTTAAACCATTTTCCTTGTGTTATAGAAGAAATTTTGCCTTTTTATGATATAACATTTTACAGTCTTTGAATATCTGAAAATTTGTCTTGAGAAATTTTGTATCTAATTATTGTTTTAGCCTAAGGCCTTCAAACTTTTCTAATGTCAAGGGTCAAAAATATTTACTTTTGATTTATTCGGACCGAAATACAAGGAAAAATAAGCTCAGCTGGGAAAATATCAGTTATAAAATTGTAATTTGTAAATAAAATAATAAAATTACTACACTAACTCTTACAAGTTTAATGAGAATCGAACAAAAGAAATAATTGAGTTCAATTAATTAGAAATTTACAATTTTTAGTTGGAACTTATTGATCAATAGTGCGATTGTAATTCTTAAACATGATTAGCGTAATAATAATTACTTTCGTTTATTTATTACTATATTAGTTAATTTATTACTATAAAAATTAATTTATTATTATAACGATTAATTTATTATTATATTAATTGATTATCCTACTTAGAAAGAAAGTAGAATCGGTATAACAGTACACAGCGTCTTTTTATAGTGGTAATACAACTAACTGATAGCGACACGAACGGCGTATTTGATTAACCACAAGACGATTTGGTTTTTATTTAGTGAGGTTTACGGAACATTAGAAGAGACATTTTCATTCATTAATGCATTAGCTATCCATAATGGTTGCTACACTTATGAGCGGTAGTCTGAGCTGGGTACTGCGATAGGAAAACGAAAGTAGAATCAATCCGGTGGATGTATGCAGTGGGTGGATGATGTGTGTGGAGTATCCCTAAAAGATAGATGTAGGAACAGTGACTTCAGAGAGCGGTGGGGTTCGAAGGAAGATGTGGTGACTGGAGTGGAGAAGTCTGGAGAAGATGAACAAAAGTACCCTGACAAAACATGTCTATAGCGCCAAATGAAAAGCGCTCTGAAAAAATTCTATGCAGATCAAATTCGTGTCATATTAAAGAGGGGACAAATTTTAAGCATCCGAAACCGAAGAGCTTGCATGAAAAGATTGATGGATGTCGGTGAAGCGAGAGAGACATGCGATGATCGTATACCGTGTGCAAATATACAGTCTCTGTCTACCCTTTTGTGATATAAGCGTGAGTTTATATTATCATTATATTACTAATACATTTTAAAATAAGGGGTGGCTGCGAAAGTGTAGCGCGTCAAACTATAGCAGAGGCATCAAAGCGATCCGATACAATCTCCTCAGTTTATGCCATTCTCATGAAGAACAATAAAAGGTAAACTGACTGCTGCCGGCAATCGATGAGCACGCCGAGCACGAAGACGGCGGCGATCGCCACCAGCACCACCAGCGCCAGGCCCACCACCGCCGCCGTCGTCAGCGCCGACTCGCCCTCCGCGGCGGCGCCGGTGGTACCTGCGCCGGGTTCGTTCGTCGCCGGCCAAACGTCTGAAACTTGAACATGCAATGTTACTATGTGTTATTGAATTTATTGTCTTCAAATAGTAAAATACCAAATACGTACATCTGTATAGCTACTATAAAACTTAGAACAATAAAAGAACTCACAAATTAATTAATTTATATAAGCTAATTATATTTCGTGAATTCTTTCGCATCGATAAGAGCTTCATTAATAACATTATAAAACTGCATTCGATATCGTGCTGCGGATTGTCTTGATATGCGTAATATGTCGATAACACTGGTTTAAGGACATCAAGAAACGGACCTAATGAAATCTGTAAAATTGCTCATTGTACCCAAACAATCTTGCCATACAAACCAACGTATACAGAAAATTATAGATAATGGTCCAATTGTGTTAGGGAAGATTTAAAATGTTGCAAATCAAATTCATGGCTTGTGCCTCTAGTTTGCGGTATACTCGAACGGGTGTATTGGTATTTTGATTTGCTCTCTCGTTATACGTATCGAAAACGTTCAGAAAGATTATAAAAATATATAACTTATTATTCTTAGAAAATAGATAAATGATACAGCGGATAAACGAAATCGACAAGAAAAACCATGATAAAAGTAATTCTCTTGATTACGTTCATGAATTATTGTGATATATGAACATTATGATATCGCATTCTTGAGGCATTAATGTGGCGGTGTTGGCGTTGTGCATTTTTTCAATGTATGTATGCCAGTTCTTCGAAATTTCCGATTGGTCATCGCCAGCGACGCGTTCTGCACCGACCTTGCATTATCATGAGTGATACAGTTCAGTCCGGTCTTTTCGAGTTTATTTTACGATACTGTGCTTTAAATATTCATCTGTATGATAAAAATTGTCTTTGCCACTCGCGGCTGACGACAAATTAATGTTTGCATTTGAAGAAGATCGAAAATGTTGAAACTAATTCACAATTCATTTTTTTAATAATACTGCTATTATTTTTGAACCACATCTTCTCCGATCGATCAATTTATTCGAGAAATATCACCGACAAACAATTTAGCAACACAAAGAGTTTAATTTATAACCATAAGAGAGAAGAAGACTAGCCGCATGTGTAACTTATGGCTATTACAAGGCGGTTGTCAAACAACACTATCATTATACGCTATACTATACGTCTATAAGACCACCAAGAGGACGATATTAAAGACCAAAGACGTAAAATAACGGCTTAGGTCGCCACAATGCAGGTGAAGCATCATTTTTTACAGTTTCCAGCCAATCCAACAACTGTAAGATCTATTTGAAGAAATAAGTGTTTGCTAGTATTTGCTATCGCCTCCTGAAATTCTAGAAAGGCGATAGCAAACTCTCAAAGTATCATGAAGATCTTATATAAGCTGTAATTGACGATGCTGATGTTTTGGAAGCGCTAATAAAATCTCTTCTAACACCAGGTTCTTAAATAATTTTAAAACTCTCTTATATTTATTATGATGGAACAACTGAAATATCTGTCGCTGTTGTACATTTTGTGGTTCAAACATCACCTCTCTAGATTTCTCTCGTTTTCTGCCTTCCATTCAATTTCCGACTTCACCTGAAGTAAACCTCCGGTGAAGTCAGAAATCTATTCATCATTTCATTATCCCTAACTGACTGATTACGTGTTAAAAACCTATCTTGGCTTAGGATTTTATATCGCAATATATAGAAAATTTTGAAGCATCAGAAGTTGTGAAAATAGTAGAAAATAGGCTGGTGAAAATAGACGAAAATTGCTGTTGCAGAAAGAAAACTATATCAGAATAAAATTTGTGCCGAAGTAGCGGGGTTATACACATGAAGCAATTACATTTTATGTCTATGCAAGCGAAACCGGGAGCGGAAAGGTTATATATGATATAATAGAAGACTTAATAAATAATATGATAACCAAAATATACTACCTATATATTATAATATTAATGGTAAGTGTATATTAAAGAAGCTATTTGTCATAAATAAGAGTTCTGCCTGTAGATGGACTACTAGGGATTTTTGCAAATATTCATCCTTAAAATCATTCACCCATATTTATCCTAATCAATGCTTAAGATTCTTATTAGGTCTCTTTTAATCGCAAAGTCGGTAAAAACACTGTAATACTATGTTGTTGTTGTTATTGTATTACATAATGTTTTGTGTGTTGCAGAAAGGCGTTAAGACGTAGAAGAGCTTAATAGATTTTGGTATCGATCAATAGTGTAAGTTCTTATGAAACAAAATTTAAAAAAATGTATTTTAGAGGTTTTTCAATCGGTTTCCATAGGTTAATGTATTCAAAAGTACGATGGGTTTATATACAACACGCACGCTTCGCACGCACACACAGACAGGCGGACATCATTAGAAAAATGGTCGAAATAGATTCGTCGGACTCTACCTAGTATAAGCTTGTTTATCGAAAATCGGACTGAAAACAAATTTCCCAATTTTTGAAAAGTTTTATAGTGTAAAGTTCATAAAAATGTACGACAACTCAGATAATTAATTGATTATAGACTAAAACGGTTTAAAGGCTTGAATATTTTATGCGATCATGTAGGTTCATTATTACGAACCGAAGCATATACCGATGCATGGTAGAACATTTCTTTCACTTTTAGCTATAGAATATGACATTTCCAAGGATTCGGATATGTAATTTTCTTTTTTGACATATTTTTCGAGTAAAAGAAAAAAACTTTTGAAGAAAAAGAAGAAAGAAGAAGTTTCAGAATTCTCAGGACCTATATGTCTCGTCAGTATCGGCATCGTGAACAGACAAAATACATCAAGACTTGTCGAATAAAATATCTAATGTATATACAACAATTCGTACGGAACCCTTAGTGTGCGAATCCTATTCACACACATTGTCTGTTTTTTTATGTTTTTTTAATTGATACTCTACTACTGCACTCGACGAATATACTAAATGAGACGAAATTTAAAATTCGTCACGAATTTATAATTAGATAAGGAAAATTAATTTAATGAAAAAACAGTATAAAATAATGACCACTCGCTAATCTCCATTATTTCCACATACATCATAATTGTGATTAGTGTACGTTCATTATTTTTTATCGCCTTTTTTTCCTGTTTATCATTCATTTTTGACACCTCGGAACTCATTTAACTCGAGATCATAGTTCATTGACAAGCCGCGCTGAAAAGCTAGTATGTATACACAGCCGCACGCACGCACTCACGTACTCACGCACGCACACAGATGTATATATATAGACAAGGGCCTATCTACGTTGTGACGACAACGAAAACTATCGCATTTCCGCTGTTTCCGAGAAAGAGAAAAAAATTAAGGCTATCTATTGAATTACACTGGCAAGGACGCGACGCCGACGTGTGGGAATTCGTTGCAGACAATAGCTACAATTTTAATTCATGCCGACATATTTGATAAACAGAGTGATTGTGTGTGAAGCGCCGTGCCCAAAGGTCATGGAGTTTTATCTACAAACAGTTTTACAGTACCGAGCTCTCGGCTAGTAATACTGCGTTGTAATGCATGAGCTATGCATGCAAAACAATGAAACGTGTTTAGTGAATACCTAATAAATTCCGTCGCTTAGACGTCAAAAACTTCAAGAAGGCATTCCAGTGATGTACAATTAAATAGCTAGGTCATTGTAAAAACTAGATCGTATTGAATTACAGTGAACGATTAGTAGTAACTATTTTAAAAAAAGAAATAGTGTTTTTCTTTATATTTCCGTTTTTCTTGCGGTTGTTTTTATATTTTATTATTGATTCCATTTTATAGTTACGATCCGTACCTCCAGCATCCCAGTCGGTGTTTTTTCCTCCCAGTACCATGTCCATAGCGATATGCCGAGAAAACCTTCGATGGAACCTGCAAATAAGAAGGATTGAAGTTATTCCTTGTTGGAGGCATGTGCTCGACGCTTTCAGGCACAGTCGCGTGGTCTCCGTGTTTACGATGTGTCGACCAACAATGGTCACGCGCTAGCGGAAGTCGATAATACTGAATGACAGAAAAATAGATAATGTCCAACGACCTCCGACAACGCGCGCGAGCAGTTACGATTAGTACGACTTTAAAGAACTAATTAGTTCATGGTTTTGCTTATTTCTAACTTTTTCTAGATATAGTCCGATACTTCTAACAATGAATTTGTTTTTCTATCTTCTATCATTAACGATACAAGCTAAAATCTCTTCTGCAATTTTCAATCTGCCCTCACGCATTTTAGTGCAAGGGGAGGCGTTCTCGATCTTCATCATACACGCGTTCAGTCAAAAGTTTCGCGAATTACCACATGGCTATTCATTGAAGATTTTCCAGAACACTCCGTCTTTTCAAACGAAGACGTCTACGGCGACACAATGCCGGCGGCGCGAGGCATCCTCTGCGCCGTCATTCACTTCTATTCACGGATCGACCATTCACTAAACGACGCGCCATTGTGTTCACAGCCGTACTGTGACGTTTTGAAAACTCGTTTGCAATTAATAGAATATGTTTTTATGCACATCTCTCGCTGGTAGCCGCGTTTTGACGTCCATTCGCTGCGCCAACGGTTTTATGCAAAAAAAAATCCTAACAATGATGTATGTATGTAGTAGAGGCGGCGTGTACCGGCACACCGTCGCGTTTGCCTCTCAATTAAATAACGCAACATTTAATTCCGCGGTCACGTGCCACAAATACGGCAGGTATATAATATGTATTACATAGAAAATTAAATTATGGTTTGTTAATACGGTCTAAATACAGGTCGGTTTACTTTTAAATCTTTTATTGGTTACTACGGTGATCACAGCTCCATCAAACCTGTATATACCACCAAGTACCACCGAGACCTGTAAATGCCATGATATACAAAAATAGAAGGAATTTTTTATCAATATAAATATTTTGTTGTCTAAGAAATGATTTGTAAAAAATAATAAAGTTATCAACTAACGTGAAAGATTTTTTAAATGAGTTTATATAGTCTTACGACTTAAGGAATTTTATTATTATCGGGATCACGCTGGCATTATTAACACATTTTTCGTACTGCAGAAGCGAGCTATACGTGCTTTTTATAATTTGAGACCAATGGCAATTCTCAGAGAAAATTTTAAGGAAATAAACATCTTACTTTTACCACAATACATACACGAAAACCTGGTATATGTCAAGAGAAATGTAGAATCGTTCCAAAAAATGAGCGACGTCCATAACATAAGAACGACCGACCTCATTGTTCATAAAACCCGACTCAATAAAATCTAAAAAACATATAATTTAAGGGGCAATGTGTGCGGTTTTATAATAAGGTTCCAGCTGTAATTCAAAATTTGCCCTATTATGAATTTAAACATTGCTTTGTGGGGTATTGTACTGTGTCTGAATATGTTAATAATGAAAAGCCCTTAGGTAATTTTATTCACCATTCAATATTTTGTGCCCATAACAAGAAAGAGCAACCCTCGAGTTTTTTGCCCATTCCTCTCAAGGCGAATCAGCATTTGGAATGGATGGTAATGGTAATGACAAAAAGAATTAATTAATGACGCATTTCAAGGGTGATTTCATTACCTACGAAATAAAGATATTTTTGATTTGATTTGGCATAATTTTAATTTGAAGTTATTAAAATTTATTACTTACTAGCTGTCCCGCCCGCTTCGCTGGGTAATTTTTATTTTATAAATAAAATGGCGAAGGTTTTACGGAATTCGAAAAATGAGTAGCCTAGAACCATCTACAAATCATCCCGCATCGAATGGTCCCAGTCCCATGTCTGTACGTTTAGTAGTTTTTACGTGATTGGCGAACAAAGACAACCTATTTTCATTATACATGTATAGATTACGATAAATAAGTTGTTCTTAGTCATTATGTTTTTTGTCTCTCTTTCCTTTTCCTCTCTCTTTTTGAAGAGAGGCTCATTGGTTAAAAGAAAAACCAAATTCCATCTATAAAAATATAAAATCTTTTTATCGACCCGTTTAATATTACCTTAAGTTAATTTTCGTAATACTTTACATTTCGTTTATTTTCTAATAGAAATCAAAATAAACACTAACAAGTGTCATTTACGAGTCGGTAAATTTGTTTGTTTAATCAAGCAGTTGCTTGTTTAAACAAATCACACCGACATGGGTATGTTTCATCGATTACGTAAGGAGATAAACATTATAATAGTCAACTATAATTGGGTCGACAAATTAAAAAAATTTGTACAGGGTTCCTTTCAGATGTTTCAAGAAAAAATAAAACCTTAATCTGAGAACACTCCATTACGGATCCGAAACGGGTATAGGTAATTATGAATGACCCGGCTTTAGGTGCGAGCAATCACGTAAAAACATACAATACAACGTACGAAACTCTGCCGTTCCATATTAAGTAAAAATAAAACCTTAATCTGAGAACACTCCATTACGGATCCGAAACGGGTATATGTAATTATGAATGTCCCGGTTTTAGGTGCGAGCAATCACGTAAAAACATGCAATACAACGCACGAAACTCTGCCGTTCTGTATTAAGTAAAAATAAAACCTTAATCTGAGAACACTCCATTACGGATCCGCAACGGGTATAGGTAATTATGAATGACCCGGCTTTAGGTGCGAGCAATCACGTAAAACATACAATACAACGTACGAAACTCTGCCGTTCCATATTAAGTAAAATAAACCTTAATCTGAGAACACTCCATTACGGATCCGAAACGGGTATATATAATTATGAATGTCCCGGTTTTAGGTGCGAGCAATCACGTAAAACATGCAATACAACGCACGAAACTCTGCCGTTCTGTATTAAGTAAAAATAAAACCTTAATCTGAGAACACTCCATTACGGATCCGCAACGGGTATAGGTAATTATGAATGACCCGGCTTTAGGTGCGAGCAATCACGTAAAACATACAATACAACGTACGAAACTCTGCCGTTCCATATTAAGTAAAAATAAAACCTTAATCTGAGAACACTCCATTACGGATCCGAAACGGGTATATGTAATTATGAATGTCCCGGTTTTAGGTGCGAGCAATCACGTAAAACATGCAATACAACGCACGAAACTCTGCCGTTCTGTATTAAGTAAAATAAAACCTTAATCTGAGAACACTCCATTACGGATCCGCAACGGGTATAGGTAATTATGAATGACCCGGCTTTAGGTGCGAGCAATCACGTAAAACATACAATACAACGTACGAAACTCTGCCGTTCCATATTAAGTAAATAAAACCTTAATCTGAGAACACTCCATTACGGATCCGAAACGGGTATATGTAATTATGAATGTCCCGGTTTTAGGTGCGAGCAATCACGTAAAACATGCAATACAACGCACGAAACTCTGCCGTTCTGTATTAAGTAAAAATAAAACCTTAATCTGAGAACACTCCATTACGGATCCGCAACGGGTATAGGTAATTATGAATGACCCGGCTTTAGGTGCGAGCAATCACGTAAAACATACAATACAACGTACGAAACTCTGCCGTTCCATATTAAGTAAAAATAAAACCTTAATCTGAGAACACTCCATTACGGATCCGAAACGGGTATATGTAATTATGAATGTCCCGGTTTTAGGTGCGAGCAATCACGTAAAAACATGCAATACAACGCACGAAACTCTGCCGTTCTGTATTAAGTAAAAATAAAACCTTAATCTGAGAACACTCCATTACGGATCCGCAACGGGTATATGTAATTATGAATGTCCCGGTTTTAGGTGCGAGCAATCACGTAAAAACATGCAATACAACGCACGAAACTCTGCCGTTCTGTATTAAGTAAAAATAAAACCTTAATCTGAGAACACTCCATTACGGATCCACAACGGGTATAGGTAATTATGAATGACCCGGCTTTAGGTGCGAGCAATCACGTAAAAACATACAATACAACGTACGAAACTCTGCCGTTCCATATTAAGTAAAAATAAAACCTTAATCTGAGAACACTCCATTACGGATCCGAAACGGGTATATGTAATTATGAATGTCCCGGTTTTAGGTGCGAGCAATCACGTAAAAACATGCAATACAACGTACGAAACTCTGCCGTTCCATATTAAGTAAAAATTAAACCTTAATCTGAGAACACTCCATTACGGATCCGAAACGGGTATAGGTAATTATGAATGACCCGGCTTTAGGTACGAGCAATCACGTAAAAACATGCAATACAACGCACGAAACTCTGCCGTTCTGTATTAAGTAAAAATAAAACCTTAATCTGAGAACACTCCATTACGGATCCGCAACGGGTATAGGTAATTATGAATGACCCGGCTTTAGGTGCGAGCAATCACGTAAAACATGCAATACAACGCACGAAACTCTGCCGTTCTGTATTAAGTAAAATAAAACCTTAATCTGAGAACACTCCATTACGGATCCGCAACGGGTATAGGTAATTATGAATGACCCGGCTTTAGGTGCGAGCAATCACGTAAAACATACAATACAACGTACGAAACTCTGCCGTTCCATATTAAGTAAAAATAAAACCTTAATCTGAGAACACTCCATTACGGATCCGAAACGGGTATATGTAATTATGAATGTCCCGGTTTTAGGTGCGAGCAATCACGTAAAACATGCAATACAACGCACGAAACTCTGCCGTTCTGTATTAAGTAAAAATAAAACCTTAATCTGAGAACACTCCATTACGGATCCGCAACGGGTATAGGTAATTATGAATGACCCGGCTTTAGGTGCGAGCAATCACGTAAAACATACAATACAACGTACGAAACTCTGCCGTTCCATATTAAGTAAAAATAAAACCTTAATCTGAGAACACTCCATTACGGATCCGAAACGGGTATATGTAATTATGAATGTCCCGGTTTTAGGTGCGATCAATCACGTAAAACATGCAATACAACGCACGAAACTCTGCCGTTCTGTATTAAGTAAAAATAAAACCTTAATCTGAGAACACTCCATTACGGATCCGCAACGGGTATAGGTAATTATGAATGACCCGGCTTTAGGTGCGAGCAATCACGTAAAACATACAATACAACGTACGAAACTCTGCCGTTCCATATTAAGTAAAATAAAACCTTAATCTGAGAACACTCCATTACGGATCCGAAACGGGTATATGTAATTATGAATGTCCCGGTTTTAGGTGCGAGCAATCACGTAAAACATGCAATACAACGCACGAAACTCTGCCGTTCTGTATTAAGTAAAAATAAAACCTTAATCTGAGAACACTCCATTACGGATCCGCAACGGGTATAGGTAATTATGAATGACCCGGCTTTAGGTGCGAGCAATCACGTAAAACATACAATACAACGTACGAAACTCTGCCGTTCCATATTAAGTAAAAATAAAACCTTAATCTGAGAACACTCCATTACGGATCCGAAACGGGTATATATAATTATGAATGTCCCGGTTTTAGGTGCGAGCAATCACGTAAAACATGCAATACAACGCACGAAACTCTGCCGTTCTGTATTAAGTAAAAATAAAACCTTAATCTGAGAACACTCCATTACGGATCCGCAACGGGTATAGGTAATTATGAATGACCCGGCTTTAGGTGCGAGCAATCACGTAAAACATACAATACAACGTACGAAACTCTGCCGTTCCATATTAAGTAAAAATAAAACCTTAATCTGAGAACACTCCATTACGGATCCGAAACGGGTATATGTAATTATGAATGTCCCGGTTTTAGGTGCGAGCAATCACGTAAAACATGCAATACAACGCACGAAACTCTGCCGTTCTGTATTAAGTAAAAATAAAACCTTAATCTGAGAACACTCCATTACGGATCCGCAACGGGTATAGGTAATTATGAATGACCCGGCTTTAGGTGCGAGCAATCACGTAAAACATACAATACAACGTACGAAACTCTGCCGTTCCATATTAAGTAAAATAAAACCTTAATCTGAGAACACTCCATTACGGATCCGAAACGGGTATATGTAATTATGAATGTCCCGGTTTTAGGTGCGATCAATCACGTAAAACATGCAATACAACGCACGAAACTCTGCCGTTCTGTATTAAGTAAAAATAAAACCTTAATCTGAGAACACTCCATTACGGATCCGCAACGGGTATAGGTAATTATGAATGACCCGGCTTTAGGTGCGAGCAATCACGTAAAACATACAATACAACGTACGAAACTCTGCCGTTCCATATTAAGTAAAAATAAAACCTTAATCTGAGAACACTCCATTACGGATCCGAAACGGGTATATGTAATTATGAATGTCCCGGTTTTAGGTGCGAGCAATCACGTAAAACATGCAATACAACGCACGAAACTCTGCCGTTCTGTATTAAGTAAAAATAAAACCTTAATCTGAGAACACTCCATTACGGATCCGCAACGGGTATAGGTAATTATGAATGACCCGGCTTTAGGTGCGAGCAATCACGTAAAACATGCAATACAACGCACGAAACTCTGCCGTTCTGTATTAAGTAAAAATAAAACCTTAATCTGAGAACACTCCATTACGGATCCGCAACGGGTATAGGTAATTATGAATGACCCGGCTTTAGGTGCGAGCAATCACGTAAAACATACAATACAACGTACGAAACTCTGCCGTTCCATATTAAGTAAAAATAAAACCTTAATCTGAGAACACTCCATTACGGATCCGAAACGGGTATATGTAATTATGAATGTCCCGGTTTTAGGTGCGAGCAATCACATAAAACATGCAATACAACGCACGAAACTCTGCCGTTCTGTATTAAGTAAAAATAAAACCTTAATCTGAGAACACTCCATTACGGATCCGCAACGGGTATAGGTAATTATGAATGACCCGGCTTTAGGTGCGAGCAATCACGTAAAACATACAATACAACGTACGAAACTCTGCCGTTCCATATTAAGTAAAAATAAAACCTTAATCTGAGAACACTCCATTACGGATCCGAAACGGGTATATGTAATTATGAATGTCCCGGTTTTAGGTGCGAGCAATCACGTAAAACATGCAATACAACGCACGAAACTCTGCCGTTCTGTATTAAGTAAAAATAAAACCTTAATCTGAGAACACTCCATTACGGATCCGCAACGGGTATAGGTAATTATGAATGACCCGGCTTTAGGTGCGAGCAATCACGTAAAACATGCAATACAACGCACGAAACTCTGCCGTTCTGTATTAAGTAAAAATAAAACCTTAATCTGAGAACACTCCATTACGGATCCGCAACGGGTATAGGTAATTATGAATGACCCGGCTTTAGGTGCGAGCAATCACGTAAAACATACAATACAACGTACGAAACTCTGCCGTTCCATATTAAGTAAAAATAAAACCTTAATCTGAGAACACTCCATTACGGATCCGAAACGGGTATATGTAATTATGAATGTCCCGGTTTTAGGTGCGAGCAATCACGTAAAAACATGCAATACAACGCACGAAACTCTGCCGTTCTGTATTAAGTAAAAATAAAACCTTAATCTGAGAACACTCCATTACGGATCCGCAACGGGTATAGGTAATTATGAATGACCCGGCTTTAGGTGCGAGCAATCACGTAAAAACATACAATACAACGTACGAAACTCTGCCGTTCCATATTAAGTAAAAATAAAACCTTAATCTGAGAACACTCCATTACGGATCCGAAACGGGTATATGTAATTATGAATGTCCCGGTTTTAGGTGCGAGCAATCACGTAAAAACATGCAATACAACGCACGAAACTCTGCCGTTCTGTATTAAGTAAAAATAAAACCTTAATCTGAGAACACTCCATTACGGATCCGCAACGGGTATAGGTAATTATGAATGACCCGGCTTTAGGTGCGAGCAATCACGTAAAAACATGCAATACAACGCACGAAACTCTGCCGTTCTGTATTAAGTAAAAATAAAACCTTAATCTGAGAACACTCCATTACGGATCCGCAACGGGTATAGGTAATTATGAATGACCCGGCTTTAGGTGCGAGCAATCACGTAAAAACATACAATACAACGTACGAAACTCTGCCGTTCCATATTAAGTAAAAATAAAACCTTAATCTGAGAACACTCCATTACGGATCCGAAACGGGTATATGTAATTATGAATGTCCCGGTTTTAGGTGCGAGCAATCACGTAAAAACATGCAATACAACGCACGAAACTCTGCCGTTCTGTATTAAGTAAAAATAAAACCTTAATCTGAGAACACTCCATTACGGATCCGCAACGGGTATAGATAATTATGAATGACCCGGCTTTAGGTGCGAGCAATCACGTAAAGACATACAATACAACGCACGAAACTCTGCCGCTCGGAATTGCCTGTGAGTGGCGTAATGCGCAGGTTCAATGCTCCCCGACTCTTCTTTCATCTGCTCCGCGTTCTTCTTTTACGCCATTGCGACGTTTTCGTAACTAACTTCGCAGCAGTATAGTTTCGTGTGTTGTACTGTATGATTACATTCAATTCAAGCGGACGAAGGAGCAAACTCCATCTAGTGTTCGATATTAAATAACTGATTATTCAATTTTCGAGTCGTCGTCAAGCCGAAGTGATCCGCGTATGTACGCGCGGTGGCAAACAATTCCAATAACGAGCGACTTCTAGGAAATACAATTAATTAAGATCGGAGATAAAGGATTTTTGTACGCGGCCGGTGTCTGATCTTTGATAATTGAAGTACAGATTTGGCAATCTCGGCGATAATCGAATTTCGAATGCAGCGAAAACAATATCGCCGCTGTTAAATGCGCCAAGTTATTTACGACGCCTCGCGTTCTGTGGTTCCGCAGCGGACCTGGGACGCGGCGGGCCTACATGCTAAATGTAATAAATAATTATATATCTATAGCATACGCATGCTATAGCTAGTTTTAAGCATACAGCACGACGAATTATCATGTTTATAGTGGAGATGAAGCGTAGCTATTTTAAAAATCATAAAGATTAAAGAGCGTATACAGTTTATGTTTAGGCTTACATATCCTGTGTACAACGGCTTACCAAAATACTTTTACATTTCAATTTCAAATTTGTCAGAAATTGATCACTAATACCCGGATTATATTCAATCTAACCATTCACTACGATCGAAATTAACTCATATCGCGATGGTCCCGCGTAAGGCAGCCATGTGAAATAGCGATATTTACACGCAATGACTTCGGTATAAATATAGTCCCAGTCGCGTGTAGTCTCAATTTGGCCGAGTAATACTTTGGGTAGCGCTCGTAGCGGTACTGCATGTACCAATGCCCACAACGTGGAACTATGATGAAGTTCTATCGCAACACCAGGGACAACGCAAAAACGATATGATTATTTGGCTTAGATCGGATTACACAAGCAACGTTATATTTGACTTCTGGAATGAAAAACGAACACATTCCGTTGGAATCTGTTTCGTTAACAGTTGTAATTTAATTCTTGTCTTGAACATTTCCAGTCTACTTTCAGAGACGTTTAAAATAAAATACAATATTATAATTCATCATATCCGATACGAAAGCTCTCATGAAATGTTTATGGTATCGCATCGTCAAGACAAGTCATGAAACGATTCAGTACTGACTTCCGGCTTCACCGACGGAACCTCGTCGCTGCATAAAATAAATTAATAGAATTCATCAAAACGGGATAAAACAACGCAACTGACTTCATCAGCGGTCATGACTCATGACAATTCGGATTACCGCTGTTTGGTTCTGTTATCAGACGCTCTTAACCTGTCACGCAAATCCCGTACTGATTCACTTAAACTTGGTTCAAGGCGGTTTAATAAAACAATGGTCACTAGTCCCACCCGAGAGTTTTCATTAGTCTATTTTTAGTCGTAGGACTACAATCAGTATTAAATTTAAACTGTGATTTCTCAATTAAACAGTTAGATTTCTTTAATGAGCGGCTAAGACACAACGTTTTGGACAAAGTAATATTCTGTGAAACATGCCGTGCGATCTAACCTACTATGACGAAGATTTGATAATTCTTATATCCTTTCTCTCTCCATACTTGTTGGCGGGTGGCGACAAATATGTTACTATTGTAAAGTTATGTTATTATTGTAAACTCCCTTTGAACCCTCCAAACAAGTGGGCATATATGACATGTCAAAGGTCACGATAAAGTTGGAACCGCACTACTTGACTCTTGTGTATATATTGCATGCAGTCAAACATATTATTTGTTCATCTTCCATTTTGTTCTTGAAGCATTTTTATGAGTACAACATTACAACCTCTTCTTCTTCTTCGATCTTCAGAATCGATGGTCAAACTCTCCTCATCATGTATAATGGAAAATACTGAGCCGGCAACTCAAACGGGTTAAATGGGTTTGTAGAGCTTACCAGCAACCATTCAAATATTCCGTTCGTATTCTACCATCATCATGAGACTGTTTCTATAGTACCATATTTGCATATGGTCATTAGAATTACAAACATTTGCAAATGGAAATGATACGACCACGTAGAGCGCCACATTAGTTTTGTCGTACTTTGTGAAATGTTATTTATTTTCGAATTAGTCACCATTGACAGTAATACGGGACTTCATACGAGTAAACCGAGTGCTAGACACATTGCTCCAGTATTCCTCTGGAACACAGCCACATATCATCTCAAAAGCACCAATTAACAAACCATTGCTCGAAAACTTGCATCCTTTTAATTGTTTTTTAATGTACGCAAACAGGCCAAACTCGCATGGCGCAAGATCCGGATTATAAGGATCAATTTCCCAGCGATTTGATTCCAGCTTTGTGTAAATAGGCCATAATTTTGCAGACTCGATATGCAGAGGCGTTATCTTGATGCAAAAATCAAGTATCGAGTCTTGAGTTGGTCGTTAATTTTTTAAGGCTTCTAATATTCGAGGTAAGTATTATACCACGCAACAGTAACAGTCCTCCTTTTATTAAACACAACCGTAACCAATATTCCTCTCTTAGTAAAAAATACAGCAACCATTCTTTTTTTTATGGATCGGAATCTTTTCACAGACGCCGACGGTGGTTCACCTTCAAATACCCACACGGTATTCTAGGATTTAATAAGAATAAGCCAGGTTTCATCACATACAACAATCGGACGCGTAATTAGATTGCCCCTCTTTAAATTGTTTAACATATTACTACACGAAATCACGCGCTACTCGCTCATCGCATCAACTGTCAAGTGTGGTACCCAAAATTCTGGGTACCACACTTGATGTTTGATCATTATCATGATTGTTCAATAACGAAGTTTCTGTACTTGCAAACGGTCGTGAAGAACAGTTGGTGCCCTTAACTTGAGGGTTTCCCCGATCTGTCGACACGTCCGTTTACCTCCAATAATTTACATACAGCCTCAATGTTATTCTCGGTAGTCACTTTGTAATTGTTATTGGTTGAATTGAATATACCACCGTTATATGGTCCTCAGAGATGGACGAGTTTCCTTCAACGCACTATTCATTTCCTCGAAACATTGTTATTTAGTCAAGCCACGCTTAGAATTATGAAAATAAAAATTATACGCAAAATAATTACATAACTTTCATAACAACAGAAGCCCGCTATTTTCATTTAGACAATTAAAAGAAAAATCGAATAAATATTTCCTCATCTCCAAATTTATTTTTCTTTTCTTAAATTACTTAGATTCTATGTACACGAGTTCAAGTCACAATATTACGTTATGTAGTTTAAATATAAGAAAACTTATGTAGCGCCCTACGTATTAGAAATAAATTAAAATTATCTTCCTAGATTTATTTAGGAACTTACTTTACACAATACGTACATTCAAGCCTACTTAACAGAGGCGTGTTAAATATAACATATTCCTCAACTCGCGAAAAAAAAATGAAACTCAATGCGTAATACACAATGCAATAACAACTGTGAATTTAATTTATATACATAATAAAATCGAGTGTCTGTCGGCTTATCCGGACTAATTTCTGAAACGTCTGAACAGATTGTAATAAAATTTTGCCGAAGGTATTTAGATTATTAGCTACTGGTGGTATACGACGAACGATATTTCATATCCAAATAAATAGATATATGAATACCGGAAAATTAGCAGCCACGTCCAAGAAATCGGGTGCAGGACCGCGAACGGTATACGATCGAAATCGGAAATAAGAATTGCAAAATTGCGACTTACAACGAAGCAGGCGGAAGACGGCTAGTGTATTGCATAACAGAAATGTCGGTGAACAAATCGGCCAAACCTGTTTTGCTTCGTGTCGGTGGCCCGGCCGGCGCGGCGACCGGCCGTCTAAGCGGGATACTGCGGATGGTACAAACGGAATAACGAAACTTTCGCGTGAGAGAATTTGATGTCGTTCAAATGTTAATAATTAATTAAAAACATGTCAATCAAATTAAAATTAAATTGTTCTATACTGTTGAAAGATACTTTCTGATTTTAACTGGCCGAATGCTATGAAAAAGATTAGTTTTCGCTAAAAAATGGACGAATCCTAAAAACCATAATGGATAGACTTACTTCAGTTATTTATCTATTTGGAGCATTTACCGGAAATTAATAAGAAACATTTTTTTTTCATTTTGTTTTTTTTTCCCAAAAATACCAATTAGGCGATACGCATTATTTGACAGCCGGGGTAAACAAAATACTAGTGAATGTAAAACCTTTACATGATACTTTTATTTAGAGCCGCCGGCGCACGTAGTTATTAATAAAACAATAATAAATCTATTATAGGTTGACATATGAACTCACCATTTTCAAATACTGGACATTTCTAATTTGAATATTTCTGATATGGTGACAAATTCGGAATTAAAATTATAAATGCGGTAATTGGACAAACAGACAATCCATTTTATTGAAAGTTACTTTTTTCCAAAAAAAGATTTTAGTTGCCGTCAAAAAAGGATTACTTCAAAAATTATATATAAAAACCTAACCTACAGAAAGGTAGTAATGCAGAATTAGAATTGAAAAACTGGCACAAAATTAATTTTGCGGAAGCTCATATTCATCACCGCACCCCTAACATTGTCGAGCGGAACACCGAGCTTTCAATGTAACTTCAAATGTATGATAAGGTACTATTTCTAAATCCTTGATTTGATAAAATTCTGCTCCCCGATTCGATTCCGATCCGTTGAAATAACTCCGTCGTTCCCAAATCACCATATTTCTTATTTGTCATCCCTAACTATTAATTATTTTTCAAAAGGAAAGGAAGTTCTGTACTCATGAAGAAAAAGGTCATTTATAAAATTTGTACAAGACTTTATGGAAATATTTATAACAAGCTTCTGATGTCATTTATTCACTGCGTATGTTAAATTCTGGATTTTCTCAAGGTCATGTAAACTATAGAATAGATTCCTGATCGAGACAGATCCGACGACACTGCATTCACATATGTATACACATGTATAGCTCGTTACGTTAATCGCCTTCCCTTGACTTTGGCGCAATCGGGTCAATACAACGTGGAGATAATATTATTAATGACATTAGCAGACCAGATAGTTCGGGCGTATCGCGCTTTGTCGGTGCGCTTATACACTATACAAATTATTTTTATCTACCCACATCAGCGGTCGGAATTATCACCGGCAATCTGAGCGTTCGCTCAGATAAGCCAGGCGCGCCACTGCACTGCACCGGTAGTTCGTGTAATCTACTCTCTCACTAATCTTTTAGAAGGACACGAACAATTATAAGTACATAGTACATTCATTGGAGACGAATGCAAGTAAAATCGTACTTTGACAGCTATCGTAATATTTTATGATTTGAATCTATAAATATTTTGATTCAATTGTGTACTTGTACTAGTAGCTTTCCGCTGGCGGCCATGCCCTTGAGGACCGACAGCAAGGTACAACAAAAGAAAAAAGGCAACCCATAAAAGTTAACAGTAAGATTTGACCGATTTTTCTTACAAGGTTGTCAGTTCTTGTTGCGGTTAGTTTAAGGATAGGGTCTTTACCTTTCAATCCAATTCGCCGATAGGCTGTATTTCTTCAATTATACATATTATAAAACTCAACGGCTCTCAGTCCATCCGTCCGTTCAGATATGTCCTTTTCGCGCGAAAGCCACTAATCCGATTTACGCCCTTTTTTTTTTTAATTTACGGCCATTTTATCTGGCCAGGTTATACGATATATTTTGTTACATAAAGTAACGTACGAAATAAACAGTGACGATAATTATAAACCATGTCGAAAACAGACGCTTTTGTGGCGTTTAAATGGCTTACAATGGATATTTCAAATTAATGTACTACGTCACTGTATGTCTTAAAAAATTTACAAAAAATATCCACAATAACATATGTCTATCTACCAAGGGCGGTCCACAATAAACATTTTTGTATTTAAAATAACACCCAGCGCTTGGCGACTTCCGCCCAATAAAAACAAAACGAAGAATATTATGCATTACAAAGAGTCGTCGATATAAGTAAAATATATATTTTCAAGTTAGGGAACAAAAAAAAAACACGAAGACCCAGTATATCTAAAAGTATGTTTAAATTAAAAATAATAATTTTATTCTTATTCATCTTATGTTTAACCTACCTAATTAAAACTCTATCTATTAAAAACTTAATCAATGATTCTATAATTCAAGCGAGGCGCGCGCACGTTTATCCTTTATATCGATCGATCTAGCTGTTAATCCCAAGTCCGATCCCACTTTCTGATCTCAATTCGGTTTCTGATACCGATCTCACGGGTTCCTGGGTTCATTCTCGCACCCGAAGTTCGATTTAGTCCTCCATTTCGCTTTCAATTTCACTAACGTTCACGATTCCGATTTGTACACATCCAAGAAAAATTTTAATATAAAAATAAAATATTTATAAAATAAGAACCTCTAACTTCCAAAAGTCCTATCGAGATCGGTTCAACCGTTCCTAATACACGCCAGACAGAAAGGCATACAAAAAATTGAAAAAGGATTGTTCGGATGCTCGATACGTATACGAAGCTGTTATTTTTAAACTACAGACGGAAATACAATACGTGTAGATTCATCATCTTTTTTTTTTTTTCTGTGTTATAAACGCAACACGTCACGAGGGATTTCTACGCATTCAACGCCCCTCGTCGTCCGGTGCTGTCGGGATGCGATATCGAAGCAGATGACGTTACACAGAATTACCCTGTTATCACCGGCGGAGTTATCGCCCGACGGAAACAGAGCTTCGTTTGTGATTGATATTGTAATCGTTAATTCGTGATTCACGCTTATAGGTCAATCAATCTACTCCGGTGAGGATAAGTGTAACCAGCTACGGCCCGTCTACGATACACGTGCCTAGAATGTGCAGCAGGCAAGGTTCAGGATCGATCTAATTCTGCTATCACAGAATTTGGTACCACAAACAAAAAAAAACAAATCAATTCGTAACCGACTCGTACGTGACCAGCGGTGTGTGCCTATCGTAATATAACGAAAAGAAATTCAATACATTTTGATATAATTATTTGTATTGACTGCAACCGACAGAATTCTTTTAAAATTTGTTAGAATACAATTACATTTTTATCCTTATAAGTTAGAAGTGATACAAGTGTCATAATATATTCATTTAAAGACGATTAAAGTAATATTAAAAAACACAGGCTAAGTACATACAACTGAACTAAAAAGATGGAAACAAAATGACGGAAAAAATCATCCAATCAATTATGACAAATACTTACTTCGTAGTCGGAGGCATACACGTAGCAATAATCGTAACAAGTGAGGAAACAGAATCTAATTTCTCCCAAAAAAAATTATTGAAAACTTTAGATTTCAATCAATTTTTCAAGTATCATAATTTCTATGAGGTTGTTTTATGCCAACTTAAAACATATCGTAACTATAGATTCTAGATTGTAACATATAGTTCCTACTCTTCCCACAACAGTGGAAAGACCATAGTTGTTTTGGCACCAACGATGATTTGTTTATTGTTTCACGCTCCTATTACTATACCTGCCGAGACGTTCACCCCACAATGTTCGACATGGGGGAGGTCTGGACCTTCGGCCATACATGCTGGCCCAGTGAGGATCGGGAGCCGTTAATGGCCGTCGTCGACCATGCATTGGTGACATCCGGCACGGAAGCTCGACACGCAACGAGACAGGGAAAGTGATTTAAGGTGAATGAAAAGAACTCGTTGATCAGATTATTAGTAGTCAAGGATCAGAACGGTCAAACATTCTGATCGTTCGCATGTTTTCGTGTATCAGTACGTGTATGGACATCGAGTATGATTACATCTCGCACGAATACCTAACACCCCGGCACTGACGTGATATCAAGTAGCAAGCTTTAAGACCAAACGGATTGCCGAGTTGGAACCAGCGGTTTCGGTGATTTTAAGAGTGTTTATGGTCTTGCACGACGCAGAACTATTCCCTAGGTCTGCTTCATGCATTAAATTCCCGAATAGAAAACAATGATCTACTAAATTGTTATAAATACAACCACACCGACGTGTGCTTGTCCGTTAGTGGGTACGCCGTTTGTCTGGCGATTTTTATTATTTTAGTGTTTCGATTTATATATTTTTCCTTATCGATTTTCTATATACAAAAGAATGACAGTTCGCGAATTTAAAGGGGGAAAAAACACTGTTTGATGTAATTATTTCAAATATTCGCTTATACACCACTTACGTCAAATATACGATGTGTAATAAAAAATGAAGGATAAAATTGTCCAATATCGTTGTACACGAAGCTACCTATTACATTCACTCCAGTCCGTCGCGCCGTGTTGCGTCAGACGCACTACTTTAGCCGAGATTATGTTCATAAAAGATCTATAAATAGGCATTTCATTTTCAGCCGGTCTAATGTTCATCTCGCAATTATGTTATTATACTTCTGCGTCATGACGGTGTTATAAAGCTTTTGATTGTTTTAATAGACCTACACCCGCGGAATTTAAAGTACAACGCGCGAAACTCTACCGCTGTGAAGTTAGTCACGAAAGAGTCGCTATAGCGTAAAATAGGAACGTGGAGAAAAAGAGGGAAGGGGTGAGGGGCGCTGGACCTGCGCATTGCATTATTCGCATGCAATTCCGAGCGGCAGAATTTCGTGCGTTGTACTGTAGATTAAACTCTTGTTATTCCAATAAAATATTTATTACACGTGAAACATTATTAAAATGTATACTTTTGCGCATTTTACATCCATTTCCGTGTTTTCCAAAGGGGCTTCGAAAAGTCGTAATTATCGTTTAATTTTCATTTAAAATTACATTCTATTTTCGTTCGAGTATTATTTGGATTTCTAAAAAGGTCCCAAACTCTGTGCGCCCAAAGGCCAAAGCTCCGTGCGCAAGAGCCCCGACTCTGTAAGCCCAAGAGCCCCACCTCTATGCATAAGGCCCCTGCATAGCCTAAGATACCTTACTTACATCATAATTTTAAACAATTATTTAAATGAGTGTTTACATCTTTATCCCAAACAATTGTTTTCATTTTTTCGTATCTGATGTGAACGTATCTGAAGTACTAAAAAAACGTACATTTCACAAAAAAAATAACGTTTCCACATCGTAATTCTTGATTTTCTCTGATGACCTCATAAACGTGCAGAACCTGATGCAACTAAGCACACTACTTGCAGACAGCCTTTACTTGAACGACCGTAGAACGTACTTGAATATATACCAGTACTGCACACTCGTGAACATTATAATAATAAATGCATTCATAATGCAAATATATTTATAATGGTAACAATATAAAAATATTTCCATAAATTACTTGTATACGCATTAAAATATTTATGCTGATATACACTATATTCACAGAAACGATGCAAGCGCAAATCGTTTCATAATAAAACACATTTTCGTCGGTAAGACTAATTCTAATAATACTAAATGATTAGATACCGTGATACATACCACAATAATAGTAAACGATTAGATATACCGTTCTCGATTGGCTGTCTTTTGTCCATATCAATATTTGTGTATGAGGGGGAAATACAAAACGTATACACGACTTATACATCCTAGAACTATGACGAGACAGTTATTACCCGATAGTCCAGTGCACACATCGATTTAAATTCTGACAGCGCTACTTTTTGTCTGATTCATGTGCAAATAAAAAATATCAAATATCACTTGCTTCAGAACTATCGGAGCCGGTTCATCAAATTTTACAGACATGAAATTCCCTAAGACCAATTATTGCTAGACCGAGTATAGATTTCTTCGAAAAGAGTGTCCGCTTTTGAGTTCCACACTAGTTATTTTCTATCCACTAGGGTTGTGTAGTAACGAAAGCTCGTAACGCTGTAGTTTTGACCTCCCGTTCGGCCAAAACTGGACACGATCGACTCGTAAGCTTTACTACTCTTTCTCTTTTTCTCGTGTTACGATTCAAGCCGCTAGAAAATCATAAATCGTCTTTAATCATGAAAATAAAAGCACCATCTCACAAAGCTCTATACACCTAATACATAATTATGTATTTGGTCGTAGAAATTCCCAAAACGCTCGGGACAAACGTAGATTCCTATATACTTAGCGCCGTCAGTTACCATAATACCAGCAAACATATGGTGACCACAGACTATACGGTTATTGACGATTGACACATCTGATCGCGGAACAAGAGACATACTACCAGCATATTAAAATAATTAGTTATCGATCGATCTTTACACGAATCTTATCCATTAAGTTTGAGAGGGTCGTAATGGAATTAATGTGTAGACGCGTTTGTATGGGTTGTTCAAATACAGCGAAACAGGTAAAAGCGTTGATTTGAAATATTAATAGAAATACAGAATAACGCGAACGTTCAAGTATAGGTAAACAGAAATAATCTATACAAATCGTATGAAAATTGTATAATTTGTAATCATTGAACCAGACCTTGTTCGCGGCTCCGCTTGTATAGATAGAGACTCTCTACTGAAATTCGTTCGTTATTAAAACCTCCAACCTACATCTGATCCTAACTCGAGTACGTATCCCAATCTTGATCCTATTCCCGATTGCAATCTCTCTAACTTTTTCTTTCGCTTTCTCTCTACCTCAATCCGTCCGTCTCAACCGTTGTCACTCTCCGCGAACGCGTTCTAACGAGAATATGAAATGGCCCATTTAATAAAATGAAAATGATCAATTTTAAATTGTCTTATTTAAGATTACATACAGACGAGTAGACAAACAGAAATACAGCAACCCATATTATACGCCGATCGGTTCAAAATTAAGTCACACGATTGACAACTACACTTTGTTGACCGCTTTGATTACCTATCCAACGACAGCCCTGATGAAATCCATGTACTAAATTTTTAATACAAAAACTTATCCCTTAGAGTTGACTTGTTAAAAATCGGTTTACACGCAGTCCGCCGCGCACAAATTAGATATGAAGCGAAGAGAACGTTTCTCTGTGCATATTCCTTACACTGAACACAGATATTTTTCCTCCATTGCAGGTTTGTAAATGTTTTACTTTTAACGTGTATAATCTTTCTATGCGTGCGGTGTTAAACGTCATTAGCATTGCTAGCGATCGATTAATGTGGAGTTTAAAATTTTCAAAATTTCTATTATGTGACACGATTTACGTATATTATGTTTCATCAAATGAATTTAGAGAAATATGAATAAAAGTATATACATTATTCCAGTATTATAAAAGATACGTTTATTTATCCCCTTTGCTTATACATATTCCATGAAAAGCGTTCTTAAGAAGTGCCTAGGAAACTTCAGTAGCACTTCGGAGCTGACACGCGCCATTTTTTTTTTTGATGTCATTACACGATTGCATGGCAATTCGTATGACACGTGCCTGTACGATTTCATCAAAATCAATGAAAAAATATTGAGAAGTTACGAAATATACGAACGTAGGGACAGACGGACAGAACGACCCGAGACAACTATAAGGATTCCTTTATTTTTCTTTGGATACAGAACCCTAAAAGCCGTGTCCGTTTATTACTCCATTTCTTCGTGAAAAAAGGAAAAAATCCTAAAAACACGTTTTCGCATTTATGAAATTAGTGGGGACTAGCTTCCACCCGCGGAACCGCCCGCGTAGATATAAAACGAATCCTTCATCTTATATATCGAACGACATCAGACGACAAAAACTGATGAAAATCTAACTGGAAACAGTATCATCCCGATTTACGAAAGTTTTCAATTTTCATAACGGTATTTCCTAGTGGAGCCATCAAACAAATTATCTTTCTTCACAAATCGTTTATGGTTTAATCAACTAGGGTACCGGCAATGAAACATTTTGCATCCTAATAATTATGCAGATTAACGAAGAGTTAAGTCGCTTAACCGGAAAATAATTTTGCAAAAAAATCAACGAGATCCCTGACTGGGTTTCATGGTCGCGACCAGACACTTAAGGCGCCACAACGATAAGCTATAAATATGACGTGGCGTAGCGCCCCTCAACCCGCGCACAACACGCTACTGCATGTAAAACTCGCGACGCGTTCACTTATTTTTTAAAATCGTATGCGACAAAACGGTTTTTTTGTTTCGTTTAAAATAAAAACTAGGATTAATTTCGTGAAATCTGGGTTTTAAATATTTGAATGGTTTAATCGACAAAGAAAATTTGGAGAGTCAAATCCGTTGCATTCGAATGTAAAATGGAAATCTCTATTTTGAAATAGCCATCTTTGAAAATTTAAATTAAAATTTTCATTACGTCATCTTAAAGTCTGTTTTTGATAGAGGCACCACGTAGAGGTGTGCTCGGCAGCCGAAGAGCGAGGTCAACTCGACATCGAACATGAAACAGGTTCGAATCGAACTGGCCGATCTACTAAGAGCTTCGATTATATTAAAAATTTCGCATATCAATAGGAATATAAGGAATACTTAAAAGTATGTAATCCTGTAGCTATGACTTTTATTTTACGCCTTTTGTATTATCAGTATTGAACTAACTTTCGATTCATATTTGTGGTCTCTTCAATTATACATCGTTGTGTGTTATCCCCGACTGATTAAATTAAAAACTATTATTTTTAATACCCTCTCTGCCAACGTGACGGTTACACTGCAAATTAATACCCATAATCTTAAATCCGTTCTTGGAAACGTAAAACTGGTCCGCTATTATCCATTTCGACTTTCTAAGAGGCTATCTTTCTTGTCATAAAATTTCTTGCTATAAAAATAATCTATATATGCAATTTCAACAATTAACTATCACATTTTTACAATAAATCTGCTTTTAGCAAAGAATTCGAATTAAAAATGTACACGATCACGCGTAAGTACATCGCTCGCACGCAAAATAGATGGCGCACGCGCACGTCTTTGTTTATCGAACGTGCAAGGTTCGGTGCCGTAACCGGACTCACGTGTCCTGCCGAGGTCGATCGACTAATGTCGGGTATCATCCTCGGATGATTATTCGAATGGCCGTGAAGTAAACATTGACAGATCAAATAATTTAATAATAATAATAATGCGATTAGATCGCATAAACAATATGGTGGGGTGAGTAAACCTTAAATTTACGCAATTTCATTATAAAATTAAAGTTTTTCTATTGTTTATAACTTTTATTATTATATGCATTTTATTTAAATTATAATTTATGTAGAAAGAAACTTCCTTACAGATATTACACATAGCCCTTTTTACAAGTCTCCCCATCTGATATTTGTGTGAGCTGAAATTTCGCTTAGGTGATTGCTACGTAATATTTAAAATCGTGTGATCTCATGAGCCATCATCTCGTGACAAGAAAGCTCTCCGATGATTAATAACGTTAAGTCTAGTACCTACTGGCTAAGAATTGTCACAAGCGGACGCTGAACACGAGCAAAGTTTTCAATAATCCATGACACAAAATTTTAATTTACCGACAAGCCCTGAAATTAATAAAGTGTTGAAATAAAAAAATAAAACAAAAAAAGCGCATAAATCTAAGAACTACGTATATAAGAAATATTCAATTTTTCAATAAAAGCAATGATTTTAGTAACATTCTGATAATGATACGAATAAATTCCTCAAAACTGGTCTAGTTCAAGCCGTGGTAGAATCGCCGGCTGTAACGAGATTGAATTCCGAAAAATAAAACAAATAGATTACAATATAAAGTTTTCGAGAAAAGTTTGTTAGCACGCGTCGAAGTTATGTATTGACTCATTAGGAGAACGTTCAAATTAGCAAGTTTTAATTAGACATGTTAACAATATATTAGTACATTATACAATTTATAATGTATTCTACTAACATTATGAATGTGAAAGTTTGTATGTTTGCATGTTTGTTACCCAAAAGCGCTTTATGACTGAACAGAATTAAATAAAATTTTACAGTAAAAAGCTTATACATCAGAACAACATATAGGTTATACTGTATGAAGATACTAACTTTTACTCGTGATTTCATTTGTGTGATCGTAATCGTAACATAACACTTAACAGAATTGTGAATATGTGTACACATGCAGGGCTTAAATAGAATTTGTATTTAAAAAAAAGGGACAGTGAAATATTGATCTCTGATTAATGCGGTGATGATTTAATTTAAAATGTTAATTAATAATGTTATATAATTTATTGTTCATTGACTTTTAATTCAATTATAGTTTTAATTATACTATAATTTCGAAATGAATTTGGTCGGTTCGTTTTTCATATCAATAAGTTGTTAATTGTTGATTGAATACGAGTGATAACCTATAATTATTGTACATTGGTTAGTTATTGGCACTACGATATCTATTACTTACTTTTAAAAAATGAATATAAATAAATAAAATAATGACAATAATAATTATCATTACATTGCCTAAATACTTGGAACCAATTAAACTTGTTCAATGATTGTGTTAAAAAAGTGTAAGAATCTCATAATATGAAAATCATATTTTACTCATATCATTCTTGTACACAGAAGTAGTGTTTTTGAGTTTATATATAATTGGGTAATGTTGCGGTACATACTATAGGTTAATATCCGTTCATGAAATTATTTAAAGAAATTTAGAATTTTATAATGTTTGTTGTAATTGTTTTTCGATTGGTTGACAAGGCCTTAATAAAAAGACGAAACGTCGCATTAATCAACAATCATTTAATTGTTTTGGTATTGTCCACATCCCCGTGACCACAATTTTAATTGTGAGTTTACTGGACGTGAGCATAATTTCGAATAAATACAATCTTTCCTCTCTCATAAATGACAACAAATGTAACATTTGTCCCCGAAAAATTAAATTTAAATCGGAACGTCGGTCCTAAAACACTCACACAAACACACCTTAAAATAAATATACTATACATACACTCACACATACGGCCACCGACACCTCAGCAATACGTTAGCCCTCTCTGTTGTCTGTATCACCGCCCTACGGACGTGCTGCCTCCCACGAACTTTTGATATGAAATCGAAGGGCTCGGACGGTCAAACGTTGGCTTAGCGCGGATGGCGGTCGCCCACTGCCGTCGTTGTTGGCTCCTGAGCGCTAAGCACTATTCGGCCACGGGAACCGATGACAGCGTCCGCGCAGTGCGTAGTACAAGAACGTAAACGGCGGACGATCGAGTGAACCGGCAGCCTTATTACCTAAAAGAAATCGATTTCTGATTTCGCAGGATTTTAAAATTATTTTAGTAATTCCCTAGTTAATATTTCGAAATGTTAATTGTGTTTCTATTAAAAGTGTTGCCTCTACAATGAAATCACTAAATTATCATAATGAAATTTAATCGCATATTTGAATTCAAAAACCGTTAGAGATCGCGATTTCGCAATTATTCAAAAATTACGCTCTCAAACCGAAGACTGGTCTATAGCGCTTCTCAAGCGTTTTACAATTGATTTTCCGTCATTCGTATTTCGTATAAGTGATTTTTTTTTTATGTAAGTCGTTAGAATAAATAAAATCTTTGCATATTTACCGAGGACCTAAGACATTACAATAAATTGGTATAATTGGACTGATCTGATGATAGCCAATTATGGTCGAAGTCCATTTAAAAAATTCCATTAAGCCCAAATAAGGCTAGACTACGTTATTCTATTATAGAGTACTAGTGCTTACCTTCCGACTCTATCATAAACCCTGAAAATCACTCATGGTGGAGAGTACATGCCAAGACAACTCTAACAAGTTCAAACACGGCTAGGATATGTTATTCCGTTATAGAGTTCCTGTGCCTACCTTGGGAACGTCCATAAACCACGTGGTCATATTTTAGTCTCTCTAGGACTCCTCCCTCCCCCCATGTGGCCTCACGTAGCCTTTTCTATGACCCCAACCCAATGGAACGTGGTTTTCACGATACATTAATTTATTTATAAAATAAAATAATTAATAATAAATTAATTTATTAACAGTTTATTTTTTTTCAAATAATGTATTTAATTATTTGATTCCTCTTGTTAAATTAACATCGGGGGGAGGGAGGGGTCACTCAAATTATCTTATTCAACAAAATTTTCATCTGAAGAAAACCACGTAGCTTTGCTCTCGACTCCCTCCCCCCTATTACGTGCCTCAGCGTAGCACTTAAGCTTATCCCTCCCCCCCCTTGGTCGAGCTACGTAGTTTATGGACGCTCCCCTTCTGGCTACTTCATTAGATCAGTTCAATTACACCATATAATTGTACAGCCATCGGTCGTCGATAAATGTGCAAAGTTTTAATATAATCTAACGCTTTAAAGTCACTCAAAATTGCGTATAAGAATAACATTTTTTATGCCCAACAATTTCGACTCGCAAATCGATTCCGGAATCGCAATCGATTTCTACTTTTACGTAATAAGGCCCCGGAACTCTTAATTAATTGTTGCTTTGAATTGTGGGGTTTGATACGAGAAGCTTTTCCCAAAAAACTGTTATTTCAAAGAGACTCGACCAACAAACATAGTGACTTTTCTCTTTGCATTCGCGCGTGATCGGATACAAAACATCCAATTTTCAATTTTAAAACAAATCGTGGTCCCACTTATAGAGAGCGTGAGGTACCTGCCTATAACATGGAAATTGCTTGACCGTTTTATGTGTTGGATTAAGTTAAAAATGGCTCATGTCATCTAAGTGTCAATACTTAATTCGATGAAAATAATGTTAGAAGGGATGTTAGATAAATCATAAAACAAGCCTCAAATCAATGCACCTATTGCCTTACGAAAACTTTCCGTAGCTGAAGTTACCTCATCGATTGTTTCGTTAAGAAAATATTACTATATATAATAAGGTATTTCGCAGTGAACGTGATCAATCATTTGGAATGCACGCGCGCACGTGCATGCCCGGGACTATCTACGGCTTTGGACGGTGCAAGGCGGTGCTCGGACGCGGAGCGGAAACGCCGGCGTTGCATAAGCGGGTTACGCTCGCAAGACGAGGCGACTGCTCCGACTACTTTGGAAATGATTTCATATTTCGCCGATAAGAAAAATATTATCGAATTGAAATAAATTACATGGGTACAAAATTTGAAAATAGATATATATTTAAATACTTGAATTCATAATGAACTTGTTTTGAATATTAATTTAGAGCTCAACTGGACACATATAATTAAGATTTAATTATTTTGAAAATTGGGGCTGAATTTCTTCAGAAAGATATTTATATTGCATTCTTTTTTATGACCATAGAACTTATGTACGTAAATATCATAAATTTTGTGCAATTTTTTCATAGGAGCTGCTTTTGCCAGCATTATCGTGCAACATCTCCATTCTCCCATTTTAGAACTATTCACATTTTATACAAATATGTGAGCAGGTTCCAAGGCAACCTTTACAATTGGTTCTTTTAAACTGTAAAAGTGACTTATTGTTGAGAAATATTGTCATTTAATAGTACTATATATTGCTGCTTGAAAAAACTATGCATAGAAAAGAACTCTTTAAGGAGCTATAAATTAGAAAAATCAGTTTTAACTATTAATCTCAGATATTTGTAGTAATATCACCTTCGTTTTTTTCCCTTTTTCTTTACCTATCAGATTTGTAACAAAATATTTTAAGTTTAACGTAAATAAATATCAAACAATTCTGAAACATTACAAGACGTCATATAAGCCGTGCGTACTACGTCGTCTAAAAAGCATTTTAAATAGTTGAAAAAAAAAATTTGAAAAATGGTTAAATAAATAAAAAAGGGACAAAAACCCTATATAAATATCGTATACTTTTAGTATGCCTCAGAGCAATCAAATCGATTTAATTTCCTTTCTCCGGCCGGGTATTTCGGTAACACCTCGTCGTGGCCGACCGACAATGCTTTACAAACGGCCAGAATTACGTTCGCCGCTTTATCGTTGACGAAATTACTTATTTGTGAGCGACAATAAAATATAGATTTCTTATTCTCTCTCAGTTATGACAGAATCTGTAAGACGGTGCAAGAAACCGAGATAGATTTAAAATTCTCCGATTTCACGCAGTAAATAAATGATTTAGATGGCTCGCCTTTTGTTTCGGGCAGTCGTTCTCAAGTTATTGGTTTTTTCCAATACGTTCGCAAACGGAGCGCTTTATTTCGTAGTAACGCATAGGAATAAATAACGTATTGCACCGGTGCTACTTAGAAAATTCTTTCATTTTCATGAAGGTCATTGGTTAGACTGTTTTACGTTTAAAGTAGAACAAGGCTTCCTACCTTACGAATATTAAATTGAGAAATAAATGATACCTGACCTTGTATATGAGTATTCGTTTCACGTACATGTTTGCATTGTCATATCGAATTTGTATATATTTTTTAAAAGAATTTATGAAAGCATTTTCATTCCTAATCTTTACATATATATATATATGCAAATTGGTTTTTAAGGAGTGCCTTTATATAATAAATAATAATAAATGCTTAAAAAATAAATTGTAAGTTACTTTAAGAGTGTAAATGCTTAATATACTTTTATTTGAATTAAAAAGTAATAATATATTCACATAATAAACACAGAATTTTACACGCACAAGAAAGCGACAGCAAATCTTCGGCAAATATGTATGACTTACGTCGATACAAAGTAAACAATTTCCGACGCATACCTGTAAGTGGTCGCCAGGTGTCGCGAGTGTCGTCCGCCGATGACGTGTCGTGCAGACGAGCAAGCCCTTGCAATTTTCCGCGATTACGTATCTACGGTCTTCCAGTGTTAGACTACTGCGGTACAGTTATCACGGCGCGAACGGTTCGTGAACGAGGATAGATGTGGGCGGTGCGGGCATGTGCGGCGCGCGCCGGCCGTGCTGTCACTGCGGCGCGCGCGCCGGCGCCGCCGCACCGAGCTTGGAGATTTTCGACGGCGTCGCAGCTAATGAAGGTTCAAATGATTACGCGAACTCCGTAGTCTTTGACTGGTCTACGGTGAGAAAATTCTTCAGGTCGCCTCGGTACGACCGATTTACTAGACGAGCTCTAGCTTTATTTTAGTTAGCATGTCTAATCAAATAAATGTTGTCGAACCACCAGTGGATTGTAAAACAATTTTAAAGGAATAAATTAATTGATCCTTTTTTCACATTGAAACACTTCGGGCGAAATAGGCGATGGCCGAGGGTGGTCAATGAGTTTTAAAAGCAAATCAAATTTAAAGCCGCTAAGCTGTCGGTCCGAAGTTTTCATCCCCAGTCCGGACTCGTACTAAATTACGCTAGTTTAGGGCTTATGGTCTAAGTCCCTCGATATGAAATACTAAATATTTTCGCGATGGGCGACAGACATCTGAGACGACAAAGGCGAGAGCAGAGATACATTTTGAACAATGGAAGACAGAGCCTACTGTTAACCGCGACGCGCATCCTCGTCCGAGACACGAGATAATCTTTTGTGACGAAATACACTCCGTTTCGCAAAGCAGCAGCTCGGAATAAAACAACGTAAGTACCTTAAGCGAAACATTAGTATAGAGAACGATTAAATTTAAATAAATATGTCCACTTTAAAATCACAAGTGCAAACACAAACCTATACGTCCGTAAAAACAGAAATTAAACCAATAAAACAAACAGAATATTTAAAATTTGCTCAATACTTTCTATGTAGGAAAAGTTATCCGATCGAATTTACATATATAAATCATGCCGAAATAAATCATTTCTTTAGTAACAATTTTGTAATTATAATATTTACCAAGAATTACCATTTTTCGTTGTATAGAAATTTCCAAAAAGCGGCTTCAGCACATAAAAACATGTTGTTTTATCTGTCTTCAGTTATTTTTTCTTTAAATAAAAGATCTAAAATTAAAAGTAATATATATAATATATTCAAACAGCTTTATATGAACAGTAAATTTCCTTCCAAAGCACGAACCGTTTGTCACACAAGAGAAAACGGTTTCACGTACGAAGGCTACTGTGAGTCACGGCCAAGCGCGAAACGGAACGAGAGCTGGTGGGGTTACTGCCCGCTGCGAGACTGCCGAATTTCATTCAAAGTTTATAATAATGAGTTGAAAAATACTTTTTGTTCATCTGTTCATCGTAATTAAAGAACTACAGGACATTTTTACCATTATAGGGTAGCCAGAGATATTTGAGACAGGTTCTCGTCTCGCAACCAAACATCAAAAGTTGCGGGTCCACCGCTGTTTGCAAGTTTCCCCCCGACAGACCTGCCCCTAAGTGTGAATCATCTCGCTTCATCACGACCGAGGCTACTTTTGCGAGCACTGTCAGTGTTTAGCGGTAAATGATGAGGGAGATGATACGTAGTAAATGAATCTTACATATTTTGAATGCTTATAATACAGACTTATTTGTGAATATCAAATAAATGACAGATGTTTTAGTAATTTAATTTCACGAAGCACTTGAGCAATGCGGACGGTGTGCCCGGATACTGCGCAGGTGAACGGTTCTTTACGAGAACGGAAACCATTAAGATCTATAATAGATCCACGCTGGCGAAATCGCGAAGTCGTACTAACGATTATGCAAATCTGATAAATGGAGACAGTGTTTACATTAGGAGGCGCAAGTTCGGAATATTATACTCATGGCACGTATTTGAAAATTATCAAATCTGATGTTTATTGAAAAAAAAAAATCACATTCCTCATCTGCGTGATATTTTTGTCTATCAATATATATCTAATAGAAAATTCCTTAAACATAATCTTGTAAGCCAATAAAAGTTTGATTTTATTAATGCACTCCTATTTCGTGAACTGCAATCTAATTTACGTGATTATTTTTGATATTATTCATAATTTCTCCGTCTATGCTAAAAGCAAAAGAAAGAAGAGTTAAGAGATTAAGGGCCTCTTCCACCACCTACTTTTAAATTCGCTTTTGACTGAAAGTCACTTTTAAAAATTAATTTTGCCTTCCATGTCTTCCTTTTAACGGATTTTAGCCGGAGCGACCGTCAAAAGGAGGACGTGGAACGCAATTTTATTTTAAAAGTTAATTTATGTTAAATTTTTCAGCTTAAAGGGAAAATACATATTAATTATCAACGGTTTTTAATGAGAAGCGTCAAAATTGTGCTATACATATAGAATGTATACGATCATGGTGATTATTTCGTGTACATGAATATAAAAAGTTCGTTTGACAGACGTCCGTTCAAGGCTGACACGAAAACGTGATCATTAACTATGCACGAAATCTGTATTTCTTCGGTTAATTTGGTTAATTTAGCCTGTACAGGCTAAACAGAGATTGAGATGTGTTGCAATTTGTGATTGTGAATACACAAATTGCAATAAATTTGCAATAATTGTTTTTTTCAATGAGAACTGTATCAATAAAATCTGGCGGGCTTATTTATATATTTTTGGTCAGTCGTTAGGAGATGGGCCGTTTTAAGTCTCAAGACTACGTCGGACTTATTTCCGGACCATCGTTTGCGTCTCGTTACGCCCTCTTCATGGTCGCTGAAGTGGGGCCATGATTAGACGGCGCGATGGAATTGCAGGGAGCATGGCTAACGAGTTGGTACTCATGAATGTAACATTGCCAACCCTCTCATTTTTCCGGAACGCGCATGGCTTTTATTCGTCTATTGGCTTATCTTTTATCCTATTGGCCTATCGTTTATCTTCATTAAAACCCTAATATCTGATATAATAACCCACTAAATTAAAGAAAATTACTGTAGGTAGTTAAGCTTCCTGACACGTTAATTATCACAATAAGATTTTCAAAAGCACTAAATTATTTTTTTCAATTTCATCACTCGAACAGAGATCGGATGGGACCAAATGGTCCATGCGTTACCAACGACTAGGAAGGTACCAAGTTCGAATCCCGATCACAGATGAATCGAGCGATAACCTTTTAACTAAAACGGAATCGAAGCCGAAAACACTGTGCCTCGGGGTTTCCTTCAAACTGTCGGCTGAGGACCTTGTCACCGAATCAATGATTAGCAGCTTTCACCGACGTTGACAGTTGAAAAGTTTAAGATTAAAATAAAAACATTATGTGAGGTCGTGCCAAGGTTCTTTTTAGGTTATGCAGGGGACCTCGGGCAAATAGAGGCCGGGTCCTTGGACACACAAAACGAGGCCCTCAGGCACAGACAGTCGGGGCCCTTGGACGCACATAGCTTTGGTTTTTAGGTACACAGAGTTTACGTAAATGAAAATAGAATGTAATTTTACGTGCAAGTTAAACGATGATAACGGCATTTCGGTACCTCCATCAGACCGATGGCCTCAGCCCTTGCCCCGAGTGCCCTTAGGGAAGAGACGGACCTGGGTATGCCTCTACAGTCGTCAAATCACAAATGACTGGATGGTAGTAATGGATGAAGAGTCGAAAAAGTATTTTTTTCACAATTTTAAACCGTAAGGCCATGAACCGTTCAAGAGACATCTTAAAAAATATAATAAAAACATAGCAATTCCTGTTCTGATTGTAAATATACTTACTCTACCAACAAATATAAAAGAAAGTTAGGACGTATAAACGCTTGTCAATACTTTGTAGAAAGATTATAGTAGAACGAGCTTATAGGTTTTTTTTAGATTATGAGAAATCCATGTTTGTTATTCTTTTTTTTAGAACAGTTTTACAAAGAAAAATAATATGCAGATTATATGGGCTCTCTATGAGAAATTAAATAAAATCGAACTGTCTACTCGAGTACGATTCACACTTGACAGATTTTTAACTTCAATTTGACTTAATGAAATACTTACATCACACTTTATTCACATAAATATCATATAACAAGTCAATAACTTGGATTTTATTGAAATGCAATACGACCAATTTATCTACAATTTTTTCCTCAACTATTTATAAACAATCAACAATTGCCACCCTACTGTAAGTAGACCTTATAGGTGACACGAGGGGCGAAGACCTGTACAGAGCTACGAACTCGCACTTAACTTCATGCGTATTAGCCGCTATCGCTACAACTTCACATCGTGACTCACGGCGATGCTATCTGACACAGCCGTCGTCGTTATTCGTAGCTTTTGTTTGTTAAGTACTTTCAATGTCAATAACTCTTGCCGTTTAAAAACTACGCAAACAAAAGTGTCGTTTAACTCTTATAGCGTAAAGTCGATCTCTCTATGACCACGTCGTATTCGTTACAAAAAGTGTCACTTGTGCTTCAAAACCAACCTTTCTATTTCTGGATATATCGCCTAGATGTTTTTTGAACATCGGTTTAGTACGAATCGAATTCAAGACCGAAGCGTCAATAACTTTCAGCTTTATAAAAAGAAATTCCGGACCACATTCAAACTAATGACTTTTAAATGCACAAACTGTTTCACAAATAAGTACTTACATACATTCACGCCACCTATTTCCGGACCGGGTAAGCAGTAACCACACATCGCTCTTTAAGTTTCTACTATCATTACCTGCCTTTTGTTTCATCAACATATTTTATTGGCCGTGTTTCGAATATTAGCCTTTAAACATAGTAACAATTTAAATTCACAAGTTTTTTAGGACTTCTGTTTAGATTGCTCATAATAAATAATTATTTGTAACGTTATTTCTAAACGAAATCTCATAGGAGACTATCGTCGATATCAGTCCTTGTTCCAGGTACACGAGTCAAAGTAATTAAAGTATACAATGATATCGTCACGCTTTCAAATAATGAGGCAGTAGTTTTAAAAACGTCATGTGCATATATGAAAACTACTCAGAAATCCATTCAATCAAGTTTCAAACAGAATTTCTAAGATGTGAAAAACGAGATGTACTACACGAAACGTGTGTATTTCAATGTCTTATAGGGCAATATTGTTTAAGAGTTAAATAGCCGTGACAGATGGACGGTGGGATTTCGTATTTATATGCAGTTTCCATTCACAGGACCCTATAATTGCATTTGTTATACATAATATACACGCGGCTTGGGGAAGCTTGGCATTGTGTGATAGTCGTATCTATCATAGTATGACACAACTATCAAACAATACCATATTATTTTTAACATTATTAGTGCTGTACCAGACAGTCCCCACCACGGCAGCCGACAGCTTGCTCGCTGGCGCCCGATCACAATGCAGTCACGTGACGCGCTGTCGCATGCGCCGGCACCGACGGCCGCGCTCAGCCGCCGTGTCGAGTCGGCCGAGGCGTTGCGCAACGAACGAGACGTTCAACCGAAAATATAAACACATAAACGAGCCACATTATCAAACAATCTTTTTGTTACTTTCTGACTTTTCAGCTTTCTTTTCGAATGTACCTTGTACAAATGACCATTCTTTTCTTGAATATTGTTTGCACTTGAGCATTTGTTTACTTAGAACACATGACTCGTACCTTGGTAGTATCTTAAGTCATAAAAAAATTGGTTGCCTGTAAAGTCGGTATACGGGCGAAAGTTTTACGTGACAACGACTTTGAATGGTAAAATCATTTTAATGTGAATATTCATTCGTATAGTAGGAAGAAGGATGAAATAATAGTAACAATTTAAAACATTTATTTATACAAAGAATTATATTTAAAACATTAATTTATACAAAGAATCTCGCACTGAATTTCATATTAACAAAATTTTATTTTACCTTTACACATACATACGTATTTATATACAAATATACATACAATAACTTGCAATACATTTGCAAGCTATGCACTAATTCTCTAGTGCTGCGCGCGGCAGACCGATCATAGTTGAGTGGGAGAGAGCAGCGGGCCTCTCTCTCGTTCGGTGACTCATCGTAACGTTACCGAGCGTTACACTTTTCATAAGTGACTCCAGCCGCAACCTAATTTAAGACGTTGTCACGTCAAAATTTGGAAAATCCAAAGTGCACGCCTCATAGCGGTTACTCCATTTTACTAAAGAAAAGTGTGTATATCAGCTCCGACGAATGACTGGAGCTCACTCTTTATGAATGATCACAAATTACTTGGTATGCATTGTTCAATACTCTAAATTCTATATATTAACATAAATTTATACCGTAATCGTCATTTTTTTTAAATTGAAATAAATTAATAAAAAAATACTTACCGTGGTGTCAAAATTTTTACTTAAACATTGAGAATAAAAAAGACAGTCACGCTTCGGGTTTCTTATGTTCTCTAGATTAAGATTTAATAAAAAAAAATTGATATACTAAAAGACTCGTCAAAATTTTGTTTATTAAATATCAATTAAACTACACCGAATTAGACAGTGAAATTCAATAGGCTTCTATTCAGATGCATACTAAAGCGAATGAAAAAAAAAACACTCGATTAGTGAAGTATTTCATTCGTTATCGTGACCACATACAGGATCCGCACATACAGACACACGGACGTCCACGAAAAAAATTTTTAAAACAGTTTTTAAAATATGTTCTATAACAAAATGTGTTTTGAAGATATTACAGATATTAAAATCAGTGATTATTCTTGCCGTTTGAGTGCATACATTATTTTACAAGTGCAACATGTAATAAATAAAGACATTTAAAGTTCATAAAATCACTCGTTTTTCGTAAGGCGAGAGTAGAGCACTACCTCATGCGCTCCGCTTATGAGGCGTGGAATAAAATTAACAATATGTCTTCCAGACATCCTCTACACGACCGAATAATTTTCATCTTGTTCTACGAATTTCAGTTTTAGGGTTCCGTAGTCAACTAGGAACCTTAGTTCGCCATGTCCGCCCGTGTATCTGTCTGTCTGTCATCAACTTAACTCAGAGACTCTTAGTACTAGAAAGCTGTAATTTGGTATGAATTATTGATATTAATCACGCCGACAAAGTGGTAGAATAAAATTGCGAAAAAAAAAGTATTAAGTTACATACTCTACCATATTTTTTGTATTATGATTTTTTTTTCTCTCGTATGCCCAACGGTATGAGGTGTCGTTGGATAGTTTTTTTTAAAAAATTGCAGGTGTGTGGAAACTATTTTTCGATTTAGGTATCCGTTTGCAAAATATTAACCTTTAGGTTGCTAATTTCTGTTAGAGTCATGTCCCATCTCCCCTCACCAGTCAAATGGATATGCGAAAATTCACGTCAGTAGCACATATAGCGAAGTTGAAAAGAAAACTAACACATTTAAGTGGGCTTTGAATTTAATGCGTAATGGTTGACCGACTTATAAAATATATTGGAGTACTAAGGATCAAAATTTCATACAAATTCCATTGAGTTACTTAGATTAGTTGTCGTTTGTGTAAAATAGGTAGTAATTTTAAATTTATATGATATGTAAAATTATGGAAATATAAAATGACAACAGCTTTATCACCCGTGCTATGTGGGCCCGTTTTTAGATGTTGGTAGCCCTTAAACCGTCAACTCAATTAATAGATTCATAGTATCAAACAAAAAGCAACCTTTTAACTCTACATATTATGACAGGCGACTACGGAACCGTACACTGCGCGTGGCCTGACACGCCCTTAGCCGGTTTTTTTCCCTGATTGACTATAAATACTCACACTATAGCTTACACGCAAAAAATTATTACTTTACAGCACAGTACAGTCGCGATGTAAGGTCACATGTTAAGGGAGTTCGGAGGGAGTTAACGGAGTGCGACGTCGTGTAACAATAGGGGACGAATAGTAACCTTCGTGACGTCACTTGTATAAAACTAAAATAATAAAACGCTAAACTTAAAATGTCACAAAAAACTATCGCTGTACCTACAATGTTTTTTTGACGTGACAACGTCTTAAATTAGGTTGCGGCTGGGAGTCACTTATGAAAAAGTAACGCTCGGTAACGTTACGATGAGTCACCGGAGAGAGCCAGATGCCGCGTCTCTCTCCCACTCAACTATGATCGGTCTGCCGCGCGCGCAGCCTAGAGAATTAGTGCATAGCTTGCAAATGTATTGCAAGTTATTGTATGTATATTTGTATATAAATACGTATGTATGTGTAAAGGTAAAATAAAATTTTGTTAATATGAAATTCAGTGCGAGATTCTTTGTATAAATTAATGTTTTAAATATAATTCTTTGTATAAATAAATGTTTTAAATTGTTACTATTATTTCATCCTTCTTCCTACTATACGAATGAATATTCACATTAAAATGATTTTACCATTCAAAGTCGTTGTCACGTAAAACTTTCGCCCGTATACCGACTTTACAGGCAACCAATTTTTTTTTAAATCAGTATTTTTTTTTTAATTCTTGATTTATTGTTCACTTTACGAAAATGAATTTTGAATAGATATAACAAATGCTAGATTTAAAATCGCAAAATGGGTTACGTCACACCAGGGAAAGGGAGATCACACGAATGTGACCATCTGTGACAAGGACGAGAAGGCTCTAAAAATCATGAAATTTATATGATGAATTTCAGATCGAAATTTTCGGACCGAAATTTATGAATAGCCCCTTATAATATAAAATATAAATATACTAAGAATTGAAGATTAAATTACAGGAATACTTAAAATTTCCTTTTACTTTCATATTTTCGATTTCGATCTTTGATCGCGATCACGAGCGGAGAACCAAAGTTTCAAATTAATCTTCAGTGCGTGAAAATGTCACATGTCTTTAAAACATTTCGTTTATGTTTTCATGTAGCTCGACTATATATTCCCACTTTCAATTTCGATTTCGGTACTGCTCGTGAATCCGATCCCAGTCGCATCCTCGATTTTAATCCTGGTCCCACACTAGATTTTGACCTAGGACTTATTCACAGTGTCTGGCTCTCGACTTTGACCTCGATCGCGTCGACGATTTCGGTCAGGGTCCCGTTATTGATCCTGATCTTGATCCAGCTTTAAAAAAGCAGCTACAGCAGCGAGTTGTTTCATCCAAAGTTACGAAAACCGACGATTAACTATTCGGTTTAATGCAATATGGATTGTTTCATAGATGAAACGATATCAACAAACATAGTTGATCATGGATTAGAATCCACGATCAACTTTTGAATAACTAAACTGTTAATCCTAACTAAACAGAGCGCTTAGCCCCCGATGACGTTTAGGTTTAGGTTTGATGAGCAGTATATTTTTTTTTAACAGTGCTGTTGTGATAGCATTTGATGTGCTTTGTGAATGGTTAATCGAATTTAGAATGGCATTACTTTCGTCATTGACCTATAATGATACGAGTTCATCAGATAATAAAGCAATTATAAGCTGCTATATAACTCAAAGGAAAAATAACTTATTAGAAAAAGAGTTAAGTTCTTTTCGTGAGATGATTTCGAATTCACTGACAGATTTCGAGTATCCAAAAATGTACCAAAAATGCTTGCAACAGAAATAGAGTCTGATTTAAAAATAATTTTCTGCAAGTAATTATTTAAATTATATAGCTGTATACCCTAAAAATTTATTGTACATCACATAATATAATACACATCACATAAGATAATATTCGAATTTATTTATTCACAGGAACTATGCTGTATCCTTGTAAGAACAGATTTTAATAACATTAAGCTTTTTTTGTTCCATTATATAATTATTTGTTCCATTATGTCCACACTAAATCTGGAAGTAATACCAAAACCTATTTATTTTTACCATTGAAGTATATAATGACATAACACACGAGCAATTTACCACAACACTAATAAAAGCAATAGAATTGACATTTAACGTTTGAAATTTCAAATTCTACATGAACGTTGCAATTGAATAAAATTTACCCAACAAATTCTGAACAAATATTGTTACTTTAGCACCGGCAACAACTTTAATCTTAACTGTTAAAACAACACAAAAATGGAACAGCGAGGATTAAACAGTTGACTGAAGATTACTTTTATCTTGACTATTCGTTTTGAAACGACTCATCCAAAACGATGCTTAGAAAATAGATTGTGCCAGTTTAATTTCTAAACATGGTTCGGTACCTCAAAAGTTGAAATCTGTAGTGAAATTGTGAAATTAGATTTTATAAAATTGAGTACAGCATTAACGCCACAGCGATGACCGCGCCAGCGGCAGCGAGATGAACTTTCATAAGTGAAATTTTGACGTGGCTCAAAGAATGCCCGTTACGTCACAATCCCCGTGTCTTAACAAGAATTCTTTAAGAAATTTCTTTAGTTATTTCTGAGAGCATTACACGATCGTAAATTAGAGACATGTCATCACTGTGATGGCATATCACTAATTTACGATCTCATTGCAAAACTCACTTCAATTCGCAAGTCCTTTAGAATTTCTAACAGAATACCAATAAATAAACAAACTCGTTTGTTAAAGTGAGTGCAATCACTTGACTCGGTTTGCATTTAAAAAAAATAGATCTGCTACTCCCCATTCAGCCTTCAATACCGATTTTGTTACCGGTGACAGTTTCGATTTGGACGAAGTCGGGGGTGAATGCTAGTATAGCATCTATTTTGGACTTAATAATGTTTTATTTCCATCTGTGAAAATTTACCTAACTTTTGTAGTCTATCGCAAGGGAACAGTATCGATATGGTGAAACAAAAAGTTCATTAATTTTTACATCAATGCATGATTATATTATGACCATACAAAATTTCGTTAAAATTCATTCAGTAGTTTAATAGTGATGTGAGGTCAACGTGCTGGTAGACAAACACAAGCAAAGAAAAATATTTATTCGGCATCTGCATTTATGATAATGTTTCGTCCGATCAAAGTCTTTAAAACGTATCTAATATAGAGAATTTGACACAGTTTTATTACAAATATACAAATTTGTTTACGTCGTCCGCCATACAAAACTAGTCACAGGATGTAATTATTTTAAACAAGTTTCTACAAACGGGTTCTCGACGTTTCTTACTACGCGCCTACGAAACAGACACGCAAAAGCCGGTCACGGACTAGGAAGCGGCGACACTCCGCACGATAGCAAGGCGAAAACCGCTTATCTGAATGATAATAATTGAGAATGCAAACAACAGGACGTCCCAGACGCCGCCGTCTGCTCACCCACGACTTGTTTGTCGCCGGCTCGTACTTGTGCGTCGATGGCTATCAGTTGAAATAATCGAACCTTAAACGCGCATCGATATCATGACAATCTGTGTACGAGGCATCTTATGGTGACGCAGCGATAGACTATTGAATTGAAGTGGAGATCAGCACCCCGTAACCAGCGCACGCCGCGGCGCTACAACTTTACTTACTTTTATAAGTCGTATGCGACAAAACAGTTTTTTTTTTTTTGTTTAAAATGAAAACTAGAATTTAAGTTCTCAAAAGGCGACTGGTATTTCGAAACGTTTGTACAGATTAATCTACGTAGAAAAATTGGTGGCTCAAATCGGTCCCATTTGCGTGTAAAATGTAAATCTCTGTTCTAAAAGTATCTTTGATGTTTTTCACTGTTCCAAGACTTAATAAGTCGTGTAACAGCATCTGACAAATTAAAAGCAATAACATGAAGAATCGAGTCACTAAAGATGACTTTCACGTGTTCTGTATTTTCTGACTAAAATCAAAATTCTTACCACCAAAACTTCCAATTTGTCTCCTTAAAATATATGCAGCACAATAAAACATTATATTATATTTATTTATTAATGTTATTTTATGCTTATTTATGTCATTCTACATATAGTCTTGTCTGCGCTATATTGTAATAATTTATTTGTTTGTATATACGACGTGATCTATGTAACTACAGAACCGATTGTAAAGATTATTTTACTAATAATAAACTAACCTTATCCCTGAGTAATAATAGACCATTTTTTTTTTCTTCTTTATATTTATCAAATTGCATCACAGTCCGATTACGATGTCATAGACAAACATACATACATATACATCTACTTACAATATTTAAGTGTATAAAATCTATAATAGTTATTATGCTGTGTGCAATGAAATCACAAACATAATGTAAAAAAATAATCAATGAATTGGATTAATGGAATTCAAAATGGGATGACAATAGTAATCGAGAGGGATCGGAATCAGAATCAAAAGCAAGACAAGGATTGGAATGGAGAATGAGACGGAGTCGAAACAAATAATGGAATCAGAACTGAAATTGAGAATCGAGATCAGGTTCATCATCAAAAGATAGATCTTTTGATAGTTGAAAGATTTCGTTGTAATATGTCAATGTACGTGAACCCATGGACAAAATCTAGTCTTAATATATAAACATTCAACTTCCACTTATTTGCAGCCACAAAATTCAAAAAGTACTGCTTCAATTGATTTGAAATTATGACATAATATTGTATTCTAATAGGTACAGTGGTATACGTATGTTTTTTGTCCAGAATTTCTTGCCGATTTCATCCACATATTTATACCATTGACCCGAACTACTATACCAATTTTAATTTTCTTTTTCCCTAACAGAAGGCTTTGATTATTTGAAATTTATACCTATTTAGATGGCGGTGACGGAATCGAAATTGAAAACGAGACGAGGAGCAGAATCGAGAGTCCGGATCGGAACTGAAATTTAGAACGGATCGGGGTAGAAATTAAGTGTAGAACCCGGATTAAAATCAATTAACTGGGGTCAGTATTGGGGCCATATTTAAAAACGGGAACAAGGTTGTTATGGCAGAAAGAACGATAAATGTAAAAGATGTAGGAATATATTCTATAACCACTCAGGCGAAGCCGCGGACGGATAGCTAGTTGCATTATTAAACTTATAATGGAGCTGTGTCTATAGATTATTTGTGCAATCTTAATTAAGATTAACTATTTAGAGGGAGAGAGTGGGTCTTAACCCAAAGCGATGGATTTTAGAATTTCGCTTTTGTCGGCCGGCTTATTTGTTGCGGCATCACGCAAAACCATTGAACGGATTTTGATGGGGCATCTTTAGTTTGGTAGCAATTTAAAAACGTAATCGGGGTTTATTAGCTTATTCTGTATTCCATGCGATTGCCCAGGACTTCGTTCGTATAACCAGAACATGTAACATTACATCCTGTCCCGGTTCAAATTCTCATCACGTCCATTGATATCGCATTCATTTTGATACCAGGATATACGCAGCTAATGGCAGCCATCCACAGCTTCTTTGGCATCAATTAGTTCCCGTATCTTTCTTAGATTTGAGAAAAAAGCACTTTTACTTCATAATTACTTATCAGTTTATTTGTTAGTTTCTCATAGATATGAGATGGATTTTCGTCCAATACTTACGGTAGCCGAAGGCAATAATTGTCTTAAATGTATAAAATCACTCTTTTTCCTCAAATCGATGCTACAGTATGAATTCGATTTAAATTTCACAACAGACACTAAGTTATAAGACCTCGGTACTGTTACCTCATGATCCAATAATTTATTAGCGCAACTGTTATCGTCCAAAATTACAAAATCAACAATGGGATATTGACAAATAAAAGAAAGTAAGATAGGAAAATTGTTAAAATAAAATGTCAATTGTATATTTAAATTTCGCGCCTTCAATATTGTTCTTATAGGCTTGTATGCGCTTTGGTGCCCTCTTTAATTTTTGGTCGTCTGTCACTTTTGAAATTCTTAATATTAAAAACGTTTTTTTTATGTTGTACATTTAGTTCATAATTAATAAATAAGTTTATTCTGTAAAATTGTGTTTTCGTCCACACAAGTTAACAAAAATCATAATGAAAAATTGCTTCGCCCGGGAGTGCTTTTTATTGGTGTATATATAAACCAACTAACCATAACCAACTAACATAATAGAATAATGCAAAAAGAACAGAACTAACTCCACCCAAACAAAAGGGAACCACCAAGCCTGTAATAAATAAACTAAAAAACACGAGGACTTATATTGTAACGCTAAATGTGCTAACATTATACATAATAAGGAAGCAAAAATGGAAATTAGCAGACCACATGATTAGAGGAAAGAACAAATGGAGTAAAATAGTCACACAATGGTACCCAAAAGGATGGAAGAAGAACGAAAGGGAGCCCACAAAAAAGTTGGTAAGATGATATCAGACAGATCGCACAGAAAAACCAGAATGGAGAAGACTGAAGGAGGCCTTTGTCATCTGGCAAACGGAAAAACAAAAATGGAACAAAAAGGAAATCTATGAATACAGGAAGAAGGAAACCATATCCATTAACATAATAATTAACCTACGTTAGTACCGCTACTAAATCCATGGCAAGAGGTAAGTTGGATATATTTTAACTAATTGAATATTTACAACTATTTTGGATGACCAAAGTTTGTTTATCAGCTAATAAACATTTTTTCATTAAATTCCATTCTTAAGTTTACCTCGAACGATTATAATGATCTGGGATCATTAGGTTTTTGTTCTTCGTCCCTCTTCTTCGGAATTTGTCTTCACCTTCCATTTGCATATTAAATTGATATTTTAACGATTAGAACCATTGAACTGGGATAAAGTCGTCAAACAATATTGTTAAATCTATTGGACTACAACAAAATATAAATATATTTACACCTTATGACAAGGTCTCTTTGTTCCTTCATCGGAGTTCAGTACAAAGTCGTAATGATTCGTCACTTACAGGAATATGCGTTTAGTCAGTGTTTCAACTCCGTACGAGTTCCCCGCGCAGTTAAGTGCACCTCTCTGATAATAGAAAATATATAATAGTGAACATAAACTTTATTTAGTTTTATTTAACAAAGCCCCCTATTAACCTACAAATTCGATAGAGAAACAATTTATTTCAGTTAAACATTAAATGTAGTAGTATGACTTGATAAATATTTCATAGAGGCAATTTTGACACCACAATAACGATATTGACAATATTTCAAAATGTAGTTCCGGGTATCATTTATTCAAAAACGTAAATATCAATTTTATTGACAGCAAACACCAAAGTAATGAACTGAAAACAGGAATATCAACTTTCTTATAGCAACCTGCACTCTGACCGGTCCGGGGTGCACTTCCGTTATTTCTTATGGGCGATTGTGGATATCCATAAAACCAGCCTTGAAGATATACATATATGTTTTGATGCTTGAAGTGATCATAACGCCGTAATGCAAATCGTGCGCGAAATTTGCAAGTGTACGATATACGTGTGTACTTATACTGCACGAGTTGTGCAGAAAAATCTCGACTTTTAAAATTTTTAATCTTCGCAACCACCGATACGTAGTCGTCCATTCATACAATGACGGACACGGACCGTTAACCGCTTCGACAAAATATCAACAAAAAAATATTGACTGTTTTTAACCAAGCTTACCAAATTATATCTTAACAAGAAAAAGGAAAAGCAATCTTTTTTCTATGCCTAGTGAAATAAACCGCAACTCGCGGTTTCGCTTTTCCCTCGATTCACAAAAATTTAGAATATGCATACTTTAATTTTAAGTACTATTTATCACCATTAATATAGCTCCACATAAAATCAAGTATTACTGGGATGAAACGCTCAGAACATTGTTTTCAAAGCAAACATGTAGCAGAAACATTTGCCAATAATGTTTTAGCAAGTTGCTCATTTCTTTTACGTCATATTCATTTAATCATCTTAGTTTGAATTTTAGGCTCACGCATTTCGTCTATTTGAATTGAATGAGAAACAGATATTCAGACCGTCGTGGCCGTATGTTACATCAACACTACGGCCGTTCGTGCCAGGCACAACCGCGTACCTACACACCGCTATCGTATTACAGCTACACGCTGACGTGTATGCGTGTGCGCACAGAAGACTGTGGCCAAACGGAAAACAATACAGTCACACGTTTACCGACCGGCTGAGTCGTGATCACCGGTGAAATCAGCGAGTAACTGTCGGTGAAACATAAAAAAAATGGCTCTTATTGACATTTCCACTTGCATAAACTCTGAATTTTACACTCGTCTAATATCCGTTATGTTTTTTTTTTTTTTCTCAAATAAGTGCTGTGAAAACTATGCTCGTACTACCACATTTTTTTATAAAATTTCAAGTGCAAAGATTTTATAATTTATCACTTAACACCCATAAACGGAACTTCCGAATAAATATTACCGTCATATTTAAAGAAATGGAAGAAACAGCAATTTCTTTAAATAAAAACATATATTATTTTTTATAAAATTTCTGCATTAACAATGAAATGTTTAAAGGGAAAAATTAAAGAAGTTTTTAAACATTTATTAACCGTCATGATAACATAATGTCGGTAATTTACACTTTTAACAATGTATTAGTATACAAGATTTTGTCGCAATATTAAAATTTTGCAAAATAATAATGTCGCTTTTTCTTGTGCAGACGATTTATATGAAAAAACCATAAACTTGTTTATTTAAGAAGCTGCAGTTTATTACGAACTTATACTTCGCCTAATTTGTAAAGTTATCGCACGAATCTCGTTTATAGATCGACAACTGCCAGGACGACAACCTCCCGCCGACCAAAACACGTAACCTTAAAATGAAACAAGGTAAATTGATGTGTGATCCGAGGAAGGGCATTTTCCTAGCTTAGTTGTTTTCTCAAATCGTACACACTTTAAGTGCGCGATAATTTAATGTCAAGTGCAGGATGTTCTCGAGTCGAATGGAAATCTAATCGGCCGATAATCAAGTTTGACTTTGCGCTTGACTTTATTGTTCCTCTTTTCAAATCGGTCACATGAGCGTGCGCAGAGCTATCGTCGCTTCTGCATTTTTTCGTGATGTTTCCACTGATACTAGCAGACGTTCTGTCTGCTGCTATTAATAGAGCAAAACACTTAAACAGTTCAAAATAAAAAACTTCATTTTAAGATAATGTTATTTATTGATTATCATTAAATATTTTGGCCGTATAGAAGAAAACAAAACATTTATTCGCTTAGACCATGGTGTCGTTGACGATGTCGTCAAACATATTCTGACCTTAAAATGATATTAAATGCCTTTACCAATAGGGTATTGACTTTTAATTATTGTTTAATAAAAGATGAAAGGTGATGTAGACTTATATTTTCACCTCCCCAACCCGGAAATATTGCTTTTGGTGCTCGAAAATGGACAGAGTAATGGTATTTTTATTTCTAGAAGAAAAAAGTGGTTCGAATTTCAAACACAAACGAGTTTATTAAGTGCACGTTCTGAAACTAATTTCGCTCTGTTTTAATAATTACTTTTTCCTTTGTTCTTTGTCCAATGCTGTGAATGTAAAATTACTAATAATAAATAATAATCAATGATCCAAAATGGTGTATGGATACTTAAGACGTCATCGGTACAAAGTATAATCGTTTATTATTAAATGGAATTTAAATGGTTTTTTTTAATATAATACGTAAGTATTCCTTGTTAAAGAAATAACCCTTGCTTGACAAAGTTATTTTTACATCTCAAAAAATGCATTTTTCGCTAACATATTAAAGATTTGTGCTTAAAAATTATTCATGGCATAGGCTTGCTTATACATTATTCAAAATAATCACTAGGTACAAAAATTGGTTTTGTTTTCCTATTGAATAAATGGCAATTGTAAATAAGTAAAACGGACAAAATCTAAAATTAATTTACGCATCGAATAAAAAAGAGACAATGGAAAGCCATTGATAGCTTACAATGTCGTTGTACTTTAATCGATTTGGATTTCTTTTGTTTATTATGATGTGATATGCTATATATATCGTCATAAAAAAAAAACATTAGATTTATTTTAAATATTAATAACAAATACAATAGTTGAAATGTGTGTCAATAACCCTATCGGACACCCGTTGCTAATTAAATTCATAATATGTATTAGACCGTCCTTGAGATTCGCTTTTTCAGCAGGTAATGCGAGGATCAGACAAAACAGTCACTATGTGGAATAGGAATAATTACTATAGCATAGCCTATACATTTATCTAATTTAAAACTTGATCTTACACCAATTAGATATTAATCATCCGCTACCGTATTCAGTACGATCGTTACATTATTAATAATACTACATTTATTATATCAATTCAAATTTGAATATCAAACTAATACGATAATTTTAGTATCAATAAATAAACATCTAAAACTAATCGGCACGAAGATAAAACGCATAATTGATTATTCTAATAGTGGATTTTCCATTGAAGAATATTACCGTTCTGCGATATAAGAAGTGAAAGTGGACTCATTGAAACAATTATATTAACACCTTTTAAATAATTTCACAGTGGTACATTTTTGTTTCGTTTAAATTCTTCTTTCTTTCTTCTTCTTTTGCGCTAGTTTTATAATCTTCTTAGTCTTATACTTCTTAGTCTTGATAAGACTTGAGAAGAAGTAGAAAGATACTTCTTAGTCTTGTTCTGTACAGTTGCATGCAATTTAATTTGAGTTAATCCAAAAAAGAAGTTCATAACGTTTCGCCAGTGTATCTGTCTCCACGTGCTCCATCGAATTCAATACAAACACCATCAAGATACACAGACAGAATCACAGAAACAGAATCTAATACATGATTACAAAATGGTTCCGCTTTAGTTCACCCACTTGACACAGTCGGCGCTAGTGCACCTATAGTGACGGGCCACGTTTCCCAATGATCGATTGTATGGTTTGTGTTACGATGCCGTCACGTGCATTTAGTTATTACAAGAATTACACGAATCAGTGCCCTAAAATCATCATAATTACTTTTTATGGTTATGTATCTGTTGAATTCGTAATACTTATCGTGTTTATATATAATACTGTCGTTTTTAAATAATTATTATTCATTTAAACAAAAATCGGTGGATTTCTGTTTGAAAAATATAATCACACACGCTTGGCACCTTCGGATATTATCGAAAAACGGATGCCATTTATTAAAATAACTTGAATAATTATAGTTAAAAATTCTGAAACGAAACTTTGTACAATTAATTACTTACAATGTGATCCTCTTCAAATTTATTGACTAGTATCATTTTAAGTATGTAAATGTATTCTAGCACAGACAATACATTTAGACGTATGGAAAAAACGTCTTAATTTTATAAAAAAAGGGGGGTAATTTTCCTGTTACGCTAATAATCAACGTTTATAGACACTACAAACATTATATGCCACCTCAATTCGCATCCAATGCATACATGAATACGTCCATTATCTGAGGCTGCACTAAAGGATTCTGCGGTCACGACCCGATTGCAACTGAAAAATACAATGCTATTTATGCTCTGTTACTCTCCAGATACTCAATGACTAAATGGAAATGAACATAAAAATGGACATAAATGTGTAAATTAAGAATTCGATGCGATTTCTCTCATTATTGTACACAATTTTTTCTTCTGAAAAACAAATCTCGATGAAACGTAAACCCTTTATTGACACTTCTTATTCTTCTTTATACTTCTTGTACCTATTTCTGATTTCTGTGATGGCATCTTTTATGGTTAGAAAACCTATGACTCTTGACACAACTCTTGACACAAGCTAGCTTAATATCACTTAATATCAATTGCAGTAAAGGACAACAGACTCCAAAAACAACAATTAAATTTATAGGAGATTGTGTTTGTAGATAGTAATACGCATCTCGATGGTGTTGTTGGTAGTTAAACAATTTTAGAACGGAATGAAACAAAATCGTTTTCAAATTATCGTGTATTAAATAGTTAAGAAATGTATTAGCAAATTAACAGTAATAATAGATATTTTGTGTTGTATAAAAATACGAACATCGAATTTTTAGAACAAATGATTGTAATATTTTCTACTCATACAGACATAAATATTATTTTTTATTTCATTTAACAATAATCTTACGCTAGCAGCTTCTGTAATTGGACTTTCGGTATTTTGCCAGGAAAATGTAATAAAGATATGAAAAGAATTTTTACAACTACGCCCTATTCGCTGAGGCAAAAAAAAAGCTTTGTTGCTCCAAAACTGACAATTGTAATCACATTTCATGTCAATGAAACGAATAATGTCATTGTCCAAGTTTTCTAATAATTGTTGTTCTCCATAAGGTCTCCAATTCTACATTTTTATTTTGTGAATAGCTTGTTCTTGAATCAAAAATTGACTTTTCAAATTAATTTCACCAACACAATGAACCGAAGCCTCATATAAAATTGTCATCTCGCATGAATTCATAATATCTGTATATAAATATATTTATTCGAGGAAAAGAACTGACTCATCGTGTTACTTGCTAACTGTTTATATCTAAATAATCATGATTAGATAATATTATGAAATTACAGTATTATAATTTAGTTCACAGGACAGGCGCGACATCTCGTAGGTAGTTACAATTTAAAATTGCAAATAAAAGATCCAGCAAACCCTACTTGCATTATACTCAAATATTCTTGAATATAAATATCTTTCTTAATCAACACTCCCTGTTGAATGCTAGACGTGGGCTTAGTTTAAGAGTGCCCTTTTATGAAATTAACCCATTGAAAAGTATGCTCGAATCGTTCCGCTAAGCATTCAATTTCTTCCGCTCTTCATAACTATGGCACATGAAGGAATGTCATTTGAAAAAAAACTGTGTAATTTAACAAAGTGAAATGATCGCGTTTCATTATCTATATAATTCAAGATGAAAGTTGGAATTATTTATCTCTTATGTTGAAAACTCGTATGTTTTTTGAATGAACATAAAGTAAAAAAACCTTTTTTTTTAATAAAGAAAATGTACATATTTTCGTTTAGTAGATCATTAATATATTATTCATTAACTGTATAATTATTACTTCGTTTAAAAAAAAGTTTCGAATAGGTTTTTTGAAACTTCAAATATAAGTATTAAAGAATCAAAACAGTTCCAATTCAGATATCGACTAGATTTTATTGCTAAAACGCGGCCGGCACCGCGCCACAGTGTCCATGGGCGACGATAATCATGTACTTTCTGATGGCCCGCATATTTGTTTGCCCCTTAGAAATCCCAAAAAAGAAAAGTAATCACTATGAAAGCACAGTATCAATTTTATCGCATTCGTCATATTACGCACTAAATGACACTGTGGGCTGATTGTGTAGTTCTAACTGTGAAGTCTAAAAGTAGATAATGTTGTGAATTCAAAATTTACTGTATAATCGATGGACTTTGAAGGGACTAGCATAGACATAGTTTTTTTTTTTTTAATACAAAGAGTAATAATAAACGGGCCGATTAAGTCTAACATGAAATATTCCAGCAATAGTTATGCCTTGATCGAGTCAGGACATACACATAATTTTTTTACATACGTTACAGCGCCAGCACAATGAAAATGACTTATTGAAAATCACAAGCCTGAACACTGAATTATGCTAAGCCGATTTAGTTGCCCGTTTACGATTTTCCCATTGGGTGGGTGTGGTTTATCGATAGCCTTTATAATATTTGTAGGAGATGTAAGCGTCCACGCCGTGAAGGATCCCGACGACGACTCCGATATACTGAAATGAAATAAAAAAAAGTATGTATTTTAACCGATATACTAAAATGAAATAAAGAAAAATATGTATTTTAACTCGTTAATAACGTTTAATAATAGCAAACAATATGATGTGATTATTTTTGGTAAGAAATAGTGACCGAAGTACATTTTTATTTTAAGCTGCTTTTTTAATGTTTTTAATATTCTCTGATTAAACAATACACATCGATTTTTCGTTTATGATTTGATTAAATTCTGCATTTGTCAATGAAATCCCAAATTTATTACATACAATAAAAAATAGTATAATTAAAATCGAAATTTGTCATGAAAAAGACAATAAACTGCCGTTAAGTACTTCCTGCTATATCTTGCAAAATGAAACTAAACTTGCATCCCATATCATATGCAGATCCGAAGGCATTTAGGATTTATTGACTAAATTAAACTGAAATCGATATCGGAATCGGGAGTGATTCCGTAATCGCTGTCGGACTTGCACGTCTCCGCTGCACTGCATACCCTCGCACAAACTTTTCGAATTACCCGCGATTTTATTCAATTCCTTGTTATTTAAATGTTTAGATCGCCTAGATATGTAACATCTTATTCTTTTCCCATGCACTGAATTATAATTATATATGTGCTGAACACTTGCTATAAAGAAACCTCTCAAAGAATCATTATCATTGCCACTGCGATTGCGAAGGGAAAACTGCTTTTCGAACGAGTGGTAAAGTGAAAATGCGCAACAACATCATGACGTATTTCAAATGTTGTTTTGTAACCTATAAAATAAAGATATTTTGATTTTGAATTTGATTTCCAATTTGAATTTGAGTCTGAGTTCAAGTTTGAATTTGAGTTTTCAACTTACGTAAACGACCGTCATGACGGGATACGAGGAGATCGGCACCAGTGCGTGGCGCGGGTACAGGAACAGGTTGACGGCCACGCCCATGTACGACGACGCGGACAGGTACAGACCGCACGCCGTGGCGTTGAACAGGCACTCCTGCGCCGGCCGAAAAGGTGGAGTGCTCGATTACACGGCCCATATTTTTAGTAATGTACGAAGTCGCGGATAAAGATCTACTTCTAATCGGCGTCGCGTCTGATAACCGGTCTTACATAGAAACCGTTATCCGATTTCCTGTGACGGATGAGGTTCTATGAACTGCTACGTTCTGTTTTGGTAAGGTTTGCGTAATATATTATTTAAAAGTTATTTTATGAAAGAATGCAATTTCTAAAAATTAAAATTGGTTGATGTCAGCACTGAAGCGCGACCGAAGTTTACTCCCCAAGAATACATCTTCTTATATACATGTTATATATAAGCGAAATACCACTCACTGATTCATCACGAGATCTACGAAATTAGAGGTCCGATCGACTTGAAATTTGGCATAATTACTGATTTTGGGATGTAGACGCTCACTAAGAACGGATTTTAGGCAAATCCTATCCAAAAAATCATCATTTTATGTGTACACGGACGGAGCCATCGCCAAAATCAGTTTCAAGCCAAGCGAAGTTATACTAAGCGGTCCAATTACACTTAAAATTCTAGAAAATAATACTACGAAAATTTTTACAACAAATTTTCATTGTTATGACGACAAGCAATTTTTAAAATGACGCCACAATGTAAAAACAATTGACAGTTACATGAAACAAAGTGTATTCTACAGCTAAAAAGTTTCATTTTCAAATTTATTATTTACTTTTTAAATATTATTTTTGCAAGTGACCAGTTCCAGAAATTTGTAGTGCGCCCCACGTATAAATAGATACAGTTTGTAGTAAAATAGAACCCACGAAACTGTGCCGCTCTGAATGGTCTGCGAATGATTCAATGCCCAGTTATAACGCTTCCTGACCGTTTTTTATTCTCCAACCTGCGTTTCTAATTTACGCCATTGCGACGCTTTCGTTACTAACTTCACAGCGGCAGAGTTTCGTGCGTTGTACCGTACAGATTTATTGCCACTTCTTAGAATAATAACAGATTCTTAATATATATAACTATTTAAAATGCTTTAACTATAATAACGGGTTTCATTTGAAAATGTCATTAATAAGTGGTGATACTCCGTTTTTTGTTCTGCACACAAGCTTATCAACAAACCCGTTTCCTAGTTTGTATAATTCGAAATAAAAGCGGTATTATTAATTTTCAAATCGTTCATAATTAACCGACTTCTTTTAGTTGATTAGCTACTATAGCAAACGCATAATTTTGTATAAACTATGCAGAAAGCAAATCAACATAATTGACTTTTATGAACTAAACGTAATAGCGTTTATGGTACATTCTTGTTTCTTTTACCTACACTGCAAAATTACATCAGAGGGCGTGATAAAACAGAACGTCATTTCTTAAAAAAAATGCGTAAACCTGATTATCTTGGATAGATTACTGACGCACAGGTCTAATCGAGAGATATAACACAAGACTCACGAATATAGACTGCCTGATCAGGTGTTGTGACGTGGAGGACAGCACGTAGCAGGCGATCAGCAGCGCGGTGGTGAACAGGCAGGCGGACGCCGTGGTGAGGAAGCCGTGGTAGGCGGAGCCGATGCTTTCGGCGTCCGAGATGCCATACTTCACCAGAAGGCTTTGGCACAGCCCGCCCAGCATCTGGAATAATCGTTGAAAGCGTACCATCACAGCGTATTGGCTGTAGAATAAAATGGAACACGCATTGCTTTCTGGCTCATTCGTCTTCTTATAGTATTATACGTTTCGAGAAATTTACAATTTTTGTTGATAGTTTAATAGTCATAGTTTAATACTTAAGTTTATTATTAATGAATTCACAAAAAGCGTCCGCAGACTTGACAATAGCTATCGGCAACTAACAGTGACGTGGGAGAGTGCTGAACAACTCAATAATATTTTTTTACACATAAATTGTCCATACCTAACTATTATTGCATGGTATAAAAGGTGAAATTCATCACAATTCTCTTTCTCACCATAATATCGAAAAAGGCCTAATGTATTTTAATGCAGTATGTATTGATAATGTTTCGTATATCTTGCAATGTTCTCTGGCTATGCATCAGCACAATACCTTCCGGTTACGATACAATCAGCTCTAACGTCAATCAAAATGCAGGTAAAAATGACGAATATTCGTGCACGTAAATGCAATAGTTGGAGTAGTAAACTTTAAAAATTTTCTTCGGGGCTGTGCAAATCGCATCGATATGTATTTTATTTTGAACTAGCTCGTGCCCGCGGCTCCGCCCGCGTCGACATCGAATGAATTCTTCTAAATTTTGTATCGACCGATCACGCTGTCAACCATGATCCGGATTTTGTTCATCCTTTCGATTTAAGTCCTGGCTTGTCTTTCGATTCTAATTCTGGTCTCGATCTAGATTCCGGTTGTGTTCAAAACATACATAATTCACTCACAGCTCTGCCCGCATAGACGTACAAGGAATTCTTTCATTTTTATATCGATCGATGATCGATAACGATAACCATAATCCCGATCTCGGTCCTGTTTTCGACTCCATACCAGAAAAACCTTTATTTTTTTCACCGAACACACAATACAGCAATTTTTTATAAATAATTTTGTACCAATGGTAAACTTTACTTTTTACATTTCTGTAAAACAAAATTTTAAAATACATGTACGATTTAAGATACATTAGGAGATAAGGACAAAAATACAGTTTTGATTCATTTTTATTGCTAAAAAACATGATTTTTTTTTCATTATAAAGTGATAATAAAACAAAATTCGTCATTAATCCACATTTTTTGCAAAACGTTCTTTAAACACAGGAATATGTAAACAAGAATTTTTTTAAATTAATAATTGGAAAAAATTCAATAAGAATTTTTAGTCGTTTTTGCTGCAGCAACAGCATGCGCAAATAAATTTTAATCGATTAATCGTGACGGCAATTTTTTATAAGAGACACTGAGTCATATTTTTCTGACAATGACTTGGCATTTCTAATGTTATTTACCTTTATCAATTGTTTGTTACGCGCGTGTTGATACGAGTAGTCATAAATTTGTCACAATTTTAGTGGGTTTATTCCTAAACAAACTAATTAAATTGTTTACATATATCACTATGTTATACATAGGTTCACATATCTGTATAAAAGAAGTCCACCGACGAAGGCACAGCCGAAACAGCCAGATTTGTAATTTTGCACAAGACTGACTCTTATAGTGTAGAAAAACACTAATAAGGGGTTTTCAGAAAACTCATCCCAGAGTGGGTGCAAATCCCATGAGAATATTGTTAGTACATATTTAACTTCAGAACATAAACGTTGTTGTTTTAAATCTTTGTTGCTACTAGAAAAAAGTATTTCAGTATTTTTTAAGTTAACCCTTAAGAGGTTTATACAGGGAGTGAAAGTTTATATGAGGGTTCCTTTAGGTTGAACGCCACATTATTTTTAAGGCACAAGACCTGTATGAACGTATGATGCAATATTTGATATGACGAATCGAAAGCGTGATCGAGATTATAAACGAAAGAGCGATGAGAATTGAAATCGAGAACGGAACTAGTATTAGAATCGAGAGCGGAGCCGGAATTAAAATTTAGAACGGGACCGGTATTGAAATTTAGAAGGGGGCGAAATTTAAATTTAGAACATGACTGGAATAAAAATTTAGGAGGGGACCGGAATCGGAACGGAATCGAAAACACAATTGTGATCGGAATCATGATTGGTAGAGAAATCGCTCAATCATATTGCGCGTGAAGGTGAAAAAATTCATTGTATCTCCAAGCGGATGAATTCAGGCGAATGCTTTTAGTATTTCAAATAGAAAATTGATATATATATCAATTTTATATATATATCAAATACCAGAAAAGCATAAATTGATATGGATTAATGAAGATATGTTGAATTTTACATAATCGCAGTTTTGAAAGGAATAGTAATATAATTATGAATTAGTGAAATAAAATGAGTGAAGAATAACTTTACATATATAGAATATCGAAATAAGCTAAAAAATCAGGGTATTTAATTTTTTTTTTTTGAACTTACCGATCAATTCGTAAATTCAATTTCTTAAGAGTAAAAGCGAAAAAATCATTTAATTTATAAATTGAAAACTTTATAAGCAAAGATATATGAAAGGAAAATAAGAAATTATAAATTTGAATAGCATAACATAACTTAAAATACTGGAAAATTAAAAGTAAATCAATCCATTACTCTCCTTTTTCTATTTAAAGAGAATGATCATCTGAGTTTGGAAAGTCTTTGGGTTTACGAAATCAGTTCTAATATTTCATTTAGAAACGCGAGTTGCAATTATTATGCACAGCTTTAATTTTATGAACATTAAATGAACTTCATGGCAACGAAGCCCGTTTTCAATTTTCTATTGTTCGTTTGTGCGATCTAGGCATGATCAATAGCAACCGAATTCAAAATCATATTCCAGATCGAGAACGCAATCAAGCTTGCGAACTGAACCAGCCAAAACAGTGCCTGATCAGCGGTGCCAGTGACGGCGTCATAGACCTGGTCATGGTCATGGTCTTGGTCGCGGTCGTGGTCGTAATCAGATTCGAGGTCAAAATTCGAAATCGTTAAACATATCCGCAGCCAACAGCAAATGTCAAATAAAATTATCATTGCTATTAAGTAGAGTCAGATCATGACGATAGAACTCCAATCCTAGAAAAAAAAACGCGTGGTTTTCAATTAGTACAAAATATATTAACTAACTCTGGGTGGACGTAGTCTGATTTTAAGCCGTCTCAAAGCAAACGATTGTAAGACTACTCTGCAAGTAAATCTTCCATCTTGGTGTGACTAAATAATCGCTTAGCAGGTTAGGATTTTCACCTTTGTGCAGAATCATTTAGATCCCATTGAAAGAAACTATCGAATCGAAATCGTAACGGATCGTGATCGAGCTTGGCTCCAACCTCGACTGTTAATTCGTGCCATTACACTCGCGGGCACTTGGCGAATCGCAAATCTCCTAAAGTTCTTTCAAAGATTTTTTTTTGAAATTTACACTATATAGCCTATATTGTTCGGGGACAGTGTAGATTTATAAATGAAAGATTTCTAGAATCGGGGTAGTAGTTCGTTTTAATGGCACAAGTACGCAAATGAAGTCCGAGATAAATGCTAGTAGTAGGTCTATAAAACATGCGCGCATATGATTACAACGTTGTGTAAAAATTTCAAAATAATCTTTGAAGAAATTTAGAAGATTTGCGATTTTGAACAAACAAATAAACAACATTGGTTTTTATATAAATAGATACTATAATATTTCCTGCACCCGCTAGAAACATATATATTATATATATTGCATTTGTCCTACCTTCGTCCAAATGACTGGTAGCGGAAGCTCGATTAGAAGCAAGGCGGGGAGCAGAATCGAGAGCCGAAACCAAAATTGAAAATGGGTTCAAGTAAATGAATATGAATTCGACACTTGAATCAATAGCGTGCCCAGAACCACAATCGGGATCAGTTTCATAATCAGAATTGCATACGTGTCCTAAATTTCAATTAAAAGCAATACCTATCGATGAAGGAAATACATTCTATCTCAATTCTAGTCATCCAATAATTACAATAATTCACAAGTTTTTTGTTTGAAATTTGTCCCGTCATATCTATTGATTGATCAAAATGAATTGCATCACCATAATTCAATATGGATAAATAAGTTTTTTTTTTAATGTAATTACATTAGCTGATTTTTATACCAAGCCAGTTCATATTTGCAGTTCATTTACGCACGAAAAATTGATCTAACCGCTTCGGCGAGCTTCACGAGACCATGCTGAGAAGTCAGGTACCCGAGGTTGAGGCACTGGCAGCAGTGGCAACAGCAGCACTTGACCCCCGCGGCGTCACCGCCCGCGCCCGGCACCACGCGCACCACCGTGGGGCCGCGTATAGCCATAACTATCAGAAAATATTTCGTCGATGTCAAATTATTTATGCGCTATCTGCTTATTTGATCGTAGACAATCGTACTATAGAATTGTTCACGAACAAAAATTTCACAATATATTTTAATAACACATCCCACGAAATCGAAATCGATTTCGCTACGTCGACGACAGATTTGTGAACACTTTGACCAGAAAATAAGGCCCTGCTAAAAACACCACTCCACTGCGTCAGACCGGCCGCAGTTCTGACTCTCGGACCTTAAAGAGCATGAATGAGTTCAAATGTTTCACCACTTCCCATCTGCGGCATGAGTCTGACCGGTGTATTTTTAGTTCCGCGAGTGGCACAATTAACGTTGGTTCAGCGAACCCAACAAAGAATACGCGCCGGACGCGTCGGTCTTCTATACTGTTTTATTTAGATGTGAGTTTATCAAAATGTAAACGCTAATAGCACTTTCAGAACAATTACTGCAACTGAAGGCAACGAATGTCGGTTTGTCACTGAACGGTGTTTACTCGACGCACGTGCGCCTGTAGAAAAAAAAAAGACGCCGGCGCGTGCTTCGAGGGAGGATCTATTTTTGAACATGGATTGTCATCGGCGGCCCTTGCGCATATATCGTTTATAAGTTATGATTTTTTTTTTATATCTTAATATTATAGTTTAATTAAAATCGTAAAAAAATGCAAAAATGCTTTAAATATCCGAATATTTGAAAATTTCAAATTTCCATAGTGCAAACTTAAAAATTTTATTTTCACATACATTGGTCTACATCACAGTCCATACTCATACGCAATTATGAATTTGTAGTCGCAAAAAAATTTTTTTTAAATGTTATATGCATACTCACAAATTAACGTTTTTCAGATTTTATCCTTTACTTGTGCTGTGACACTTTCCTTGCGTCTTGCCAAATTTCATTATTTTAGGTAAACGGGAAGCAGCCTTCTTGATAAATATACGAGTATAAAAATGTACAACAAAAATTATTTTGATTACCTTGACTTAGACGCGTTATTTTTTTACTCGAAGGGACCATAGACAAATGTTTGACGCATTCCTGAGAAAAAGGGTTTTGACAAACAGGCGGACAGATGTACTGACAGACAGACGAACAACAAAGAGATCGTATATGGGTTTCTTTTTCCTTTAGAGATACGGAACCCAAAACGAAAAATTACAAAACTAAAACACAACGATTTTAATTTATGCTTCAAAATTGAGATGTGAATTCGAACGTAGTTTAAGACTTCACCATTCAGTAACTATTGTCTCCGAATAAAGAACCTAACTTGTGAGCAGGGCTGTAGCTAGAGTCGAATTTAAGGTAGGGCAGCATTGGTTACAGGTAGGGCGGAAGTAAAAAATTTATCATAATTGATCTGCTCTCGAAGCACGGGCTCCTAAATTAATCACCATGTATATCACTGACCTCTAGGTCAGTGATGTACATTCAATAGCTATTCGTAGACAAATTTTTTTATCTCAAACTATGAACAAATAATTTAATTATGATAATTTATTTTAGTTTTTGGTATTTTTAAAGTAGGGCATTGTCGTTTCAAGGTAGGGCATTGCCCCACAATGTCCCCCCCTAGCTACGGCCGTGCTTGTTAGATAGTTATTTTACCGTAGTTGGGTTTTAATTTTTTAACTGTTGTTTTTATGGCTATAGCATGATACGTTTTAATACCAAAAAAGACCGAAATCAAATCAAAGCAAAGTGTGTATACGTATAACGAATGTACAACGATAACTCTCTTCGGGTGGCTGAGGCATTTAGGTTGGGCTGCTGTGTCTGCGAACTGCACTTATGTGTTTGTGGCTCAACCATAGAGACAAATGGCTGTCATCGGCCGAGTTACCAACGTACGTCTAGTAGGTTTCCGCGGCCGTGTCCTCAATGATATGATCCGATGGGCGCTGAGCTCTGCCAATGTTCCATGTACGCTTCAGCCTCCCAGTCTTAGCCGCTCGGGTGGTAAGCGATCTGATGGATTAACGGCAAAGAGGGCGCTCTCTAATCTGGGATGCCACATGTGACAACACGTTCGCAACATTCCACTTAAATAACACCTCAAGAGCAGCAGCCTCCGGGCCCGTATCTGCCGCCAAACAAGAACATCTGAAATACAGCCTTCCGAAGAACACATACCTTTTCATTCTCGTCGCCTGAGAATCAGCTGGCTCATGGGGCAGTGAGGCAAAGTTTTGCATAAGGAATTTGGGCCAGAGACTCAAGGGCAAAAGACGACCCCCGTTCTGGGTCCTACCTGTTCCGAACCGTATCTGTCGCTACCTAATGTGGCAATATTGCTAATGTACTCGTAATAGGAACTTTCGACCCAGGCCAGAACAGTGATAGCATTTTAGAGTTCCGTAGGCAAAATTTAGGCAAAAACGGAAATCTTACAGATTCGTTATGTGCATCCGTCCATCCGTCCGTCCGTTCGTCTATCCGTATGTCGTAGGCACTTTACTCATAAATTATGGGATATATTTTGCTAAAATTCGGAGTATAGATATATCTTGTATTAGCCGCTAGTTAGATTGCTTGTTAAATAACTGATATAAATATTTTTAGGGTTAATGTAGGCGGTGCAATCCATACATGTAACACATGGGGAAAAAAATTTTTTTCTCCAAACATCAACGTGTAGCACATATTTCATCAGTTGTCGACAAAAACGCTTTAGCGTTTCTAAGGACTTTATTGATTAAGTGATTATTTTTGGTAATAATAGCTGCAAAAATAGCACAAATTGTGTTCCTCCTACCCTTTATTTTTTAAACAGTCTGTCTAAAGAATATGAAAAAAATTATAAATGCACGAAACAACGTACAACGAAAATCATTTCAAACATGATCAAATGTACCGTTTTCGAGTTATTGTCGAAAATTAAAGGTTCTCAGCAAAAGAACATATGTGCCATGGAGATACGTTCTTTTGCTGGTGCACTTTTTTACATTGTGTTTTTATATTCTGAAACTGAAGTGTCTTTAAATTGTGTTTTAACGTACTAAAAATTAAATAAATGATTATGTATAAATACAGTGAAATAGTAATGTATTACAGTAAAGTCATTTAATAGTAATATTACAATAAATATTATAATATTACTATTTATATTATATATATAATATTATAGTAAATATAATTAAGTATATTACTACTTTAACATACAAGATTGTCATATTGTTATTAATCAAAACCTATTAAAACCGAAAAAAAACGTTAGTATACACCTACCGAAAATTTCACAATACAAAAGTAACCCAAAATTTTATCTGTAGTGCATTTCTTTGTAGTAACGGCTACGGAACCGTACACTGAACATGGTCCGAGAGGGTCTTGGATGTTTTATAACATAAATTTTTAATCTATTGTTTATTATTTCCTTTGCTTACATCTTTTAGCTAAGTCATTTAATTTGTAGGCCAACGTATTTATAGTGTATATTTAAATAAAAATTGGATGGAGAGCGACGCTTTTTTGTACATTTCATACTACCGATTAGATAAATTAATATAATTCAAGATAAAATAATTATTCCATCTTCCACGTTAATACCGTGATCGCCGCTCCTTCGATTAAAGCCCATATTTTATATATATAAATGTCTATATTTCATGGTATATATAAACCATGCAATTTAGTATATAAATGTACTTTTTGGGAAATTTGTTAATGCTATCCCCTTTGTTGCAACTCTCCACCAGATGGTGTTGCAGCATATTAAGTCCTATACTGTTTAACCGATCACCACCAAACTTGGCATGTATATGCATTTTTTGTGGATAATGTTTTTGCGCTATCCTTTTTGTATTAATTAGACACCAGGTGGCACTACAGCATATCGACTTCTATACCGTTCAACCGATCACCATGAAAACTGGTATGCTATTTGCGGTATTCGTAACTGTAAAGTAAAATAACTTTTCTACAATTTTAATTAGTTTTTATATATGAAATTTTTATTTTATATAAGCCATTGCAAGTTTTTATATAAATAAGAGGACCGCGATAAGAATTGAGAATGAAGGAAATTGACATCGAGAACAGAACCGGGATTAGAATCGGAACCGTGATTTCATGATAGATACCTCCCGTAGATGGTAAATTTCTGAAGAGCCGTTCTTAACGGATTATACATTATACAATTTATATATTAATCTCTCAACTATGATTTGACCAATTTTCTTTCAGACTTACAGTCTCGGTGATCTCGCGATTAATCAGTCAGTCGGTCAGTGGTACTTCGATTGTATATACAAATTACGATCTATCAATATCGGCGTTTGAGGACTGAAAAAAAAAAGAAAAATAAAGACCGAGAAAAATAGACGGTTCATAATGTATCCCAAAAACACAACGCGGAACCACTAAAACAGTGTCGGTTAAAACTGAAATCGTATTTCACTTTTTAATGCGCTGGTCGCCGAGACAAAACCAACTTCCGATGTCTGAACTTCTCTACACGTGCCCGAAAGCGACAGCTCTAAGACACTCCTTAAACATGAATTATTAATTACATTATTGTCATTCTTAACCTTAAAAATAAGTCGTATGACTAGTTTGACATATTTTATAAACAAATATGGAACGTTTTTTAGAATATTCTAACCAAACCACTATTCACAGGTAACCTAAACCACCACGCTCAAGTATTTCGTGACAAACTAGCGTTATGCTATTCTTTTACTTATTAGGTAGAAGGATTATTCCGCTATTTTATTATTTTATTTATGAGAGTAGTACGCAACAATAAATTTATAATTACACATTAGGTACAATACGTGATGTTCATTATCAAGAAATATTAAGTAGAAATTCAATACGATATCAGAAAATAAACAAACGACGCAACTTTTTATAGTCTTGATCCTATTTAGTAACAATAAACGAAAAGGAGGTTAGAAATATTAATCTTCTTGGTCAAAAAAATAAACATAATTTTTGAAAATGGGAAGCTAAATTACTTCAACGGATTCAAGAAATCTTACTAAGTCGATATACGTATTATTTTCAGGGTTATAATATCAGAGCTTTTGTGAATACTTTCAGGAATCTGAGTTTATTTTTAAATTAATGAACGTTACACTTTCATTCTTGCTGCAATTTTTTTTTAAATTTCTCCTTTAACGTCGCATATTGTATTAAACATACTTACTGATAAAAAATGGTTTTGACTTGTTTATGGAATGAGGGAAAATAAAACGAAATGTACTGTTTATTTCGATTTTTATAGTAAAAATACAAAACTAATTTACATTCATGCGTTAAATACAAATTGCCCTTATAGATACAAATATGAAGACAAATACCGATAAAAGCTTAAAAATTCGTTTTAAAAAATGTGTGCTTCTAAAAAGTGCAAGCACTATGTTATTTAGCATTTCACTAAATATTCAAATTAAATCATCAAAAGGAAAGGGATACAAAAACAATGACAGGTAACGCTTTGTTTGATACTTGTGAGCACTAACAAGCATTGAGTTTACACTTGTTGGGAAAATGCAACAGATGCAAGTCACGTTGTAAAATATACTATTTAAAATTAAATGGAATAAAAGAACAGTCAACACAATATTACACATAATATAAACGTTACAATTAACTTTTAATTCGTAAATACCCCAAATACTTACACACAAACAACAAAATTTGTCATATAGTAAAAATTTATGAGAAAAAATATAACTATACTACAAGATTTTATTACTATTGAAAACCATTATATGTTAGTTACAATTTTATATGTATTTAAAATAAATTTTATAGACTCCTATTCTGTAAAGACAAAATCTAAGCAAATTCTGTTGGAGACAAATCGGCCACTCCTTCTCGAGTAGCTTATTCGAGATTCTTTGTTTATAATATTATTATAGGTAATATTATTGTTTATCACACATGCCTGCGAATGCAGGCTACATTTGTATGCTCTGAGGAATGCAACCTAACTCTATGGCCTAGATTTCAGCTATGGCTAGCGAATGGCTAATATATCGGCCGTAGTACAATATAGTCACAGTACAACAATAGCTATTCAACGTCACAACTTTAATCAAAGATCAGCTAAAAATACACATCAAGTTTCGCTATCGGTTCGCCAACACCGACGTATCGCTTACGTCAGTGTCAATATCGCGATCAAGTAGACTGAAGACTTTAGTAACAATTAGACAACTTAGGTAACAAGATTGTAAATTAAATTATCTCATTTAACATGGATCATAGATAAATCTGTATTAGTGTAAACGCTTCATTCAAAATTCCGAATTAAATGCCTCGGTAAGAACGATTGGCCAGGAACGTGCTCAGTAGATACAGGGCGGCCAGTACCAGCCCCATTATCTGTAACAGTTAAAAGAATTTATAACTTAAATTGCCTTCGTTTATTTAATAGTTTCAAGGTTCTCACCTCATGTATCGAAGCAGTATTGGGTGCTTTTGTAACTCATACATACAGTGAATTATATTAATTATCACATTTATTACCGTAAAAATAAAACTTAGTGGTGAAAGTGTGCATATCGTGGAAGGTAATTAATCAAATCAAAATATTCAACGAGATATGAAGTCAACACGTAGTCGACCAGCATAAGTTGCTATAGCCCGTGGAAGCTTTTTAGTGAATACCCATTACTTGGATTATTATTCGGATTATTTAGGTTATTAAAATACATGTACCCAAAATCACATACAACGCGAAGGCCTGGAACATTAAAGGATGACTATGTGACTTGAAAAATACTGATTAAACATGGTACAACCTACTTTATGATAGGACTACTTTATAAACCTATACCTATGTTCCTAAGAACCTATGTAAGGAATGAAAGAACAGTAATAGAAATTAGAGGTTACGATGAAAAAAAAACAATAGTTTTATAGTCTTTAAAGTTAGTAAGGCAGTCTCGTTCATTTTCCCATTTAGATTCACATATGTGAAATCTTTGGGAACAGGATATCACGTTCCCAAACCCGAACCTTACGACTCCAGTCTCCGCGATGCCGATATTTATTTTCATTCCTAAACCGGACTTCGATCTCGGTCCTTGTATCGCCGATATCTGTTACGATTCAGGCTCCGATTTCGGGCTTCAAATTTCCGTAATTAAAAATCTATGCAGCGTTTTCCCGAGGGCTTGTTACGTGAATTACGAACGTCACACGATCTGCTTACCGACGCAGCCATGAACGGCTCATAGTCGCGGGTGTAGCTCTTGTTTTTGTGGTTTACTTCTATGATCAGCGTGAGCCCCGCCGACAAGTACAATATGAAAGCCAGTCCGTGATATATCACCTCCTGGAAGTTAAATATGAAAGTTTAACAATTTTATTGACAATCGAATAAACAGTAATCATGATACCTGACATAAATATATCGACCATATTTAATAATACGACGGATGGACAGAAATTTTTACATACGTGCGGCGATTGAATAAATAAAGAAAGATTCATTAACATACAAAAGTATTCTGAACATGACCAAAATATGACACACTAATTTAGTCTAGAACTATCAATGCTTTGTATAAGACTATGTCTGGAATTTAACTAAAAATTAAACGTTTAAAACATAAGGACAATAGAAGCCAATTCATGATTTTAAATTGTTTTTATTGACCGTTTATTCGATTTTGCATTTCAAGCAATGCAAAATCGAATTGTTGCTCTTCATTCTGACTATCCATTCGTTTTTTGTTTATATTCTACTTTTTAACGGAACCAAAAAATATTGAATCGGAAACAAAAATACGTAAGTACAGAATAAGAAAGGATTAGAGAGTTCTAAAACAAATAATGGACTTCGAAATTTTATAATCCATATGAAGTACGAGGAGGATACTAACGTATATGGATTTAGACAGGAGCGTCGCCGACGAGAGGGACGCGAGACAAGACACGACGAGGCAGAACGTGCCTATGAGGAGCGCCACGGAGACCAGGAAGAAGAACAGCTCGGCGCGCATGTTGAACGAGGGCCCGCCGTTGTGGTCCCAGTAGTAGCCCACCACGCCCACGCACGCCGCGCCCAGCAGCTGCCGACGCGTGGCGTCATATGATATAGGGTAATCAAATTAAAATCAAAAATGTCTTTATTTCGTAAGTAATAAAATTACACTTGAAATGCGTCATTAAGGTATTCTTTTGGTATTAACATTACCACCTATTCTGAATGCTGATTCATGTTCCACTTTCGCTCAAAGATACATGATAGATAGTCAATAAAACTAGCACAACATTTTAAAATTACATGAAATAGCTCGATAGTCGAGCAGTTTTTTTCGTTAGTATATTCAGATACGGCATAATAGCTCTTATCACATAACTCTTTTTTTAATGCAAGTTTTAAAAGCACGAAATGGCAAATTTTGAATTTCAACTGGGACCTTATTATAAAAGCGCACACATTCCCCCATAAATGATTTGCTAACTTTGCTGAGTCTGGTTTTATTTATATTAACACTACACATAAGGTCGTTTTTATGTGTAGTGTTAATTTAATGAATGTCGCTCATTTTTCGGAACGATTTTATATTTGTATAGTATGTGTTTTCATATAAGCGGGATACCCAAAATCTTCGTACAAATATTAAAAAAAAAGAAATGTGTTACGTAAACAGATATATACTCTTCACAAATGTGACACATTTAATAAATTACGAGCATATCATTATTACGTGATATTCCACAATAAGAATATTGTAACTTGTGACAGGCTTTTGTTGTTTACGAAACAAACAACACTAGATAGATCAATCATCATGCTTTATCATTACGGGCGCCGTGGCCAAGCGCGTGTCGCTGTCTCTCACGCGAGTGCTTTCGGGCGTATTCTTTAGAAACAGATGATCAGCAGACCTATTCTGTAAACTCAATACGACTCGGTCGACATCTCTGTGACGTCACAATTACATCAGAGTTACTAGGGTTGCCGTCACGCGCCCTAGGTTGACGTAATTTTGACGTCGTGACGATATCGACTGATATACTTAAAAGGTTACGGGATTGGTCTACCGCACTATAGTTCTATTCTGCTGCTTGTTTTTTGTGTTGGGTAAAAGCGCTACTGCAGAAGCAAAAAGAAAAACCATAGTTTTGGCCATCTCGAAACCGATACATAGAAAATGCAGGTCTGTTAGGAGTTAGCATTCTTTTTGTACGACAGCTTTGTAACAACTACATAATCTTCTTTCGAAGTTCAACTTAAATTTTAGAGACATGATACCGAAGATAAACGTAAACAGCCGAAAATACGAGGGTTGCACGTCGTTCAATAATTTCATTTATTTGAATAAGTTGAATGTATGTCGTTTGGTATATAAATACGCTCAACCATATATATGGTAGATATAGTTTTTGATCGTTCATACTTTATGTGTATAATATAAAATGGACTAAATCTAACGTTATTTCTATACATTTGTTGGCGATATGACATATTTGTAGAAGCCTTGAAAGACATGCGACACAGTTCGATGGTAGAAACTTGTGAGCGTATCATTTGCTTAACTCGACTTAAATGGATACCAAATGCATACTTATTATTTTTATTTTTTTGTGAGAAACTATGAAATAATTCACTTTTGTCAAACGATTTTTATTCAATATATCCATCATTACTGATATATGTTATTTATTATCACTTAGTATGTGTTGTTTTTAAACAATTACGCAATCCGTATCAGTGAAGAATTATCGCATCAAAATGATTTAAATTTTTAGCCTACGTGTACATTTATTTATTCATATAAGAACATTGACCGTGGATTTGATAGTGCTTCTTTGTTCTTAACATTGTCCATCATACCTGCCTTGTTGCGTGATCTGCGTGTGACGCAAAACAAAGGATTGTAACTTACAGAGTGACAGCACTCTGATAATTTCGTATTTTAATACGAAACCCCAAAAGAAGCAGATTTCAAACTCGGATCGGCTGAATAGCTGCACGTGTCGTAACCACGGAGACCGTAACGTTTCGCAGCGATCGGGCGATAGCTGTTTACACACCGTTTCCAGAATAGCCGCATGAAGTCATCCGCTTCGCCTTAAAACAGCGCATACGCACACTAGCGTGTGGCGCGAGAATCGACATTTTCCCGTTTAACTACACTACGTAACGTGAAGGGTCTGAACACCCCCCTTAGTCCACGAAAAAACTCGAACGTACGCCAAATATTCATCTTTTCAAAGTCCGCCACCTAGCGGTAGCCACGCACCGCCCTTATTTGACATAAATGCTCCCCGTGTAAAACCTGTATATTATTTAATTGCATTCGATTAGATTACCTGTATTTGCATTACAAAAATTTCAAAGCATTACGTATATTTATGACGTGCGTCTTTTGCTAATTATTTCATCTGTTCATCAATGATCACCAGATGGCCCGACGCGTTTCCAAACGCGTTTACAACTTTCATTTTAGGGTTCTGTAAACACTAGTAAATTTTATAGTTTTCGTATCACCGAAATATTCGTCTATCCATACATCCGTATTATGTAAAACAACATCACAGTCCTCCCGTTTCTTTTTTTTTTATTATTATTATAATCGCCTTGTGCCTTTACGTCTGCTTTGGAACGTAAAACAAGGGCATACACACGCTTGTACAAGTTGAGGGTTATCTTAGATAAGTTTTTTTTTTTTTTTATTATGACGTAAAAATGCTTTAACTTAAAGACCAACAAACACTTCAATATTTTACAGCGGTCTCAGAGGAATGCCATCATTCAAGTTTTTGATATTAAATCTATTTTTAACGCCCAACACCGGAGTCTTCCGTAAGAATTGCTTAGAAGAGTGAAAACTGTCTGGATGCAAATGCATCTAAATCAATGCAAATGCGTTATTTTAGGTCAATTACAGGCAAATATTGTTTCTGGCCCATCTAATAATTTTTAGTTACACCTCTTTGACTCGTGCACACAGCTGGACCCTACAACAAAACAAACTTTCAACCGCCGGGATTTATACTACAATACTACACCAATAAGTACCTACAGGTATTTTATGCTATTCGTTTAACCGTTTACGAACAAATGTTTACGTATTGCTTACACCGTCGAGTAACTTTCATTACATTGTAAGTCATGGAATCTATAGCATCATATATATATGTAATCTATACGCGCCTACTTAGCACAAAGATGGTGCACTGCCTGCTTTTATATGGTATATTATCTATGGCACTGCTAGTGCTTGACCACGCTTCGTATTAGTCAATCGATTATTGTATACGACGCCATCCTGCGTATTTAATTATAATGCGCGTGTTATCAGAATTATAGGAATTAATATCCAAAAAGTTATAAAATTATTTTCGATAGGTAAATACGTATTGATTACGGAGTACTTGTCATTTTATTTCCTTTTTGGACGCAATGAATTATATCTCTACAAAATCAAATAATAGAGCTGTGCGTTGTCCCTTGTACGTACTGTAGCAAGTCTACTAGAAACGAAGAACATCAATTATTAGTGACCTGTAGATATTTTTTTTTAATTAAAAATTCGAAACATTTTTACAATTACTCATAATAAAAAGTTTTTGATATTTAATTGTTCATTTTAATTTTCTAGTAACGAATAGTCTATTAAAGAAACGAAAAAAAAATTAAAATATAACGTGGTAAAATCTCAAATATGACACTGTACAACAAAATTATTCGTTTATTTCTGTGAGAAAAACTCTATACATAGTCCAACTCGATGAAATACAAAATTATCAAACCGTCAAACGCCGATTGTTGACTGATCGTATTAATAAGTCAATTCACCGATGACGTCACTCGCCTATTAGCAAGTTTTCCTGATACGAAGATATCTTCATGGCATATGCAATTACTAACAACACTGCACAATTTGCGTCATTTTAATATTTTTTAACTTCCATATAAACACCACTCGTTGCGTCTGAGACGACGATAACAGAATGTACTGCAGATTTACTTACGATTAATTGCAATAGTCATCGATTCGAGAAATAAAAAACAGCTAAACATTTGATGAGCATTTGGCTCATCTAAAATTTTTGGGAACTTAAAACATGAGGCCTTCGCTTATCGATCGATCGCCCAAACACAACATCGTTTTATACCAGGTATGGGCAACCTTTGACATGTTGTGGGCCAAACTTTAGTGTGCAAATAAATATGTTCGCGGGTCGCGTTCGAAAAGTAGTGCATTTTAAAGTAATGTTCATAATTTTCAGCCATAGATATCAGACACGAAATTTTTCAAAATATCTCGCGGGCCGGATCAAATCTTACAGCCTTACATACCTTTTATTCGGTTACCAAACATAAAAATGATTGAATATGAATTTACCAATATTAGAATACAACGAACGAACGAAGAACAATAAGTCCACAACGATATGCTTCATGTCCTTTAGCTCACTATTCTGAGCGTTCCGTACGATAAGCTCATATCGAGTATTATGAGTATTATCGTAGCTTATCACGGGAGTAGATCCCGTTTCCTTTCAGCGGGCGCATGCGCACGCGGCTCCGCTATATTTAATACGGAATTAGGCCGCTCCGGACCGCGGCGCCCGCGCCGACCCGTACAACGGCGTGCGCGCTTGCCACTTACGCGAGAAATATTTCACTACGCACGGTTTGACATTTGGCACGTGTCACGATTGATGTAGCGATAGGACTTTATTGTTTACATTGACGTTATTTTGTTTAAAACCCATTGTCGATGCACTGATAATCTCCCGCCATAACAACGCTGCAATGTACTTACTATATTATTGTGTTAATCAAAGGGCCTAGCGTTACGGTAGCTCTAAACATAAGTATCTCCCTAGGACTTCTTTCAATCGGGATAGAGACTTTTGTCTAGGGCGTTATGCTAGGCCAGTAATACGTTTGGACGATGCTCAACAAAATTTAATAACTATACTTTTTTTTTATTTAAACACTCATTGCACAACTTATAATGCGGAGCATTTGAGAATGCTCTTTTTGCTTTTTTGTTATTTCATCTTATTATATTTTAGGATATCCCAGGCGGATTGCAATACACCATACTTTCTAAATATAGTTACTTTTTACGATTTCGCAAAAGTCCATTTTTGATACAACCTTGTTCCACATGTGATAAAATTTACTTATGGCCCTGATTATAGCTGCCAAGGCGGATTTGTCGCATTGGTGGACTGTAACTTGTAAGTAGAATCTAGCTTTTGACTAAAAAACAATAATCGTATCAATACATAGTATAGCATATATAATGCGTTTATATGGTAAGTACCCATAGGGAACCTAAACACACGATATATCATAGACCATAGAGCTACACAAAAGGGATAGAAAATCTATCCAAAGGTTAATTGAGTATTAAATATTTATTAATAAACGTACAAATTAATAAATATAATAAACGTACTGTTTACCAGAATGATTACTTCTTAAGCTTTTATGCCGCGATACGACGCGATGTCGACATCGAAGTTGGATTGTTAATTTTGTTAAAAGAAAAATTATATGTGATTTCAGAAATAATAAATATAGAATACAGATTATTCAAAAAGAGTGTTATTTATCATAATTTAGACAGTACAGGTTTATAAGAAAAACAATCACAAAATCATTTCCGTATTTGAATTTTATTTTATATGCCCTTCTCTCGTGAAAAGCTTTATATCAGCCAAGGACACTCTTTAATATTTATTTTATTTGATATATTAGTTTTTAGACAAAAACAAAACATATTTTAATTTTTGAAACAATTACACTTTTAAAAGCATAAGTTTTAGTTCTAGTGGACGTTGTGTCAAAAAAGTTAGAGTTTTAGTAAACGGGTACTTTAGGGTACTCCACTAGTATTATAAATTAAAAAGTACACCTACAAATACCCGTATTTTAGAGTACGGCTGGCAACCCCACATATTCGTTTACTGCAAGTTTTATACAAGACAATATTATTTGAAATAAAATTATGTTCAATTATTACGATAGATGACTATATGTTCTATTTATAGTGTTCACTTCGTGTTAACGATGAAGTAACTAAATATAACGTGTCACGCATTTTCATTATGAAGTCATCCGATAACATTATTGGAATTGTATATTAATTTAAGGGCTTCTTTACACCGATTTTTCATTTCTTTTTTGCTTGAACAAGTCACGCACCTACCTCTGGCTGCCCACTAGAGCGGCGAGGCTGTCTCGAATCAACTTCGACAGTTTTTACAGGACCATAGTAAAGCGAGTAGCGATTGACAGCAAACGCTTAAATCACCCACCCACTTCCGCGTGATGCACGCGTAAACTTACACCGAAATCTGTCCCCAAATGAGACCTATAAGTTTGCGTTGTTATAATTTTTTATATATTGACAGTGTACATTATTATAAAAAAAATCTGAAATCTGCCCCCGTTATATTTATCCAACCATTGATGGTTCAATAATATAGTTGTCTATATCTTTCTGAGCTTTTTGAGCTCACTCGCGCACGCGCACTTACCAGTTCGGCCAGCTTGAGCAGGCCGGGCAGCGTGCCCAGGTAGCCGGTGTTGACGAACAGCGCCGTGCCCGTGCTGCTGGTCGTCGTGCGCGTGATCGTCACCGTGTGCGACATTCCGGCCCTGTAACTGGACATAACGAACATTTTGTTACACCGCACTGTTTAATTGACGTCAATCAAAAACGTCATTTCTTATATCTAGCGTTTGCCCGGGGCTACGTCCACGTGGATAAAGAACCTTGGCCGAGATTTTATCTTTATTCAAATTCCATATATGTTTTATATCTCCCCCCTTCCTCCTCTCTTAATCCTCCCTTTCTTTCATTTCTCTCCTTCTCCTATCTCTTTCAATTCTAATCAACCTCCTTTTATTGTCCGTTTACCTAAGTAAAAGTTACTTTGATAAGCAAACAATAAACATATACATATAGAATGTGTACACTGAAAAAAATGCATGTTATATCAACAAAACCGCTTTTGTTGACGATTTATTGTTAATATCACAAAAGATCTTAATTTAAAATTACATTTTCGTATGAGGTATTAAATATAAAATTATGATTGAATTTAAGTAGTCAATTAAATTATGATTTTTTTTTTTTGTAAAAATTATATACTTCAAAGTAAAATTAAACAATTATTGCGGTAAAATTTACCAGTATTCTTCGTTTGTAAAAGCTACAAAATATTTTTAGTAGTACCCACTAGTAATTTTAGTTAATTTAAGTTTTATGTACTTAATAATGATAACTAATACGAAACGTAACATTGACTAAAGACATTTATCACTACAGGTGTTTGGTATACCATATACCAAACACCTGTAGTGATTAAAGTAAAATTTAGTATATATCACTAGATCAAATAATTTTACTTAACTTACTAGATAAAATAATATAGATATAAATACAGAGATTCCTAGTAAATATTACTGTACTCGTTAAGTAAAAAGAACCCTTTTTTTACAAATTTTGCAAATAATTATTGTAGGTTTAATTAAAGTTTTACGATAAATTAATACAATATGAATTAGTTAAATTCACTATAACATGAATTAAACTTACATTAATAAATTTAGTTTCAACAATATTTATTTAATAAAAATTACATCGTGCTTATGTGGGTCCTATATTAACCTAGGGAAATCGCTTATTTTGTTACTTTAAACAAAGATTTTTTCAGTGTAGGACGTCAACTAGTTCTTTTGTGGAATAAATAATATGCGGCAATTTTCTTACAAAGTGATGCTCTAAATTACTTATCGCAACCAAATTTATGTTAAAACCTAGCCAAATAGGGTATTTCCATTTTAAAGTAAGAATCATGTAAGTAGTTCTCGAGCCCTAAACTTCCGGCATGATGCACTTAAATGGACGCTTCTTAAACATCCTGACCAGATGCGTACAGTGCACTTGAACCTGGCCAGAGAGAATATATTCATTTTAGAAAAAAAAACATGTAAATTGGATTAGTGACTGACCAGCGATTCTCGAGATGGACAGAATTATTTATTTGCGGTATTGTACCTCCTAAATCGACGCGGTCAGGGCAAAATTTCACTCAACTCCTATAGAACTTAGAGTCGGATAAGTCTCACAACAAAATTAAAAAACCGAAGAGAAAAACATCAACGAAGAAATCAAAACATCAAAAAGTATTCGGGACCCGAACTGAATATAACAAAGTGCACTATCGGAGTGAAAACGGAATCATTATTCAAGTAAAACATCTCGTCACCGAAAATATATTAAATTACAACGACTCGGGCCCCCAAATTCGAGCGGCAGTGTGTCAAGGCCCACCAGCGCCGCGTGCGTTCAATGCTAGAGGAAGGTAGACGCCATCTGCATTTCAAATACCTTCGTACTCAAAAATATTCCCATTTTAATATTAATAATCGCCTCAATCTAAATGATAATAGCGAAATGTCTCACATTCATAACAGCTAATACGAAAAGAAAGAGGGACATCGATCCTGTGGCGCGATAACGTCTGCATGTGTATGCGCAAGGCTGGAGATGATTTGTTAATTGCAGCAATTTTATTGTATTGCGATTGAAACGAAATGCACTTGTCTAACGACTGCTACGTCGGTTCAAAGTCGCTCGCGATAAACAATCCGAAGGAATAATCAAATCAATTCAAATCTAAGGAGGAAAAAAAACCATGGAAGGACTCGATATAATAGAAACGTACGGTCTGTAGGTACGTTCCGCGTGGGTCGTTATCCAGACATCGACCCCCGGCTGTCGCGACGCGCGCTCCAGACGGGGCGGTTCGCGCCCTTAGCGAAGTTACTGTCCGTAACTACTAACTCACAGTATTAACTACGAACGTCGTTCGATAAATAGGTAGGACGCGAAGAATTTAGAATAGTTCACCGGAACTGTGTACCGCGCGAAGATCGGCCAAAAGGAAAGATTCTGATAAACGAATCGTCCTCGATCAATGTCCAATACCCGCCACGCCGCTCCCCTATCTGCATGTCGCGTGACCTAGATAAAAACGTGTCCAACATCAACAGATTTTTTTTGAACGCCACAGATTAAACAGGTGAGCGAACGTGCGGGTGGTTTATTTAAAATTACGGATCACATAGCAGTGTTCGATGACGTCGATCGAGATCGGCCATTTAACGAAAACTTAAATTCATACGGGCGAAACCGTAGACGAACATTAGCTTTCTGTCCATAAATCATCACGGTATTGCGGGTAAACAAATGTATTTTCCTTGATTGTATTGAATGAATTGTGGCCTAAAATGAGACATAGTCTATGAATAGTCGATTATGAGTTAGGCTGTAAGTTTATGTACATATATGCCATAATAGATACGCACCATTCTTTTGTAAAATATACGGAAAAACATATTTGAATTCAAATTAGTTTACGTTGACGTGACAAATGTTTAAAGGACAGTTAAAATCTTTAGGTATTTAATTTTCAACCCAATATCTCAATAGTCAGATCAATATTTCGTTTTTAAATTCTTCGCTTTGCAAGGTTTGGTGGTACAAATGGAAAATATTATAATACTAACTACTAATTTCAATCAACTACTATTTGTAATTAATACTTTGTTTCATTATGCGTACAATTTCTAACGTTTAAGTTTAATGTTACAAAAGGTAGGTAGTTATTTTAAGTACATATTTGTGTTTAAAAAAAGGTGACTGTTAGTAAACAACGGTGACACGCTGAAGTGAATAACAGCTGAGATTAGTTCGAGATTAGAACTGGAGAAAAACTACGTTATGAATAATGATTATGAATAATATATCCAACTAGTATTGTAATTTATAATATTGATAAACATATCGTTATTCTACTTCATCATTTATATGATTAAAATAAATACATTTTACTTTTATTCACTTACTTGACAATCCCTGTATATACAAATAAAAACTGGAGTAACAAATGTAAATAGAACAAGATTTAAAAAATATTTAGGGCACTGTCTACTAAAAACGAAGTATTATTTATGGTCAACACGGGACGTATCACGTCGCCCACTTCGCGGTGCCGTGTGCGGCGCCGTCCGGCGCGGGCGGCCGCCGGTGCAGCGCCGATCGGGCGGTGAGTCACGGGCGCATGCGTCAAGCGGTGACGGCATCTCGCGTAATCCACTCGATTCGCTCGAAAACCTTGCGGCGTCGCTATCGTAGTCTTCGGCCGTTTGTCGTTCCAGAGCTGACCAAATTCTAATAATAGTAAGACTTCCTTGAAAGTTTCTCTAGTCTATACCATTATCACTTTGACGTTGAAGACGCAAGGTCACAACATTCGGCGTGACATTGACCTCGGACTTAAAAATATAGATACAATAGCATACTATACGTTATCACCCTTTTCGTGTTCCCTACCTCGACTGCAAAACACGAAACATTTATAGTGTCGTTACAATCCAAACCTGGGATAGGCAAATAATATTTCACTGCTGTAATAATTTTCGAAATGGATGGTGTTTTTGAAGGATTAAATAAAAGTAAAAAGTAAATAGTAACCGTGGAGAGTATCAAATGAAAGCTCTGAAACGTAATTACAAAAGCTAACCTTACCGTAACAAAATTTTTGAAGGAAGTTTTCAAAAAAGGCCGTCCTCCGACTTACCTTCCAAGAGGTCGCTCAGTGAAACCTGAAAAAATAATTATGCACATATTATTAAAATGGTATTTGTTTGAACTAGGTACAATGTTTGTCGCATTTAAAAGTATTTAAAATTTATTAAACTATAACATAATAAAGTAACTAACAACGCGAGTTCAGCTGCTGCACGTCACGAAATGCTCCATCAAAACTTGTCACCTCCATTTCACTCTTCTTTCTTCGCTCTGTGATTATATATAATATTGTCACTTATACATTTTGCGATATGTTTGGTGCTAAAACTAAATGTTTTGATATGACAGTCTATAACTGAATGAAGCAAATAATTTTCTTACACGACAATATGATTCACTTTGTTTGATTTACTCTTTCACGGAGACGATTTTTTTTGACTTACCACATCACTGGCTCTATTGGATACTATGCACATAGCATCTATATCTGTCTGTTGATAAAGGATTGCACTTAGAATTTATATGCAATTCTCTCGAAAATCGCAATTGCAAATAAAAAAATCTTTTATTTTTTTTCGAACGATTATAGTCATGCTACCTACGCCATATAGCGCCATCTTGTAAATGTTGAGGTCCTTGCGTTTTTAGTACCTGAAAGTTTTGTGAGATGGCATTACCATTTGAGATGACGTCATTTGTTGAGATGACTTTAATACATTAACCAAATACGAACTTATTACTTTAATTTCACTACATTATCTTATTACTTTAAACTGTTATTTTAGTAAGCAATTCTTGTAAATTTTGCATCGGTATCTCGGAAATATCCTAACGATCTTAATGACAATTTTCTTTGATCTATATTCGTTTTTCAAATTGTTTAAGGGTTCTTTCCTAAAACACGCAGTTTTGCACAAAAAAAAATATGTAAAAAATATTTTGCTTTTTAAGTTTATCTATATTCATATTTTTATTAAAAAGTTAATATGATTATCATCAGTTTTTATACATGGCATGTTGTATGTTGCATTTTCCACAGTAAAGCGACCAACTACATTAAAAGTACTCCTTCCCTATTAAAAACCTCAACATACCTGCAACATACGTAATATGGAAGGAAGTATTTAGCATAAGACTCGATTTCATGATGATAAAACAAGGTCTAACCTTAAAAACTTACAATTGTTGTCGCGCAATAACTCTGCACCTAGTGAGCCTCTATCTCGGATCATTTTCTTGAACAAGCTTCGGAGTACGGCTCGTGCATTATGATCACTAATGATGGACAGGACAGAGACAGGGACAGACACCTACATATTCAGTTGCAACAGCACGAGCCTACAAATTAGACTGCGACGGATGCACCAACATGCTTGCATTTTATAGAGTGCATCCGCATTCATATGTGGATCTGCATTCATATGTGTAATATGAACTGCGTACATTACATATAAGACGCATGGCTATATATTTCACATTTCTGCTGTGTAAGCGCTGTCCTCGAGTTTTCTGCAATCGAATGCTCAGCTGCAGGTACGAATATGATCCTAGGCTCAAAATCGGACTTCATCCCATGAGAGACACTGCCCTCACAAGAGAGCTGGCCTGGCTGGTCAAAAGAGCTGGTGACTCTAATGCCTGCCTTTAAAGGAGCCAATCTGAGGTTCCCCGTTCGGAGGTGAGGAGAGGAAATCGAGAGGGCTCGGGTAGCCTCCAGAGGGCCGCTTGTGCTGTGGTGCTAAGTTTTGACGGAAATTGATTTTCATCCAGCATGGTTAAAGATACGCAGTGCCTGTGTCCGAACGAATCGCATCTGCAGGTCCCTGGCGATGACGTCATTTCTAACGTACTATTCGGCCCCTTTAGCATCCGTAATGCGAAAATTTGTTGAGCTTGGAGTCTTCGACACTACCACTCAGGGCTTAGTGCCTACCACGCCGGTGCGGCGGAGATCGGGCGGGAGCGTTACATATCAATATATTAGAACTTGTGGGTAGCCCAGAAATGAGGATAGGCCAAAGTTTTGCGCAGGCCGCTTGACCCAATTGTCCTCGTGGGGAATCGTGCACGGCAATCGGTCGGTGTAAACGCCCAGCTACATGACGCATGTCTTCTATTCCATGTCCTGACCTTGCATAGAGAAGACCAGCGTACCACTCTCTATCAAACGCCTTCTCCATATCCAGAACTACTACAACCATGTATCCTCCGCAGTTCTTTTCGGACGCCAGGTAGTGCAGCACCTGTGTTAGCTACATAGTAGTCGAATGCCCTCTGCAAAAGCGAAACTGCTTTCGTAGAGATGTAGCACCGTATTCTTCGCAACACGGCACGTTAAAAGATCTTCGCTACGTGGAATAGCAAGATGATCAATAGAAAGTCTTCAGGTCTTTGAAGGTCCTTCTCCGCTTTGGGAATAGTGATGGCTTTACCCTTTTTCTACGTGTCGGAAAAGTGGCAGATTCGCAGTATACCATTGAACACTTTATTCATGGCCACGATCGTTGTTCTGAGGAGCTGCCTGTATGACGTCGGGCTTCGGTGCCTTACTTTTTGACAAACGCAGTACTATCATGTGGAGTTCCGTTGAGGATAAAAATGGATATATAGATAAAAGTGGGGGTGGAGTGGCCATGAATTCACGAACTTTCTTGTCTACGTGCGCGTAGAGGCCTTGAAGCAGCAGAAAGTTGGCAGGTGGTTTCGAGCTAAAATACACTTACTGAAATTCCGCTATTGCTTCCACTAGAGCTGACGCATTGTAACAACGTGTGTCCGTTCAATTTGTTATCGGACACAGTGGAATGGAGGCTCTGGTAAGCTGGTGACAAAATTGATAGAAAACTTTCATATTTTCTCAAGCCTGGTCGATAGTCGTTTCACAGACTACGAATTTTTTTAATTTCCGCCAATAACTCAACGTCGAGACTATTAGGCTCAGTTTTCAGTCAGGGGCAATAGGTGTGGACCCACAGTTTGTGAAGTCAACGTTTCCACCAGAATCGGTTCTTCAAGTGGGGGGGGGGGCAGGTCCAATCGCCGCAGCGAGGGAGTAGAGAGGAAAATCATAACTGCTGCTTGGACCCTTTTTATTTCCTCAACCAATGGGGTGGCGGCTGCTTCCACGTCGTTGGGCGTCACAAAGAAGGATCAAGATGCAGCCTGTCAAAAGATATTTGGAAAGCGGTCCTGCGAGTCCCGGGCATCGATTTCCATACTTATTAAGATTGATGGGTGTTGAGCGTCTATTCCATAGATTACCTCCACGTGTTTAGGCTAACTGAGCCTATAGCACAGTACGATGTCTAGCACATCTGCCCGATGGCGTAGGTCGGTTGGAATGTGAGTTGGCGTGTCTAGTCCCAGCACCTCGTATCCCTGATTCTCAGCGTCCTTCAAGAGCCGTCTCCCGGCCATGGATATGGAATAAGGGCCCATACCTTGTGTTTTAAATTCAGATTGCTGCCAATGAGCGTTAGAGTGAAGCCATTAAAAATTATTTGGATGTCCTGCACACAAATAAGAGTGCCTGATGATCTATAGACGGCAAATAAGTTGAGCTCTTCGACCACAGAGTCCACACATACGTAGATCGAGTGCATAGAGGTATAGTTGGTTAGTTCCAATGCTTCATGTATGACATCCTTCCTGACAAAGACAACCATATCCCTGAAAGCCATGTCCCTATGAGAGACTTCAACGCAGCGGTAGGTGATGAAGTTAGGCAGCCGCGGTTATTGATGAAGTCGCAATTTGTTCTCGCTCGGCAAAATGACAAGTATATTTTCAGGCTGGGTCGGATCGTGGAGCTCGTATATCTTCCCAGGGATACCCTCAGGGTTGCAGTACACGATTAAAAACTCAGTGAACTCCGACTATGATCAGACCCTCGAGGATATCTCTTGTCGGCATTTGTCCTGTTTTGATAGTTCAGAGTATTAGTATATAGAAACCTCGTTATCTCTACCAGGTAGGTCTTCAGATTAGTGACCTCTTGAACTAGGTTGGTGGTTGTAGTAGTGTGGTGGGTTCGTTGCTGCAAGTGTGGTTGTGGTAGCGCTTACCCTGGGGGCAAAGGGGAGGATCTTGCCGTTGGTTATGAAAAAAATAACCGTATGGGAAGAGATGCAGTTTTATCCTGCTTGTTTTTCTTCTTCCCTTTTATCTTCTTTTTCTTTTTTTGCAGAGTTGAAGCGGAATGAGTTAGGGTGGAATGGGAAAGCTCTGTCGGCTTTGTTAGTTCCTCCTGCACTCTTGGCGCTGGGTAGGACAACCGATCGGTTGGAAGGAGACTTGGTTTCTGAACGAGACCGGACCTGATAGGTTGATTACCTACCGCTACAATTCCCCTTGGAGAGACTTGGTGGAATTCGTTGAGTGGTTTCATTTGGGAGGAGTGTCTCAGATCCGTCTCCCGAGGAGGCTAGCTAAGGACCCTTAAGCCCCTCGCGCGTACTTCTCGGCGAAAAACCGAACACCTTTTACCATTTGGCGTATCAGGATCTGCACCGTTAACGCAGGTAGGCTTACTATCTTGCGATCTGTCGCAATCCACTGCCGGATAAACGCGGAAAACAAAGCGAATGTAACTTCTTTCTTTTACTATTATGAGTAATGCAAGTGTTTCATAACAAACTATATTTGGCAAGTCATTATAGAGTTCTTCTCCCTACACTCAAGTATGGTAGTGAAGACATATATGACTAAAGAAACATGAAAGTAGAATCAATACAGTGGAAATGCTATCCCTGCATTGAGGAATGTGAATTGTATTTGAAAGAGAAATATTAGAATACTTTTTAAAAAAATGTAGTCACAAGAGTAGAAGAATGTATGTTGCAATGGTGTGGTTGCAAAAGAAGAATGATATTATCAAAGTATTTCTAAAATTTACACGTACTTGTCTTTCTATTGTCAGTATACCTACTATATTAATAGAATTAACATACTTAGTGTTTGAAATTGAATGTTAATTCGGAAAAAAAGTTGCAGTAAAATCTTTTTGGTTGTAAATTGTTTGTATCTACTTTTGATACCATTAAATAGAAGACATTTTAGAAAAAGAAAAGTAAATCCATCTAAGTAGACCCATCTAATTAGTCCTCTCCGAAGGACGAATCCGAGAATAGTGAAAAATAGTATAAGAATGCAGCTACATACTGCATTCAGCCTGCACCACTGCACCTCGGTAGTACTGTACTACGCTGCACCAATAGTACTGCACCTAGTCTACAGTCACCATAGTACATAGCATACGTGTCAGCATATCGGAAGTGAAACTCTGCACCTCTATGGACACCTAGTGTTCAGAAGTACTAATTTTGACGACCTAAGTTAGCAAAGCGCCGCTCCTGCGAAATAGTCAAGCGATCAGCAAAAACGAAAACGGGCCACCAAGCGCTCCATACGCGTGCGTCCGGTCCGTCACATTACATGTTGCAAAATAAAACCTATTTCCCAACACTTATCAGTAAAATAACAGTACATTGGGAACTATTCAACATCTACAGATGAAAACCTATGATAACACGACCTGTTTTCATGTCAAAGAGCATATATAATCTAACAAATATACAAAGATAGTATACAACGATCGATGTTGCCAAACGGCTCGCTGACACAATGTCGATAACACATAAATTATAGTATCACACTAATAACTGAATGAGACAAAGAAGTAGGAAGGCAAGTCTGTTATTGAGAGCGAAAAATGGGATAAATGCATGTTCCTGTGCTTCGCGTCGTATGGTCCATTGCGATGAGACTTCGGGTGAGTGAATTAGAACAGTTTTGACGTGTCTTTTGCGAACGGGGAGACGGACTATCCGCTTTTCCTTTTCTTATAATGTATTATAGGATAAAAATGGTAAAAATGATAAAAATGGTTCTTAAAATATAACTTTTGGAAAAAAATACAAGCTTTAAAAACCTTTTTAATTAATTTTTAAAACAGACTTCAAACACAACTAATTAGTTGTTTTTTTTGGAGTCGGTCCCAGTTAAAACAAGTCAAAAGAACCTATAATATGTAAACATGAATATGAAACGTTAAATATTGAGTCAAAAAGAGATCTTCTTCTTCTTCTTAGAAGAGATACAAATGAGTCTGAGTTATCTTTAGCTGGAACTGACTTCAAGAAAACAACTAATAAACAACTGATTAGTTGTTTTTGAAGTCTGTTTAAAAAATTATATAAATAAGTTTTTGAAGGCGGTTTTTATTTTTCTTGAAAAATTTATTTTATTTCACATTTTCTAGTTATTGAGTAATTATAACTTAATGATTCATTTAGGTACTTTATATGAGATTGAGCCATTGTTAATAAAATCGGCCAGGTATCTTTACTTTTGTATGGAGCAAGTAGAAAAGCAGTTCCGATCCCGAATATATCGTTCACTGGTAGTCAATCTAGAGTCTTTACATTGCTAATTGAAGTGCAACTACAAAATTATTTTTATACAAACTACATAAATTATACTTACTTTTTATAATGTAAAAGTTCTATAATTCATACAGATTACATTTTTATTCATATCCACATAAAATTAATTCTCTCTGTGTCTACTGTCATCGCTAAGAGTTATGGTGCGTTCTTACTATGATGGTCACGTTAGAATTATATAGATGAATGAAAATATGTAAGTAGTTTAATAAGTAATTTATTTTAATTATGTATGTACGTATATATGTAGATTTTACTAATAGCGATTGAAGAGCAGTTTCTGGCGACAAATCGCAGTATTACGCCTAACTCTTAACCGTTAAAGAGTGCTGTGGCTTCCATTATCAGCTCAACAGCACGATATGATAACTACCATATAATATTTGAGGGTTTCTCTCGTTTTCTCTGGGATCCCTGATCCCCATCGGAGCCTGACTTGGTGATTATGGGACCACCTCGGGAGTGTAACCTTCCAAAACAAAAACTTTCGAAATGGTCCACAATTGACGAAATTATCGCTAAACATACATAAAAAAAATACATCCAGACGAACATAGAACCTCCTATTTTTTTGATGTCACTTAACAATTAAACTAATTTGTCTATTTTTATCCATTTACCCTGCACACTCCTTCATATTTGACCGTATTTTGCGACTTTCATAAAAATTAGAAATGCATAGTTACGTATTTTGATATTGCTAAAAATCTACACCACAAAATCATATAAAGCTCGTGGGATAATATTTCATTTGGAAGTAAATATTCTCCATTAATTTTCAAGTATCTTTGAAGTTTTCTTCAGTTAGAAAGAGATTGAAAAAAATGCAGCCTCGCTCACCCAAGTGCCCATCCACAATTTGCACGTCGCCATAGCTGCTAGCAGTAGGGACGTGATGGCGTAACGTCAGCAAGAAAATAAATGCAGTAAGGATTTAGTTTTATTACTTAACTTCAGAATTCATTGAAAATTTTATAACAAATAACTAATGCTGCTGTACTATATAAGTTTCGTATTAATTATTTTGTGGTATACTTACAAATGCTTAGTGACTATATACGATATCGGCTGTATATAGACAGGCGAAAATTCTTTAATTCTTACGAAAACCCTTTAATACTTAACTTATTTTACACTTTACACTGTAATTTTATTAGTAAAATTATAGCACATATATAAAAAATAAAATCCGAATTCTTTTTGGAATAAAGGGATTGTTCATAAGTCTTATAACCTGGTCATATCTAACTAGAAAGCTATATTGGGTTACGTAAGCGTGACCAGACGAAGTTGGTGAGATTCGAGCAACATTTTTTTTTGTTTTATTTAGCTCACTTAAAACAGTGTAAATAATATACAAAAAACTTGGTAAAACACTGAAAGTATCTACAGTTTTATTCATTTTGTGCGAAGTATTTTAAGTTTTTTTTAAACAGCACAAATTAAGCTGTGGGATTAATAAGAAAGAACTACACACCGCCGCCCGAGATAGGTTCGCTAAAAATTACCTTAGGTTACGTAAAGGGCTTGGAGGTTGGAGATTGAATATTTTAATATATAAGTATTGAATGGTGTTTCAGCGAGAAAATAGATTGATCTCGTTAGAAACGAAAAATCGGAATATGAATAGATCCCTAATTCCTACAGTTAAATCTATTCACAACGGTTTTGGAAGGTGATATTCGTAAAGGATAAAAAAAGGGCTCATCCTGCCGTGAATGTAACCAATCACTATTAATCATTTATAGAATATGCCTTAGGGCTTTAGTGATCACGTGATCTAAAAATTCGTAGAACAAGATTCAGACAGCTATTGTTACGAAGTCTTTGAGAAGCTGGTGCAAAACACAAATTACTATCTGTTCTGGATTAATTGGCCTAAACGAACTAAGATATATTTTATAAATACGTACCAAAATTTATTTTACAAAACTACTGATTTGACTAAGAGAATGTTTCATGTTTCTTATATTTAGAACAATTCAATGTGTTTTTAAATTGTGTTTTTTAGTAACACTAATAACAATAACAGTCAACAATCTAACTAAGTTTTTATATATTATTTACATAAATATAAGAAAAAAAATTATTTTGCTGTTCAAAAATTTTATCGAAAAACTACTAAAGAAACTTGTATCTTCCGTAACGAATGAATATGATCACATGTTCCGTAATCTTTCAAAGATTTTTCTTTGCTTTTTTTGTAAACGCTGCGTTATATTAGAAATCTGACGTTTAACTAATAGACGACGACGTGACTACAAAACCCTCATAATTATTATATTTTTAATGTAATAGAAAGGTTATATATAGGTTTATTGGAATTGTTTCTATCTGTTGTTTGTGTGTCTATAGTTTGTTATTAAACGAATCGGACTTCCGAATAACACAAATTTATTTTCTACTTTCAGCAAAATGTAACTGTCAGCATTCCAGACAGGTGCGTAACGCATCTATCTGGAATGCCAATCTTGAATATCAATCTTGATCTCGATTGCAGTGAGATTGCCGTTCCATTTACAGTCAAGAGCAGTCAAGGGGCGGAGGGGAGTTGTGGGGGTCACGACCTCCCCCGTCCCCCCCCCCAATCGCACTCACTTTTAGATCTTCAAATTGGAAATCTTCTTAAAAATCGACAATTTACAGAGATTTAATCAAAGATAGATATTGAAAACAATAAAATCAAAAAAATTGCGAAAAATGTTGTCGAGTCCAGAGGCAGAGCACTACCTGAGCCTAAGGAGATATAAATGTTAAAGCCATTCCACATCACAAAATATTTAAAACGCTGCAAGCCATCCCTAAAACTTCCAGATATGGTATTTAATGATGTATTTTTGACCTCTTTGAATTCAAAAATATAGTTGTTTCAACGCTCAAAGACTTATCACCATTAAGCTTTTGAGCTCGGAAATTCGATAAAAAAGATTTACGCTAGTAAGACGCTATTTTTTTTTTTAATTTTACTACTATTTTGACTACACGATGTATTCAACACGCTCCTCGATTTTGATCTGCTTGGCGGCGTTAATAGAAGTTTTTTGAGCAAAGAAAATTGATCAATATAATAAACACCAATCCAACAAGAATTTTAGAAGTTCTATTCAGAAAATACTTTTTGAGAATTCTTCGTTTACGATATCTCTCGAACGAACAAACTGATTTTGATGCAGTGCAACAGTCAACGTTGCTTTTTAAATGGTAAGATTCTGGAATTTATTCAAAAAATAGTTCAAGTAATATTGTAAAAAAACACTAATTGAAAAATTTTCTTCAACAATATCTCTTAAACAAATCAACTAATTTTTATGACATTTTTTTAGTAAAAAGCTCTGATTTAATTTCGGTGTCAGTCGGTAGAATAGTATAAATATTTTAAGAGATAAAAATTAGTTTTTTTAGATTTCTCAAGATCTACCAGGTGAAATCAGTTAAAGTTCAACGGTTAAAGAATTCAAAAAGGCTAAGTTAAGTGAACACCTTTCGAATGCAGCAAACCACGTTTCAATCTGTTAATCAGTTCAAAAATAGGCAAGGTTTCCATAAAGGCACACACTCGGGACCAGGAGCATACAGACATCACTCGGCACTTGATTAAGATACGGTATATTTACGGTCGATTTGTTACGTATATTTGTTATGTATATTTATATGGTCTTATATTATGGTTTATATTATTACGTATATTTATATGTTCTCTGATATCTGTCTATTTCAAGCATTTGTCATTTCATTTATTTTGCTACTTCTGAATGAAGTTCTTTTTAAAGCCTTTAATACTATTACCTACATGAAGTACATATAATACTTATTGAATCATTTTTATTAGCCAAAATGGCAAAAACGGAACCCTTATAATTTGGTCAAGTTCGTTCGTTCGTCCGTTCGTATGTTCACAGGCATTTTATTCAAAAACTACAATATGTATATTTATGAAATTTATAATGTAGGTGTCTTGTATAAGCTGATACTTACTTCGGTAGATAATTAATAAAAATATATATTTCTAGGAGGGGCACTAAAAAAAATTTTTCAACAAACATCAACATATGGCACATATTTAAACAGTTCTTTAAAAAAACACTTTAAGGTTTTTAAGCAATTTTTCTGACTACGTGAATAATTTTGGTAATAATCGCTCCAGGAATAGCAAAAATTGTGTCCCCTCCTCTATTTTCTAAACCATAAGGCCAAAAAATATAAAAAGAATAACGAAGGTAGTGCTTAATAAATACTTTCTATGATAATTATTTTAAACATGGTTGGATATACAGTTTTTGAGTTATTGTCTAAAAAGAGCACTTCTCAACAAAAGAACGTAAGTGCCATAAAAATACGCTCTTTTTGCTGGTACATTTCAGACACTTGTTTAATAGGAATAGTCTACATACCTACTTGTTTTTCTAGTTATATGCGACTAAAGTGCATAGAACTATTCTATGTGGAAACATGGAAAAAATGTAACAACGTACTTTTATCAACTGTAGTGCATTTTTTTTTGTAATAATAGCTTCGGAACCCTATAATGAGCATTGTCCGACATGCTCTTGACCAATATTTTCTAGTACACTACTTTTTGTTCTGACTAAAAGTGGCCATTTTTGTCTACATATATCAAAATTGAAAAAATGAAATTGATTCTTGACTCTTATGTAAGTAAGAAATTCTAATTTGTTCATTACTGTGATGCCGTGACCCCCTCCAACCCTAAAATCTGAAGCTGCGACCGCACTAAATCTAGATATCGATCCAATTCAATTAACGGTCAAATTGAAATTGCTATTTTAATGCTCTGGCCACTTTACTTCAAATATTATCAGCATGGTGGTATTTTACTTAAAAAAACTTACCTTATATAATAAAATATACTATGTGATCTGTCCATCATAATATATGTACTATAAATATGAGGGCCGTCAGGCTATGCAAGGGTTCTTGGGCACAGCGAGGCTGGGTTCGTGGGCACAGAGAGGCGCGGCCCTGGAATACACATAGCTTTATCTTTTGGGTAGATAGAGCTTGGGACTTCCTTAGAAAGCCAAATAATACATGAACGAAAATAGAATAGAATTTTATGCGCAAGTTAAACGACGACGAAGGCACGTCGAGGCCCCCATCGGACCGGGGGCTCCGGGCCTGCACCCCGCGGGCTCCGGGCCTGCGCCCCGCGTGTACTGATGACTACCGGGAACACAGCTTTTCTAATCTTTTTAACATAAGTGAGCGATTCTTTTATATACCATATGTATACATATGGTTCTCTCGGCCTGCTCACTTTCGATGTCCATCTTTACCTTGACAAAGTATTGCATTTCAAGTTTATTTACATAAGCTTTTTTCCTGTTATACACCTATGTAGATGAACTTATTTGGGGCTATTAGGTGGAATTTGAACTAATTTTTATTTGTTGCTATGTTATTGGTTCTCAACAAATGGCACAACATGACAGAAATTTCAGATGATACAAAGCGAGTTATGTATTTAAACATTGTTTAAAATTAACATAAACAACTTTTACTGAGGGAAGTTATCTTTTTCTCATGGAAAACTCGAAAAACACCGAGTAAAGCTCTGTTGCTTAGTTACTATTAAAAATAAACTACTTTTGTATTGATTATGATTTCATGTGTTGTATCGAATTGTACAGTACTCGTAAATCATCCTGATGAAGACAAGTTTGAGGAATAAATAAATATATGACGAAAAAGTATATATTTTATTTTCTGTCATTGACCCCATACATGGCTTTTAATGATATTATTTATCTATTCGAAAATATTTTCTGTGTTAAAATAACGAATTAGATACTTTAATCGATGTCTTAACGTTGTAGTTCAATAGTAAAATATAAATAAGATATTTATATTTTGAACTGGTACTTAAAAATATATATTTTTTCGAACATATTTCTTAGAGATTAACAAATAATTATATCTAAGTCTTATGTAAACAGTTTTTTGTAACATAAAAGTTTGAATGTGTAGGTAAAACAATATTTTAAAAAGATTTAAGCTTCATAACACTGTAAAATCATACTATTATCATTATCTACTTTTATTTTAGTCCGGTAATGCCGTGTATACAGTTTTTTTTTTTATCTGGCAAACAATGTAACTTATTAACGCCACTCAGTCCTTTCGGCTTATTTTGATACATTAGAAAAGCCGCTTGGTCACTTTTCACTCAACTTCAGCCATGTATTAGTATGTCAGTCAGTGTGTGCATGTGCGTCGAATCTTGCAAGTGAATTTCGGGCGAATTCGTCATGACCAAACCCGCCACCACCCACGGCCCCTCCGACATCTTGTCATATGGGCCGAATCTCAGAAGCGCCACTAGGCACCGATAAATCTGATCCCGCGGCTCTTCACGCTTCTTACAAGTTCGTCATGACCAGTTGATAGTTAGCAAATTCGTTTATACCTGATAAGTGTACATTTACTCTACAAAGATGACCTCATTCGGATGATGATAGCAGTTCGCAGTCATTTCCGCTCTAGATAATGCTTCAATGGTTTATCACCCGTTGTATCCAGCTGTATCCAACGTCAAGTTCATTTTACTGCACAAGTTATTGTTCAACAACAAAACATTTTAATCGTAGCCCAATACTGTAGCCAAGGCTCTATTCACCGTGCAACTTGCTGACGGTCGACAACACTAACTGATATTTTGTACGATAAAACTTAAGTTTAGCCATAGTTTGATGCTGCAACCGTGAGCTCGTTTCTATAGCTACACTAAGGAAAGGTAAGGATTAAAATAAACAGAAATTTGGTTAAATTTTAAATAAACTACTTTGTTAATATAGAGCATAGCGAGTTTGTTGTTAAAAATAACCCAGCGAACTCCGTAAATTCTTTTCGGTATAAGTTAAACAATTTATACGGTAAAATTTACGTAGATTAATAATAATAAACTGAACTCGGTAACTGATAAATGATTAAAATTAATCTATAGTATTCAGTTAAAATTAACCAATTTACAGGATTAAAAACAGTCGAGTTACTCTGCATTTTTAGCCAACCTACTCGATTAAAATTAACTTGGCTCTAATAGCCAACCTACTCTATTAAACCTAACTCATCCACACAGTTGAAAAAAGCCCAGTTATTTGGCTGTGGCAGCATAGGTAGTAGTTAAAACTAACCCATCTACACATTTAAAAATAGCTGTATGACTAGTATCTGGTGACCATGTTACTCTATTAAATCAACCCAATGATGAAAGCAGTATCACAAGTTCCAATTATCAGTTATTCGCAAGTAAAACAATACAATTTTATTATTATACCTAGCAATTAACTAATAATGAGAACTTATGAAACAATCTTGAATCAGTGAGTCAATTTAACACAGTAGATAGTTACCACATTCAAACTATACAATCATTTCCACGCGAGTCTTTGTGACATAACCTGAATTTTTTAAATAAAAAGTCATAGAGAAATGAAAATTTATTATTTGTAGTTAATGCATAATACAAAATATTTAAAAATGTACTTAATTACATACATATTTCTTTATTATCACAAATTGTTTTAACAATTTACATCTTATAAAATTTTAATTATTTTTTGTAAAAATAAGTCACAATTTAAAGACAGTTATTGAAACCGCTACTCATACAAAATAATGTTAAATGTGTTTAATTACAAAAGTTTTAATTGAAGTAACTATGACAAAAAATATTATTAATATTAAATCAGTGCAAAATATTGAAGTCACTACTCGTACAAAATAATGTATAATGTTCGATATGACTAATGACAAAAATTTTAACTGAAATGACTATAATAAAAATTTGATTAATATTAAATCAATGCAAAATATTGAAATCGATACTAACACAAAATAGTAAATTATACGTGAATAATCAGGTATTATTTAACATAATCTTTTAATAATCAATTTATATTTGCCACATATCAGTAAATATTTGTAAATAGCAGTTGTATTTATTACAACTTATGACCAAATTAATCAAATTCAGGAAAATTAAATTCAACATTTATGCTCTAAATCATATGTGGCCAACAACTGGCCCGAGGGTCGCATCCGGCCCGCTGTAAGATTTGATCCGGCCCGCAGACATTTTAAAAAACCCAATAAAAAAAATAATACAGACTTACTCATACTCATGGAATCATGTGAGCGAGCAAGCCGAGTGGCGGCGATTATCAAAGAGTGAGGCGGCAAACATCAAAGCCTTTGATGTTTGCTGCTTTGCTGCTAGCATTAAAATATTGCTTCCCAATTGTTCTACACTAAACGATTCTAGATCATTCCTTCATTCTGCCTATACAAGCGGCTTGATGGCCCGAACTTTAATTCAGTTCTATTTGAATTACCGAGATGATAACTTCAACAAGCCACATCCTAGCGAACTGCTAGTGCCGTCAATTTGTGACTTTGTATGCATTTTGAATGTTTATTAATTATATTTTGTTCTTAAGTTTATCGAACGAAAAGTAAACGAAAATGGTGTCTGGTGAAAAGAAACGATAATTTGATGCAGAGAATCGTCAGTTTGAACAAAAATGGACTGAAGAATTCTTTTTTATCTTGCACAAAGGTAAGCTTATTTGTTTGCTGTGTAATGAATCCATTTCAGTGATGAAAGAATTCAATATAAAGAGGCATTACTCAACTATGCTGCACTCATTGACAGGACAAATAAGAAAAAACAAAATCCAGAACCTTATCGCAAATTTCGAAAAATAGCAGCAAATGTTTCATAAACAAAGAACACAATTTGATAATGTTGTTAGTTTTATAGTTAGTTCTAAATTGGCAAAGTTATTTACTGAAGTAGAATTTATCAAGAAGTGTATGTTAAAAGTTTACACTGTTTTGTGTCCTGAAAAGAAAAATGAATAAAAAAAAAATTGTTTGCCAAGACGAACTGTTGTCCGACGTATAAAATGATCGCTAATATATAAAACAACATTGACTGACCGTATAGCTGGTTTTGAATCATTTTCCATTGCATTAGACGAGCGCACCGATTTGTCTGACAGAGCTCGATTGGCTATATTTATTCGGGGTGTTGATAAAGAGTCCACTGTAACTGAGGAATTGCTTACTTTACAGCCGCTAAAAGGAACCACTACAGGAGAGGACATTTTTAATGAAGTTCAAAAGGTATTCACAATTTTGACTTGCCATGGTCGAAATTAGTTGGAGTATGCACAGATGGTGTATATTCTATGGACGGTTTACGTAAAGGTTTCATCGGAATTTGGAATGAAAAAGCAACTGAATTAAATGTGCAAAAAGATGATTTGATAGTCCTTCATTACATTATCCACCAACAGAACTTGTGTTCTAAGTCCATTCGACTCCAGATTGTTATAAATGTGGTAGTAAAAACCATCAATTTTATTCGATCCCGAGGGCTTAACCATCGTCAGTTCAAGGCGTTTTTGGATGAAATATCAGCCGAATATGACGACTTAACATACTATTGTGAAGTAAGATGGCTAAGCAAAGGGAATATGCTGAAACGGTTTTACGAGCTTCAAAACATGATAGCAGATTTTATGCAAATAAATAATTAACCACTATCTGAATTGAGTGACCCAAAATGGATATGTGACTTAGCATTTCTGGTCAACCTTGCAGGCTATTTGAATGATGTAAATTTGAAAGTTCAAAAACAAGGACAGTCAGTAAACAATTTGTACAGGCATTTGAAAACGTTTCAGAACAAAGTCCACTTATGGCAGGCACAGATGCTGTCTGGTAACAGTTACCATTTCACCACGCTCTTTGCGTATGAAAATATTGCTTATGCTCAATACGCTGAAGAACTCAAGTTATTGTCGGAGCAATTTTCAAACAGATTAAGCGATTTCAAAAGCACGCAAGATTGTTTCAATTTATTTACTACTCCAACAAAAATGAATGTACAAAATTCTCCAATACACTTGCAAACGGAGTTAATCGAGATTCAAGAAAATTCACAACTAAAATCTAAATTTGAAGACGTGGTGTTGTGCGATTTCTACAAAAAATACCTCGAAGAAGACCACTTTCCGCAGCTTAGAAAATTTACAAGAAGTTTAATTTGTGCGTTTGGCAGTACTTACAGATGCGAACAGTTCTTTTCAATAATTAAAGTAAATAAATCAAAATATCCTACAAGACTGACTGACGATAATTTAGGAAATTCTATACGTCTTTATATCAGTGGAATCAATCCAAACATCGATGGATTAATTTCCCAAATTCAAGCTCAAGTGTCTCATTGATTTCGGTGTCGCTATTTAACCTTCGTAGTTTGTAGCAATTCCAAATTTCACGATTTAATTATAGTGTTGTACTTATCTTTTTCATTTCATTTTGTTATTTTATTAAATTGAATTATAATAACATTGTCGTATTATTTCATGTCTGATATCTATAGCTAAAAGTTATGAACACTACTTTAAAATGCTCTACTTTTGAACGCGGCCTGCGAACGTATTTGTATACTAAAGTTTGGCCCACATGTCAAAAATTGTCCATATCTGATTTAGATCATGCGATTGAAAATAAAAAAATTAATGTTATTCAGGAGTATTCTTAAATTACTGAATACCAAACCTATAGTTTTTGGACGATAAAAATAGGTATGCACAGACATTTATATTGAAATCACAAAGCTTTATTTTCAACATGTGTATAGAAAATTTTACATATAAAAAATTGACTTCCGTTTGTTTGCCGTCGCAAAACTCAAAAAATAGTCCTTTAATTGACTTAATCTCTGACTGTAGTCCCTTGAATTTTAACACAACGTTCCATTCGAATAGACTAGAACTACATACGCAATAATACATAATATTTAAAAAGCAGGTAGTAAAACAAATTAAAAATTTGAAAAAACCCCTGATACAAACAATACCTCTATTATATTAAACTTGAAGGGCCAATACGTATTTTTTTACGTTTTGAAGGCAGGTATTGCTTGTGTTTTTTTTTATTATTTTTTTTTATTTCGTATACTAAATATCGGAATCGTGATCAGTAACGGTTTTGAAATTGAAAGTAAGGCGAGGAGCAGAAGCGAGAGCCGCGATCAGAACTGAAATTAAGAACGGGACTAGAGTTGAAATTGAGTGTGAAACTGCCATCGTGACTGTATCGAAATCTGGAACGATATCGGGTCAAGAATTAAAGGCGAGAAGAGATTAAAACTAAATTATAAAGAAATTATATGAAACCGCTGTCACATTTTAATCTAAAAGCAATCATTTTTGAGTTTTAATTTACGCCCAGGGAGACGGGCGGTTAACGAGTAGTAGTGAAATAATGTAAAAACGAAAACATGTTATTTTTTAGTTCAAACAATTTATCTTTTTTGAAAAATATTTGCGTTACGTTAAATGACAGATTGCATTATGAACTAGATATCTAAGTATGTAACTGATGATAAATAAAATCGGTATTTTCTTCCAAAAACCGTTATCATGCACTTTTCTAACTGTTCCATTAACTGATTTCGATCCCCGTTCGGTTCTGATGCGGGACCTGCCCCATGTCATAAAACAACTAAAGTTAACTGTTTCGACTGTGTTATAAATAACTAAGCGAATTTGATAGAAATTACAGTTCGGTTGACTAATATTGGATATTTTGTCACCTGCCGAGCAAAAATAGCACTGGGTTAACGCTCCGATTTCTCAATGTATCTATTGAGTGATTAAGGCGATGCACCCGTTTGCGACGTAAACAAGTGTGGATAGTATATTTAGTAAGGGACATGTTTTAGCTGAGCTGTAGGTAGTGTGTCTTGTTGTGCGACCATGGGGTTGAAACAACTTGAAACAAATTAAGTAACTGATTTAAAGTTGTACTACTTGATATATGTTTAATGAGACGCTCCAAAACGTTTTTGTTCATACATTCCTAGCGGTAAACTTTTAAAAATCCATACATATTTCGTATTATTCGCTGCATTATTTCTTTATTTATATCTAAAAGTATGCTAAAAGATTATTTATTCCCTTTTATTTTCACAATTTATGAGCCAAACGAAATGAAACAATTCGTAAATATTCTCAATATGTAGCACATTTGATGTACATTAAGAAAAATAAGATTTCTACTTCAGAAGTTTCAGACGTTTAGTTAAAATAACAAAAAAAAGTATTCTAATTTTTTACCTATCCTGACGTCAAAATTTATGTCATTGACATCAGGTCCGACATATTATATTGCGAAGAATGGTCAAGCACGAATCTGACTAGCGCTTCGTCCTCGTCATCAAATTTCGGTAAAATTAAGGCAAAAAAAAAATAGGATGATATCTCATACGTAGGTTTCACGTAGGTTTAAAAACTAAAATTAAAAAATATATAGATTCTGTTACAAATATTTATTAACTTTTTACAAAATTGTTATTATCTATTGCTTTTAAAAATCACCTTAACATTAAAATACCATCTTAAACTTCAACACGACTTAAATATTTGAGAACTTAACAATAACATTCAAACGACACATTAAACATCTCAGATTCATCCAATGTTTATACTAAATGCACCTTTTCCTCTAAATTAACGTCTGTTGAACAAAAATAAGAGGTATTTCTTCCATAATAAACGATATTGTCACAACCCTCCATTTTAATAAAATATTTTATTAAAAAAAATCGACGACGATACCAATTTAATTAGATTCCGCAGATGCATGTAAATGTTTATAAATCAAAAGGTGAAAACTTTATGTGACTGCCTTCCGACCGTTAAATCTTTGACAGTGTTGAAATTGAATCAATGTTTCAAGTAAAGTTAAATGCTTTTAGAGGTATGATTCATATTTATAATAAACAAATGTGTTTAGCTTTCCCATCTATTCATTACAATAAATAGGTGGGAATATGCGCAATACATTGCGCAAGACAAGGGACTAATGTTTTATTTGATTTCAAGTAGCGCCAGCCCTGGGGTAAGGTACGAGGAGTGGTCGCTATAGGCGCCAGGTACCAGGAGCGCTAAAATGAAAAAAAAAAACAATTCCGAACCTTAAATAAATTTTGATGCCCGCTTCTGAAAGACGCGGGGATGCAAGCTTTTTCATTTACTGTAAATTCATTAAGTACAGATTTTTTCAAAAAAAGTTGAACTTCGTAAAACTTAGTAATTATTGTTTATTTGATGCAAACTGAATCATAATTTATGAGAAGCGAAAACGTCGACCAAAAAGCTTCGAAGACATTCTTGCTGACCGAGGATTAAGGTCGGCACTGACTCCGATAATAATAATTGATGTTAGACACAAAGTTGAAGGGGTCGCTATGAAAATATAATGTACCTATATCGATTCAACGTATCAATCTACCTTAGATCTGCGAAATCTACCTTATAAATTAGTTATCAGTCCCTCTAATTCGAACCGGTCAATGTCAACTTCTTCACAAAGGTTAGGTACTCACGGTAAATATCAGTTATTCAGAAAAAAAAACATAACATTTCGAGGACTAGGTGAAACATAAATAAAATACATCTATCATACACAGTGGGTTTGAGACAAGATTAATTAATCCATATAAATCGATTTCAAAGTGAATAATTCTTATTCTAGATGCATTAGAAGAAAATAGTCGTCGCAATCTAATAATTGCGAATTTGTTATAATAAAATACATTATTTAGCTGTCAAGCTTACATATTTTGATTGGTGTTAGTAGGTATAGATATATATTAAATATCAAAAATTGCAACAAATAAACCATATTGTCTATTAACAGTACTTTGACTATGTTCACGAAAAAACATTTCGTCTGATTCAGATTTAACTTTACAAAAATAAACCTTGTCTTTCACTTAAGGTACAAAAGCTCGATAAGACGCGACGAGTATGATAGCACGGACGGTTATATAATAACTTGTTCTAACATGGCGTATGTGTAATGATGGCGTGGGACATAGAATAATTATTTCTTATATTGACGTTTAATAATGTGCGTAGTTCAACTACTGGCCGCCTGGGGCGCTGACGGCGCCGGTTCACGCCGCGTTGGGGCCCGTCGAGCCCGCCTTGTGCTCCTGGTACAGGAGGTACGAGCTCGCCGCGTACGCGATCGTAATGAACAATCCGAACACCTGCAAACAAAGAATTTACAAATATGATATGAAGATTAATTATTTTATTCACTTATTTTTATTCACTTCAACAATGGTGATAGTATACAATAGTGATTTCGCTCCGCGATTATGCAAATGTCAAATTATTAATAGTCTAAGATCCGACATTAGAAAAATATACCCTCATCTTTAAATTAATCAAATAATGCTTTAAAATCTGTCAAGAATATTATAAATTTATGAGAACAATGTCTGCCACCATATTCTTGTTGCTACTAACATTAATTAATAATTAATTTTTTACTTCTTATGATAATTGCACATCGCAAGTACAAAACTTTCAAATATGCCGTTTTGCACCTTGTTACAGTAGGCAGCGACCTTTATGACTATTACAGCTACCTGCAGCGCATATTGTGCCTGTAGCCAGGAGTTAATAGGTAAACAAAGCGAACTTATTTCCCTCATTTGTTAATTAAAAAATATTAACACGTGTGTAAAGTTTACAGAATTCTAAATATATTTATAAGTAGCAGTTACGTGAAATTATTTGCAGCCTACGTAACAAATAATTAAGTAATTAATGTTAATAGCAGCAGGACTATGGAGGCAGAGATTTCCGATGGAAATAAAAAAAGGAAGTCACTTTACGTCATTCAATTAAAAAATATAGAATATTTTGTATATTTTTGAATACATATTTATAAAACGTTGTTTGGTACAATTTTTGATTGACATAAACTTCTACGAACACGTTTTGATTCATTATATATTATTTCTCGAAGGCTTTTTTTTTTATTGTTATTCAATATCTCTTTAAATATACTTCATCAAAATCAATGACTGAAACTCGTTTAAGATGATGAAATCGGAGATTAAATCTGTCATCAAAGACAAAGATGAAAAATTATATACCTATATATTTATCGGTTTGTCATAGTAAATTAATACTTTTAGACTGTAACAAGGAAAAAATTAACTACCACTAAACATAATGAAAAATAAGTAACTAGACAGGTATCTCGAGTATGCGGCCGGTGTATCGGTATTCATATAAGAGCACACGATTTGCATTGGCCTTGGGGACAGCCGAGACGAAATCTCAATTTATAGGACTACGTTCTTTTATAGCACGTAGGCGACTTGCGTAGGAGCTGAACAGCACAACCTCCAAAACAAAAGCTGTGATCTTTCGCAACGAATGATCAATTTCTAAGTCTTAAACATGATAATTGCGCTATGCATTTATCTGTCTTATTCGTACGCATAATTAAAAAAACAGACAAGTGCAAATTCAACTCGCGAGGAGAGAGTTCCGTACGTTGAATATCTATCGTATTTTTTAAATCTGAAATTTGTTTGTGGTATTTAATTTTTTTTTTCTATCTATCCTTAAAATGAATATTGCATCAATTGACACTCACTTGCTTAATGAGTATTAGTTTATATGGGACATAAAAACGAACCGAAACGAAGCGAACTATATAACTTGTTATAGGTTTTCCTGTTATCTCCAAATATCTCTAAATCACAGTCCATATTCCGATTTCAAATTTATGTTCATAATCACGAAAAAAAAATTCAATACCCATAAATTTATATTTTCAGAATTTTGTCTTCATTTATACTCTAAGACCTTACTTCTTGCCAAATTTCATGATTCTAAGTCAACGGGAAGTACCGTATAAGTTTCCAAATTATAAAGCATAAATGACCTTATTTTTTGATTCCATTGACTTTATTTTAAGTTATTCTTTACAAGCCCATGAATCATCGACCTAAGTGTTTGATATCAATTTCAACTCGACAAGGGTCTTGAAAGACAGGCAAGCAGACAGACGGACGGACGAACAACGAAGACATCGCATAAAAGTTCCTCTTTTACCTTTTGAAGTGCGAAACCCTAAACAGCTGACTTTTTTCGAGGAAGTCGATCCTTTCGTCTAATCTTCCAATCTCACGCGGTTCACTCTCGGGTAACCCGTTTAGATAATTTAGCGGAGACGATGTATTTAGAAGTATGTACTCACCCCGGCGGCGATGTTGGCGCCGACGTGGTAGGCGTAGCTGGCCGACGCGAACTGGACCAGGAACGCGATGAAGTACAACACGGTCTCTATCGACGTGCTGACCAGCTCCTGGAATCGGACAAAGCTTAGGTTATAATCATGACAGCGCGATCTGTAACTCTGCTTACATTCTCTATATCACCATATACTGTAGTGATAGCAATATTTATATGTATAGATAATATTGTAAAGCGATACCATAGATTTTTACCTAGATAAACGGGTAGAACGAAAAATTCTAAATGTTACTTGCTTAGCGCCATTTAATAAAATTTTAATATTACATTGTTACTATGCCATTGGTATTCAAAAACAAACGGCACTACATGACATAAACCACAGATCGCACTATCCGTTTTGGGTTACGTACCTAAAATATTTATTGTTGGAAATGAACTTAAGCAACTTTTCCCATGGGAATCTATCACATTCCCACGGCAAAATCCAAGGACGCCGAGCGAAGCTCGTTTGTCCAAGTGCTCACTGTAAGGGGCTTTCTACATTCTGCAATGATGTACTTTTATTGTTGCGTCTCGACATCGACCGCATTATGCATTTGCCGGATCTTTGGAGAGAGAGAGTGTACGTGCCGATAAAATGCGTGCGTTCGTGGATAGAATTATTGTCTTCGACGTGCCGTAAGTGCGTCGAGGCACGTACGACTGCCGTGACCGTCGACGACAACGCACGCGTCGCGTCGGCCACAACAGCTGCACAATCTAAAGACTATGGCATAGCCTATAGATTGATATATGTGAATTTTTGTTAGGCATATTAGTATATGATAGATTTTCTATAATAGTTTTTGATAAATTTCTTCATAGATTATTGACTGACAAACATTATGTTCGTTATAATTAACTACAATAAAAATATATATTAATGTAAGAATTAATTTCCTTATTAGAATTCTTGCAATTTGTGATTGATTGGATATAACTATGTTTTAATACCAAAAATATGTTATTTTTTTTTTTATCTTCATGAATCGCAATATTAATTTACACAAATATTTTGTCCCGTAACGTCTTAGACTAGCTCTGTACAAAAGTGATGTTATTCGGAAAATTAATTCTAAATATTTTATTACTTGTTGCATTTAAATAAAACAGAATATAGTATAATGATCACAAATTGTTTATTGCGCAATTGACAGTCTATTTTTTGATATAAGAAACAAGACAATATATTTAATTTTATTGAAGTGAACATTTCACTTCATATTAAAATCGTGTAAAAATTTCCATTTCGCACCAACAAATATTGAATGTATTAACAACACTGAAATAAACAAATATATTATATCGATCTCAATAAACATTTACAATATATAAACAGATGTCCTCACCGACAATACCCAATTGATGGGTAACTTAAGCGCCTCGCGGATGCTCAGCAAGAAGACGATGGACCACATCAGCGTGGTGATGAAGGCGGTCACGGCTACGAAGCAGAACCAGCCCGAGCCGCCGGAGGCGCGTGCCGTCACCAGCGACATGCACAGGATGCCCAGGATCTGAAACGGACGCCGATTACCGTTAAATTCCTTACTCTTCTGAGACTCGAGGAATGTGGTATACGTGAAAATCCCTAAGTTGATATAATATAATTTATAAAATCAAAATCATGATGGAGGCTCTTTATTTACATACTATTCCAAATGGATATATCTTATATCTATCTACTGTATATCTTGCCATTGGATAAAAGATTGTGCATCGCAAACCATTTGTTGATTGCACGTTATATTAAAAAAATTAATGAATTATGAAAAATAGGTGGCATTTATTAATTTGTAGTCAGTGCTGTATATGAGTGTGGCATTTAATTCGAGATCTAACAAGGTCAAGCCTCATAAACAAAATTTTGATCATTATCAAAAGCAACTAAAATCGGAATGCGAAGATAATCGAATATATTAGGTAGGGGGAAAAGATTTTTCGTATTTTTATAAGTAAAAAGTTGCAGTAAAATCTCTTTGGTTGTCCTGTTTGTATCTGCTAAATTCGATATCATTAAATATAAAGGCATTTTAAAAAAAGTAAAAACTGTGTACCGCCACTTTTCCACTGTTTATCTGTTCACCAAAATGAGTGAATCGGACGTACAAATTCGACACATTTTGAAGTTTTATTACAAAAAAAGGAAAAATGCGACACAAGCCGCAAAAAACGTTTGTGATGTTTATAGAGCTAATGCAGCATCGCTAAGAGTAGCTGGTTCAAACGTTTTTAGTCCAGTGATTTTGATCTCGAAGATGAACCTCGCTCTAGTCGACCTGTTACGAGTAAAGTCGATGCCATTTTGGAAAAAGTAGAGCTAATCGGCGTATTAGTCCTTAGGACATAGTTTAACACTGGGGATTGGTTGATGACAGAACAGCTTTGACCCCTTTGAAAAAAGCTGGATATACAAAAAGAACACGATACTGTGGTCCCACACAAAAACTCACTGAAAAAAATCAAATAAATTGTGTATTGATTTGTAATTCTCTATTGAAACGCAATAAATTTGAACAATTTTTTTAAATGATTGATCACCGGTGATTAAATAACCTACAATAAGAACGTGTGAAAAAGATCACGGTCAAAACGCAAGCAAGCTCCGCAGACTATAGCACAGCTCGGATTAACTTCCAATAAGTTGATGCTATGTGTATGGTGGGATTGGAAGGGCATTATTCGTTATGAGCTTTTACCGCCGAGCACAACCATCAAGTCGGATCACTACTACTAACAGCTTTGATGACACTCAAGCAAGAAGTAGAGAAAAAACCGGTGGAATTCATTAACAGAAAGAGTGTGGTTTTTACCATAATAACGCCACCATACACCATAATAACACATCTTTAGTCACTCAGAAAATATTGAGAGAGTTTGATTAGGAAGTGTCAATGCATAACCACATAGCCCTGACTTTGCATCCTCAAGTTTTCACCTGTCGCGGTCTCTTTAAAATTCTTCAGATGGTGTTAGGTTAGGTAACATCAAGAGAGGACTGTGAAAACTACTTGTAGCAGTTTTTTGATTAGATGTCTCTAAATTTGTATAACAACGGGATTATGTAATTATATATATTATTTTTAAAACTTGAATATTAAAAGAACACATAAAAATTAACATTGATAAGACACATTTACTGGTGATAATACGAATGCGCCAAATGCCGACACCGCGAGTCAGGGCCGTCGCGACGGTGGCGCTCCTACCTAACTACGAGTGATTCCGGAATCAGAGGACATGTAATGAAATAAAATGAAATAAAAATGGCTGTAAGCATATGCAGCACGACACGACACAGTGCACTGAACAATACGCGTGAAATAATGAACACGTAGTGACGTGATCACGTGTCATTTCGCACGCGGCACGTGTGCATTCCGACGAATCGTTTCCCATCAGCCTCGTGACAAACGTTGTCTTTATCGGATAAATAAAAGAGACATTTTTATTTTTACTGTTACTACGACTGCTGACCATTTAATCAGTACGTAAGGAGATTATTAATTGTGCGTTTGATTATTTTCATGTAGAAGCAAACCGGCTAACCCGGTTACCGGTAGACGCGAGCTGCAAACTCGATTCACGGGAAAAGAACACAATAGAGTACTATCTAATGTAAATCTTGCAGCAAATCAAGGTAATAACGGCAAAGAAAAATGTTTTTTTTTTTTCATTAGGACCTTGGAAACGTTGCGCACGTTTTGTACTTAAAACGGCAATTTAAAAAATACACCGCCGGTCTGAGACTGTGTTATCAAGATTGTTGGATCTCGATAATACAAGTCGATTAAAATTTTTACAAGTTCCCATCAAATTTCTGAAAATAACTAAGAAGCAATAAGAAAGTAAATGTTTGAATATACGTTTAGCGTGACATATTGGACCGCCATATGTTAGGGAGTGTAGTGATCAATCATGAATTTTAAAGCTTTAACGAACTAAAAGTAAAAGACAATTTTAAGGCATAATTTTAATTATTGTAAAAAAGCGTGAGGTACTCAATATCTAAATTGGAGTGCTTTCTATTTACATTTTCTGAACCTTTGTTTCTTAATCACATTTCATTTTGTGACGTGATAATATGAAACAATACATTCTAATTAAAGGACAGTGTTGGATACCTCAAAACAAAAGAAACGAGACTAAAGTCGAGGAGTTTACTAGTTAAGAACTAAGGTAACCCAACATATAACCAAACCAAATCTCGAGGGATGTCCTGGTAAACATTGAAGTGTTTCATATCCATTAATCCACCCAATGGCTCTATGGTTAGATCAGCTCGATGGTACTAAATGATTATACTGTCATCGATTCTTATACGTGTACAAAACTTCGGAAGTAAAAAGTGTTCGGAAGCCCGGGAACGGGTGAAGATTTCATTTCGAGTAGATGAAAATTTTATTAAAGATTTCACAATATTTATATACAGAAACATACAGAATAATAGATACTAAATAAAGAGGGTAAAAAAATATTCAGGCTGTTTCGAACCTTGTACTAGATTGTGCAGTGTTACAACTAATTTATTAAAGGTCGCAACTAATTGCGTCCAAAATAGACTAGGACAGACGGACACACACACACACATCGCGACATCGTTGTTTTTGCTTCATCAATGAGCACGTCACGTACGCGCTTTTGTAATAGCACTTTGTTCGTGTCGTTCGGTCTTTTTCAGTGGTCTAACTATCTTTGTCAACGAATCTCAACTCTATTCTGTTACAACCTGGCAAGGGAACGTCCATAAACCACGTGGTCATATTTTAGTCTCTCTAGGACTCCTCCCTCCCCCATGTGGCCTCACGTAGCCTTTCTATGACCCCGAATGGAACGTGGTTTTTCACGATACATTAATTTATTTATAAAATAAAATAATTAATAATAAATTAATTTATTAACAGTTTATTTTTTCAAATAATGTATTTAATTATTTGATTCCTCTTGTTAAATTAACATCGGGGTCACTCAAATTATCTTATTCAACAAAATTTTCATCTGAAGAAAACCACGTAGCTTTGCTCTCGACTCCCTCCCCCCTATTACGTGCCTCAGCGTAGCACTTAAGCTTATCCCTCCCCCCCCTTGGTCGAGCTACGTAGTTTATGGACGCTCCCCAAGTCCCTCTTCGGCATGTCGAAAAAATCCAACCAAAAATTTCAATAGTTCAACCGGTATTCGATGATGTCCGGGATGTATATAATATTAAAATAATAATATTAAACCAAATTTCTTTTCTATAATCTATAAATTCATTGGACAGATATATACAATAAACGTATATCCCTACGGCAAGCGACGCTCTATAAATGGAAAACAAATTTAAACCGCCATAACGAAAAGGTTAAGCAGTCCCTAATTTATAATATTAATATTTATTAAATTGGCAAACCACAAGAATGTCCACCGATCGCAGATCTGTAACAAGTTCTCGGTCGTTTGATATCGTTATAATTTGTCGTCCATGGACATCAGAATAATTAAAACGTCATTAATATAAATTCCTTTGATTATATCGAAATCGTCAAATAGTATGCAGTTTTTACGAATTTATATTACATCGTTATATTACGAGGTAGTAAATTTGGTTATCGGTGACGCACCAAGTGTAACGCATTATTATATTTTTGCATTACCTATGTTTTATTTGGAACGTGAGTTAATATCGTTAGTCAGTCCGCTGGCCTGTTACTTCGTTACCGCTGGTTTGTTACTCACTTCTGATCGATTCGACGCAAAGAAAATTTCTGGCCCCGCAGGTTGGAAACGAAAATTAGCCGCCATTACACCCCACCATTTCTTATTCTGCCTGAGTATGGAATTGTTATTTATACAAAACATATATATATATCGATTTACATCACGTAAGTACTGTTATATGTTCGTGTAGTAGAATTCTTTTATGCTTTAAATTAATAATAAATCTTGTGAAATTGGAGGCAAACATTTCGATTCGGGCTTCGTGGTCTTTGACGCTTTAATTTTAACTGTAGCGTTTACTTATCGCATTATTATATCTGGAAAATTAGCTACCGCGGCCAAAATTCTAGAAAAAAAAATACTATTTTAGAAAACAACCAAATGTAGCTATATTGTTTTGGAGCAACGTAAGCTCGACCACACGAACCGCGACACGACGGCAAAAAAAAGTATACGAATCCATTAGGAGCGTTTGATTGCTGCGAAATACAAAATAGAATATATGCAACACGTGGGATTCTTCGAAAAAATTCTATACCCACGGCCGACAGGTCGCTTACGGTATGACCACGCGACCACGGCGGTCGTCCGGCGGGCCGAGCCGGCGCAACCAGTCGCCCGGGTCTCGCCCAACCGGCGGCGGCGCCGAGGGCGCCCTATGTCCGAATTAGCTAGCACACACGTCGACTTTACAAACAGTTTAATTAAACGTTAAAATTACGTAAAATATATTCCTGATCGTTGTCGACTGACGAACTACGATAACATATTTGAAAACACACCGATAAATATTACAAGTCGTCCACGCTCCGCGTACGATCAATGAACCCACAAAGAATATTACACAGAAGACTCAACATTAAAAATGACAATCCATGGTCCAAAACGACATCGATATGGTGCTACCACGAAATAACAGATGTCGTTTTCCCAGCACTCTCAGCCCGCCGTGCGCCGGCGGCGGGCGACAGGTGTGTCGAAGGCCGACGGAATCCGACCACAGATAATACCAGAGACAATGCGTTGCGCGTCCTACATATGACTAATAAGGAGATAAATGTATTGTTATAAGTCTGCAAGTATATTTTTTATGACGCATAGCGCTTTCAATTTTCATTCATATTTAACGCATTGAATAAGTAACTAACTTCAAGAAAGCAAAGTTCCGTTAATAAACTCATATGAATAGAACTACATTTTAATAAAAACTATTTATAGCGAAAGAGATAGCACTATTGTTTATGTGTTAATAATCAATTGTACAAGGAAAGCCAATTTATATTCAGTTTGTTCGCATTAAAACGGTCCATTAATGTTCACAGCAAAAACGAAGAGACCGTCCGAAAAGAAAATCGATATTTCAAAAAATACGCATTAATCATATTTTATTTTTAGTTTTGGGAGACCATGCTTTACTTGGATTTGTAATTTTTATGAAAACCTTAATACTTCTTTAGAAGAAGCTAATGAATTTTTGTTTTAACTTGTCCGAGTCTGAATTTAAAACATGGAAATGCATTTTTTCGACCAATACTAGATTTCTCAATAACGGTATCCGGCTAAAATACCACGTCACCGAAAATATTTACATTCTAAAAGCCAGCAACGAATTCGATAGAACCGCTTTCGAGAAAATCAATACATTGTACATGTGGCACACGAAAAACGTCTATAATTGAATTAGCGCATTTAAACTATTAAGAGGCGTGAAATGACATCGTATAATTTCCTAAATTGAATCGTTTATGATCGAAGACAAAGAAAACACATTAATCGAATTTTTATCAAGCAGTAATTTTAATTACGGTCAGTTTGAGATAATTCATTACACAACACAACTGTCACCAATAAACCAATTACATTGTATAAAAAACTTAAATATCTATTTTAATTCAAACTCCAAATAATTTTATATGATACAGTCGCTTTCTAAGTTTAGAGATAAAAGTCGTGGTGGCTAATTTAAAAACAACCTTTTGACCGGGCATTGTGACGTACCTTTATTGCGACTAAACTAAAAGTCAACGTCATGTCAGAATCAATAGTCTATGGAACGAAATAGCAATCATTATTGAAAAAAAGATCGCCGAGTATAGATAAAAAAAAAAACGAAGTAATTTAATTCGTTATTAATGTAAACTGGACAGAATATTGCCCGGCCATAAAAATTATACGTCGCAGACAAACATGAAAGCGAAGAGATCCAACAAAAAAAAACCGGACAAATGCGAGTCAAACTCGCCCATCGAAGGTTCTGTACAGATTTGCAAGTAAATAGGTCAGAAATTGAGTCTCACGGTTTTTTCCGTGCTTTTCTTGATGATTTAATTAAAAATATACGGCTTTCATATTTTTTCTTCTGTACAAATAAGTAAAAGTTTAAAAAATTCTACAAAAAGATTCGGTTACCCATACGATTATGACCGTGCATACTGTTGTTTAACCTCGATGATTGATTGCGTACTTTAAAAAATAAAAACTATACTTTTTATGATTTAATTACAAATGTATGAATTTTTGATTTTTTCCTACACTTGTAGTATAAGACGGTAATACTTGCCAAATTTCATAGTTCTAGGTTAACTGAAAATACCCTATAAATTTTGATATCATTGAGAGTTACGTTTTTTGCGGCATAAACTGCCGTATGTTTTTTTTTCGCGCTAACTTAGAAGTTTGATATTTTCACAACTTCAAGGAACTGTAGACTTGAATGTATGGTTTTAATTTCAAACGGATACCTCCACGCGTTCCCGAGATAAAGGGTCTTGACTGGCAGACGGACAACAAAGTGATCCTATAAGGGTTTCGTGTTTTTTCTTTTGAGATAGGGAACCCTAAAAAACGAAGAGTTAGGTTCTATGGAAATTTTTCTTCATCCGGCGCATATACAGATATCGGTTTGTTTTGACTATAATAATTATCTATTAATGGAATATAATAATTATGAACAAAAGGCATTAAAAGCCAATCATCGCTTAATAATAAAAATGTAATTTAATGTTTGTGAAGGCAAAAATTAATGTAAATGAAGTCTAATACAAAACAAATATAAATCACCCATTTAACTTGTACAAGTATATGTGCGAAATGAATTTAAATTCGAAATTGTTTCACAGGTGTCGGTTATATTTAAAACGGACGTAATACACAAAAAAAGATACCTCATTAGCAAAATCATCCGATAAACATAAATATATACATTACTTCAAGCATATTAAATTTAAAGACAAACGAGAAAAAAAAGACGAAATCATCATAATGCTAATCAGCTTTAACTTTAGTAAACAAGCTTCGAATGATAAAAAAAAATGATATTTCGTATTTTCAACATACAACTTCGCAGATTGATGATTTAGAAATTCAGTTTAAGCGCGACAAATTAACTTTCTAGACTCGAGCTATCGATTCGGCAAGTGGTACTCGTGTCGTCCATATCGACGCGGGCGACGCGCGCGCCGCCGGTGAAAGCGCGGCCGGCGCGCGCGTCCCGTCGGCGGGTCCGCGCGCCGGCGGCCGCGCTCCGACACCCGCGCCCGCCGCCTCCTCCCTTACCCGCGATTTCAATAACCGGCGCACGCACGAAAATGCGTTACATTTTTGAACACGTAACGTTACCTAACGCCGCATATTTCACGGATGGAAAGCGTCAGCTCCGAGCGCGCGGCGACTTGCGCGGTTTTCGAAACCACTACTGAAATTTCACGTGTTGCAAGAGCGTTACGCGATTTTATGTAATAAAACGATCGCAATTAAAATCGTTATCTTAACACCGCGCTCACGGGAAACTACTGGCAACACGGAGATGCTCAAACTGTGAGCTCGTAAGCCGTGAACGTTTCCTTTGGACGTCGTTATTCTTGATTATCAAAACGAAATAAAGTCCAAAACGGGATAAGCGACATTTGGAATAAGAAAAAAGGTGTGAATATCGAACAAGAGCAAATTAGTGACGCGTTTCATTATATAACAACGAAACTGACTTTGTATATATGACAAGTTGAAAGAATTATCAATTGTGCTCCTTGATACCTCTGACACACTAATGTCCAGCGTACAGATTAAAAAAGTACCAAACATTGGGTAGATTTTAATTTATCAATGCATCGCGCGGTATGCACCTATAAGAATGACGACATGCGGTCCTTCAAATGCCACCTACTCATTAACGTAAACATACACACGAGACTAAGTATCGCTGCGTACGGCGAGAGACCAATATTTCCAAAAATAAATAAACACGTAAAATTAAAACGGGGTTCATCACCAAAGTTGACTTACGACTTTCATAATCTTCCGCTTATCGAAAAGACGAAAAGTCGCCATGTATATTATATTGCAAACGAAGTTGTAAGTTTTCATTTACGAAACGAACAGGTATCGTAATCGTAACATTCTGACACGCTAAGCCGTTAACATTCCTATTTATTTCAGCGCGAAACCTCAACAACTGTCTTGCACAAACGTCCATCCGTTCGTTAACGTCCGTTCGTGCGTTAACATAGTTTTTCGCGTTTAACTTATGTACCGATCGCAATATCGACCTGTACATAGAAATAGGGTACTTCAGGTAACTCATCAGACGTGGCATTTCTTTAATTAGCAAATAATGTTTGCATGCTTTATAGTAGTGCTATGTAATAAGTCTGTTTTGTGCTTAACAGTGCTATCGCAACGAAAGAAACCTGGCACATACATCTACTTGAAGTAGAACTTCTTTGGAAGCGACTTAAACTGATGAGACTGGCTGAAATCTTATTTGGACGGAAGTAACGTTTGAATAATAATTTAAATTTCGAATTTGTTGTCAAACCAGAAATTTAATATTGAAAGTCGGATTGGTCACTTTTCGAAAACGGCAACTTCTGTCTACATTTCCAATATGCTTGATAATAACTGGCTGTGCCCGCGGCTTCGCTTCGACCGGTATAAAATGAATTCCGTCATTTTCTCATATCGCGCGATTTTATTCTCGATCCCGATACGGGTCTGTACTATTTGAGTCTAGCGCAACTTATTGGTGTTCAGTTTAGGCATAATGTATGTCGCAACGCCACACAAATGAGTTTTACTTCAATCGCGCGTATACGCACTAGTATTTTTTTTTTGTCTTTAAGAAAAGTTACCTTCGATTCAGAAGACTGTCACGATCGCTCAGTATATTCACCTACTTCACCTACTTTGAATTATTAGTGAAGTACAAGAATCACGATTAAAATCACGTTTGAGCAGATGACGACAACGATCCGGAGCTCAACATCGGATAATCCAGCCTAAGCTTGAACCTTGTAGATCTTTTTTATATGAGGCTTACACCTTACGCCTAATAATTTTGGACTATTCCTTTTCAGAATAATTCAAATAATAAGTCCTGAATTTACGATTGAGGTGTAATAGTTAAGTGCTTGGGATAACGTCTGTGATACTAGCGCACAAAACGGCAAGCGACATTCAGTACATGGTTTGTCCACATGAGAAAATAGTATAACCTCTGTTGACATTGTATTTGAAAAATATTATTCGAAACTATGTTTACACAAAACTAATGGAGTACTCTGACTGTACGATATATCAACGCGATGTTCTACGGAAAATACGCCAAATACAAACAAGTCATATTAACCGCTACTCAACCAAAAGTATTGGAATGGCACCTTCAACAGACAACAAGTACAAAGTTTGCTTACCTACGTGACGTATGAAAAATATATTCATAAATAAATATAAGTAATTATGTAATTTAACCATTCAAACAATATCGTTGCCCGGATTCTTAATAAAGTTGAATACTATACAACAACATTGATACTTTGTTTAAGATCAACACCAAATCGTATCTTTAAAGGTAGACCTAAACGTTAATTCGACATTTATCGTGCTAAATCGCTCCATCGAATCCGGATCAAACTCGGATACTAGCGTCTACAGTTTGCACTTTGCTGGAGTCGAGGATACGACCGTCTTCACTCCACTTAACATCACCTCGACATATCCCCGATTGCGCACAATGAAGGCGGATTCGAGTCCACCGGACGCGAAGTCGTGAAGTGAAACTCGAACGAGTCGATAGCGCCGGTGCCCGCGCGGGCGGCGCGCGTCCGTCCGCCAAGCGGGTCAGTGGGCGGCCGGTGCAGCGCCGGCGGTTCACCGCACGCGGACGATCCCAGCCGACGGTCCGCTGCGACTTCGGGCTCGGCGCGTGCGCGAGTAGGCCGCTTTCCAAATTGACACGCGACCCGCGAATTTCGAAAACTTCACAAACATTTTCCAAGCGTCTATCGCCGCCGTCGTCGGTCGTACGCGGGCGGCGACAAGTTACGAACGCTCGGAATCGTTTTCTGTTTCTATACACGCTTACTCTTTTATTCGTCCGCCATATTTAAATTTCAATCTCCTGGACCGCGTGACATTTCGTTAGCTAACGTCAATGGTATTATACATTTATAACTCTATTCTGCGAGTGTCAACGACAATAGAAAATCGCAAGTCTGCGGTCGACTATCTATCTAATCTATGAATTGGTAGACTATCGTTAGTCTGTGAATCCGCATTTGTTTTGTCCGTCAATTTTCGCTGGCGGGCTCGAGTAAAATTCTTCACATGCTGTTCTAGATGAGATAAAATACTAGCAGATGCATTAGTTCGACTATATATATATTTTTTTGTGTGGAAAAACATAGGCGTTCATATTCAGTCATGAATGCTTAAATTACTGAAGAATTTAATGCATTTATTTTTTATAACCTCAACATTTTCAGTATTGTTGTTCCTATAGTAAAAAAATTAAACTAAATAAAATGTAACTGGCGTCAAAACCAGCGACCCAAACTCATGAAGTTAAGAAAAACCTTTTTAAGTAGTCGGAATTGTATTCATCAGGTTTGCAGGAGTCAATAACCCCATAGAGACATACTCTATGCTCTCCAAAATTTTTCGAGGGATTTGGACGAACATCCTCTGCATTTGCTGTGCAGTAATTGAAGATTGATAATGTTCGCTATCACTTTCTTGTTTGTCCGTTTGTGTATTTAATTATTTATCTGTTCGGTCCAAATTTTGCAATGATGTTTTTAAATTAACTTTCCAATAAAGTAGATGTTTAAATTTTTTTAAATGAACATAGCTCTGAACTGGACGACAATGCAACCAATTTTATTTAGGAGTTTACATTAATAATTGAGAGTATACATTACAAGACCTAAATTTCAAAAATAGTCCGTAATAGGATAAGCAAAAAAAAAACTTTCCTATTTATCACGATAAAGTATAAAATAAAAATTAAGTTTAAACTAGAAATATATGGCACTAAATTTGTTTAGTGCTTCTAGTTTTTTTACGCAACACAAACTTTCTATTTGATTTTAATGAATATAAAAATCATCGAAGACATATTCTCACTTTCAAATCGTATACCAGTTTGCTTTCATTTCTGATGAGCCAGACGACCTGATTTTTTTTTTGCTATTATTGCAAAAAGTAACGAAAATTAATAATAATCTTCCGTTATATCTATAATATGCGCGTTGTTTGCACACGCGCCGCGGCCTGGAGCAAGGCGCGTGCTCGCAGCGGTCATCGACCTCTCCCCGCCCTTCCCTTTTGCCCTGCACTGGTTAGATGCATGCTTCCGCAACGACTAGCCGTATCTGGACATCCGGGACACTGACACGTGTTCAACCTCCAGGAGCACTTCAGTGTGAACCGGCCGGTTGCCTGCAGTCTCCGATAGATGGTCGAGTACGTTACGTTTGGAATTTAAAGTGCACGGAGTACGTAGGAGTGCATGGGTTTTTTTTTTTATTACCATATTTATTTTTGTTTAGCCGCAGTCTGTATGAATCGTCTATAAAATTCAAAGTACTTCCTGAAATTAAAAAATATTGAATATCAACGTTCGTCTTATTAAACAATCGACAAGTTAATTACGACCTGTTTTGACAGATGTGAATAACGATACAAATAGGCATGAACTACGGTTAAGGTTTAATAAGGATGAAAATGATGATATGGGTTCAAATCTGTGGAAATTCAAACTACAGTAAACAGCTCGTATTTGCTTCTAACGTATACGGGTTATGCATTCGCATTTACTTCAATTTCATCAACCCAGAACTATCATGTGTACTCATACTGATGTATCGTAATCATGACTGATGATTGTGGGGTTGCTCAGTGCTATGACATTTATAGAATTATAGAGTATCGTCTGAAAAAAAATAACCAAAACAAAATTGAAATGAATAAATATCATTTCGAATTTCACTCTATACCGTTATCGCGTAAACTAATCTAGCTTTTGTGTTGTGTTGAACCAATGTAAAATTTTTGCATTTAAAATTAATGTCAACTTGTTCCCAATTAGAATACAAATAGACAATAGCCAGACGCGAACAAATTACTTCCGCCATGGACAAAATACGAAACATTTATATTTCGTACAGAACTCAAAGCACGAGGCAGTAATTCTCAATAGTCATCGTCGCCAAGGCCGTCTATTAAATAAATTTTACAGTAATACCTACGGTCGTATCGATTTTAGCGCCCCGGCGCGGCGGCGAAACGCAACTAGACCAACTAGACCACGGGGACGTTCGTGTTTATATTTCCATTTTCTAATTATTAATGGCTAAGCCCGGTCCGACTGGGGTTGCCATTTAATATTAACGCAATATCAAATTTTTATTTCACTATAAAATGTATTATTTTTCAAGTGGAACATTTTATAATAATACTAAAATGCCAAAAAGGTAGTAACGAAATCAATAATGAAAACATCGAATATAAGCGCCTCTACTTCGACAAAGTACACGTCAAAATATCCAAAACTCGTCAAAATGTTATACCGAAAATGACTATTATAAAAGTCTGGCAAATCTTGACAGATCTCGAAGTACGGTAACCCTATTCCGATCGTATCAATTCCCGAACGGAATAGACTGCCGAGCGAGACCTATCAGCGTCCGCCCGATCGATCTCGACGGAGCGAATCAGCGTGATGATAAATCAAACGGCTACTTCGCCGGCGTATACGCGGCGATCGTACCTAACAAAGACGTCGGAGGGTGAACACGGAAGCGTAAATAGCGCGAACGTAAACACGGCTCCATTATAACATAACTGTTTACACTTTTTTTTTTTCTAAAACATCTTTCATAATGACCGTTTTTTTTTCTTCTATTACGTAACACGAAATCGGATAATAGCTCGCGAACGTCACGAACCGTGCAAGCAGCTCGCAGCTCGTATGATGAGCCGTAATTACCGGTTCCCCGCGGACGCGGTTCGCTGCGCGGCCGCTAACGGGCCGGCCCTGCGCCGCCGCTGCTGTCGTCCTAAACATGAGCACATCTGAACATCACTCGCGTTGACGTTTGAGATACTCGTAAAATTAGAACTCCAAACCTCATGATTTTAGTCAACGCTCTAAACGGTTGACCATAAATATATTAGTAAGTTATCCGTAGGTATGTAGTTCTCTTCGTTTGCACGAACCAACGTTCGAGTATTATCGATTGTATAAAAAGATCAAATATTTGAACAGTATATCGTTGTAAATTTTAGTTAAACTATATAGCATTGAAGTCCATCCTTTTACGCTACCGTATCTGACCTGAATAGTATAAAACAATAAGAACTGGTCATAAACAAAAATTAATATGTGTAATTCACAACTTGTTTATTGTGACTGCGAAAGCGTGGTCGTCCCAGCTTACAATTTGGGTTATTGTTATGATCCAATTGAAGGAGTTAATTGAAGCCGCGACGCCCACTCGAACGCGAAACGTGTCGTCCGTCGCCAGCACGCCGGCGTTGAATTGACCCTAGCATCTTAAGATTACTAAGATCTAGTCATCCATATTTATATGTAATAATAAAGAAGCTCTGTCTGTCCGTTTGTACGCTTGTAACGCCGTGATCACTGTTTCGATATACACGATTCCTTATTTTAATATATGAAATTAGCAATTATAATTTTAGAGTATCGAAACCTAACCTAACCAACACTGGTTTAATTAACATAATTTATGTATATGTATATATTGAAATACATCAGTTAGATAGGTTTTTACTTACACTAGCATTTTCCAACTCTGAGATAATTTGATCGGAATTCAGTCGTGAACGGCAGCAGGATCGGGAACAAGAATGAGATAGAAATCAGGATTTAGAACGAGCGGGATTAATATCGGAATCCTATAGAATCATGATTGTCAGCGTTAACGTTCAATGTAAAAGATGAAGAAATTCATTTTATACCTATACGGACGGAGCCGTGGGTGCAAGCTGATTTCGTATACACTTAATATGAATTACCAATTTTTTAGGTCCTAACAATTGCAATTATAAAACAAGGAAAATAGAAAAGATATTGTTTTCGCCCCTGACAACAGCCATTTTGAAAGATAAAGAAACGCGTCCCGATTAAATGCACCCGGCCCGGCGCCGGCGCGGGAAACGAGAATCTATAGCGTCGCCTCGAAATAGACAGGCGGTCGTGTTCAGACTCCGCCGTTAAATATAACGGTCGTAAACGCGCGGCGCGGGCCGACGACGGTAGCGCCGCTCCGGCATCGCGCCACCTTGCACAAACTAAATCCTTACACCGATTAACGACTTCTGCATTCGGCCCTACGACACATATATGCGAACACACAAATTAGTTTAAATTTAAATTAAACAATAAAAGGCGTAGTCGATAATCGGCCGCAGCACGCCCCCTCCTCTCAAAATACGCGATAGTTGCAGTTGTTGCGTGTGATGTGGCGAGAGATAGCAGGCGCAAACTGACACCTATCCGAAATAAAAGACGTAAGTGCAAAATGAAAAATATATGTCCATGAAATAACTCTATGCATATCGATAAAAATGTACACTTCACAATCAAATCTTTACAAGCGAACATAAGCTCTCTGTAAAATGAAAATTTAATACAATGAGGTGTAGGAAACGTTTAAATGAATTTCTTTTTTTAAAACAGTTATTTCATAAATTTTGGAATTTCAAGTCCTAAAGGACTTAAAAAACTCTTAGAAGAAAAGCACGAGTGTTTCAGAATGTCACAAGATGCGCGCGCAGCCCGACTGCGCGCGCTACTTTAACACCGTGAAATTAGAATGAGAATGGCACATCTATAATGAAACAAATATATCTCGGCTTCAACTTCACTCAACAGTTATAGTCCCACAATAATATACATATAATATTGGCTTTATAATAAAATACTATTTTACTCAAAAAAATACGTCTTTTAGTTATCCAAAACTGACTACTTCCAAAGCGTCTAAGAATATAACTACTAATCGCGTTAGGTACGTTCGTGTGACGATAGCCTGGTATAACTTCTAACACATAATTATGTACACATACTCAATTCTTTTTTCTTTGTAGAAAAGGTTATTCAATTGTGCATTTATTTTTCAAAATACTAAGCATAACTTAAATAAACTAACTAATAACTCGATCTCTGTCCTGTAATTATGACTTTACTTTATAAATACTATTTCTTATGACGTAGAAATCTTACTTACTATACTTACACAACCAAGATCGCTATTTATTTCTATATACCTACTTGACATAGGATAAATAGAAAAAATAATATTCTATTTGGTAACCATTAATGTTTCTTGTAAATTTCCGAGTACGCTTTTATAACAATGGTGATTTCTTAGACCCGATACAAAGATATAGGGTCTAAGAAATAGGTCTACGAATAAACTGTGTTTTTCTAAAAATATTTAAAAAAAATCATATAAATTCTGTTCGAAAATCAAGAAATGTGATTTCATCCTTCTAACCGTGTCCCGGTTCAAATGAGATCCTAGTGTTTGACGTCGTTTATTTTAAAACTATAATAGAGATTGTCAAAAATAGAAACCTGTTCCTTTAATTTTTCATGTCGAGCACTATAAAATGTGGTTTGCGAGAAAGTTAATTTTATGAAAAATTTGGTTGCCTGTAAAGTCGGTATACGGGCGAAAGTTTTACGTGACAACGACTTTGAATGGTAAAATCATTTTAATGTGAATATTCATTCGTATAGTAGGAAGAAGGATGAAATAATAGTAACAATTTAAAACATTTATTTATACAAAGAATTATATTTAAAACATTAATTTATACAAAGAATCTCGCACTGAATTTCATATTAACAAAATTTTATTTTTACCTTTACACATACATACGTATTTATATACAAATATACATACAATAACTTGCAATACATTTGCAAGCTATGCACTAATTCTCTAGTGCTGCGCGCGCAGACCGATCATAGTTGAGTGGGAGAGAGACGCAAGGCATTCGGCGGGCCTCTCTCTCGTTCGGTGACTCATCGTTACGTTACCGAGCGTTACACTTTTTCATAAGTGACTCCCAGCCGCAACCTAATTTAAGACGTTGTCACGTCAAAATGTATCCCTACAATTTCTACATTCCAACGTAAATTTCAATTATTTATCTTTTTCCTTATTCCAAAATTTCCAAAATATGCTTGCTTCAATAATTGTTATACGGACCAACAATTTAGCTCGTTCATTACAATCTGTTTCTATTGAAAAGGAAAAATATCGTACAAGTACTGAATATATCGTAATTTTATTTAATAATACTAGTTACGGATAACATCAAAGCATCACGGTTTGGGGTGTGATATGTAAGGATGTATGAGAGATATGTTGTGATGAATATGGAAGTATAAATATGGAAAAACGAAAATTGATGTGAAGGCTGAAATAAATTATGGATGGATGGATGAATTATTATTGCATGAGCAAGGCCATGAAAATTGTTCGGTCCAATGTAAATCTTTGGGGTAAAATTATCTGTGTACGGCAAATCGAGACCTGCTGTACCCATCCTTTAGTACATGATGAGACAAGATATACGTTTAAACAAAATAGATAGAGATGATGTACGTTTATTCTTATAATATGTGATTCTTTAATGCATACTCTCCATTCTAATTTCAGTCTGTGTGATTAACATGTGGAATCGTGCTATCAAATCGCGTACGCAAGTAGGTAACTTTCACTTTCGAAACGTGTAAGTTAACCGACGTCTTTTTTGAAAGTCAAGCCAGTGATATGAGGGCTATTGAGTCATAGTACCGCTGGAGTTGTCCTACGACACAGAAGCGGTGTTAAAACCTGCGACATAACAGAATTACACGCGACTTACGCCACACTGTGTACCCACGGAAAGGGACACTCACACGAGTGCCCTTTCTGTTTGGCGTGTTGCGCGCGCGCCCATTGATTTTTTAAATGGATTTCTGTTTGCCGAAAGTCCGTTCGGTATCTGATTTATTGCGCAAACGTTGTGCAGTACCGACTATTTATACCGGCGGCGCTAACGCCGGCATCCTTGGAGTCGCGCGCCGTCACACGCCGCTCCGCGCGTCTTGCGTAATCACTACCGACCTGTCACGTCAACAATGCCTGACGATACGTCTCGCTCCCGGCTGCGCTCGAGTGTGTTATTTGTATTTATTTTTTTATGAATGGAAATTCATAATTACTGATCGTTACGAGTCGGATTGGAAAATAGTTGGGAAATATTTAAATGCGTGTACTAATTGTAACCGCCTCGGAACTCGTTATTTAACATTTGCGAGTTAAAAATTCACACGAGTATAGAATGTGAGAAGAATACACAGATGTACGCAAAATACGATCGATGAGATTTTCATCAATATATTATTGACAATAATAATGAAAAAATACGACCACGTCTTTCATTCTGAGCGCTCCGTTATCTTATTCTTTACAAATTAATGTGAAATTGTCATTGAAGTGCTACGCAAAATCGTGAAACAATTTTTATCATACAAAAAGGCTTCGTCCGCACTTCACTAGCGCATTTGACTTCAGCCCTACCGCCTACACGGCTAATATAGACCTCTGACCAATGAACAACTTACGCATATAATTTCCGGCATCAATCGAAATTTAATCCATAACGTCCCTAAGAACGAAAACACATCGCGAGACTTCAAGGAAAAAAACTTACAAGAAAAAAAGTTCGCGCCGATGCGGACGACGCATCCATAGCACATCCAAGTAGACGGACTCTTACGGTGTTTAAAAAATTAAATATGTATCAATCAAATAAAAATAGACGTACAAAATAATGTAATTTCGAACAGTTTTCATGATAGCTTGTGTAATCCATTTTTACGACGTGTCGCACACCGAGCGCGTATTTCACGAACACGACTTTATGGCGCACTACGTGTTTTATGATAGCAATTTTTAATTACTGTAGCGGCGTGGGCGACGGGCATTCCCAAATTAGCACACAGACGGACGCGTCTTAAATGACTAACGCGTGGCCCCCTATAAAAAATATATATATGTCCTGATCTAAGTTACAAGTGACACGAAAATCGCTTCTTTTTCTTTTGAAGCATCTTTCTAAATTAAAAAATGCAGAATGCATTCAATGAAACTTCTTTGAGCGCGATTCGATAATCGATAATTACACGAGAGTTGAGAGTGAAATTTTAAGAACGCGTCACGTTTAGGCACGTATCGATAAATGAGAGAAAAGAAAAATATGATCTAGAGAGAAAGAAAGAGAGTGCTATACATCCTGACGATACGGGAGAGGAGCAAAGAAGAACACCGCATACACGACGATACAGAACGATACAATAAGATAGTACCGCGCATGCGCGTGTTGTAGATATACGCGTCAGACGCTATAATATGTGAACAGCTGATGTACTATGCGTTGTATAATAAATATTTATCATCGTGTTTTCTGATTACTAACATCTTTTGCGTTTGTGTCCTGAGATTGTTTTATTACACCTGAGAAGAGTTATTACTTAAGAAGTTGCACTTCTATCATGTTGTACGTTGCTATGTTTTTTTTAAGATTATATGTAATGTTTAATAAGGTATATGAAACGCGTTGATTAAGATATCGAAGCGCATTTATTCTATAAGACATTGTTAACAAACGAACAGTACAAAAAGTAAACAAATATATATGAATCGTTTCAGGATTCTGTTTCCATACCTAAACAGTCTAAAAACCAGAAAATGAGATTTCAGCGTCGGGGTCGCACGACAATTAAAATTTATCACAATATCTGTAGAAGACATATTTGTCTGGGTATTTCCTGACGAAGTATTCAATTAAAATGAAACATAGAGCAAATTTTGAATATATTGTTATTTAACAGGTTTTCGTTTTAAGCTTAAAAAATATATCCTCAAGTTGCATTAACTTTCGATTTGTACTTAAAAACGTGCAACCACCTCCCTTAGCTCCAAATACTACAAGTAAAACAAAAAAGTGTTACCTAGTAATACATTATAATATAAAAATAATTTCTAGATATTTATGACCTGCGAAAAAAATAAATGAAACTATGAGTTTCTCATACCTCCCTAACTTCATAACTTTTAAACTATAACTGTATACATTTATACGTAATATTGTAATATATATCCAACGCATAAAATATTTTTAAGGTTATACAGGCATCCCAAAAAGGATAGCCATTTTACCTTAGTCATTGACATCTATTCTTTATCCCTTTGACAATAACCACTCACGTGTATCACCAATCCTAAACGCATGTCAAAGTAAGGGATATCTTAATATTCCATAAAACACGCGTTATTTGAGTCGAAACATGAAACACGTACGTAGTTACCTTTTATCTGATGACGTCCGTGGTGAAATTAGATCTTGCGCTCGGCTTGACGTTAGTAATATAATTACGTTTCTCTATGGTTTCTTTAATTAGTACTTAGTACTAACATAGGTATTAAATTAATGTATGAGCGTGTAGCTGCGTACATCTTACACTATTCATTGACGCGTCAAAAATATTATATTAAAAGTCCTAGTCGTGATTGACAATTAACTGGTAGTCTGTATGCTGTGTTGTCTTAAACTTATAAAATCGGAATCGAGTCTAACTCGAGTGATCGGTTCCGTACCAGAAAATTTGTCATTGTAAATGAAATAAAAATATGTGTTTTAATGTGGATGTCACCTTTTTATAGATTAATTAGCACTGTCATACGATGCTGCATCGTTGTTTTGAAATAGGTTTTTTTTTTATTGTCAAACAAATAGACTGATTTATTATAAATTTTCGAACAGTCACACAAAATCATGGTCATTTGGAATGATGGCATTACCGATGCGTTTTTTGCTATCACTATACACGGAACTTATAAAATAAAATTCATGTTACAAAAAAACTAGAAGGGAAATCTCCATTCATGGATTTCTTTACTCGAATACCATTGCATAGACGATACTGACGCGTGGTCGCGACCATCGACGTCGATGTTTCATCGGTTAGTCAGTAAAGGTATGACGTATTTATGAACGATGAACACATGACGGGAAGATCTAGAAACTTCTTCACAATGGAACATAGATTTCTTGGCTTTGACAATTAAGCTACCCCAGTACAAGAGCATTTACTGGAACTCTGACAGTAGATTTATAGAAAATGATAAAGTCAACTCTCAACCCTGATGATATTATGGGCGAATGCGGTTGATGGCAGCTTTAATCGGTGCGTGTTGATGATTGATTGAATGATGATTGCCCGAATAGAATACATCGAGTACAACTCTGTGTAAACATAATGTTAGTTGTTTGTTTATAGGGCGGTCTAATTATTCCTCGAAAAAAAAAAGTGAAGAGACAAATGAAACGGGAAATGAGAAAGGACACGCCGAAGCGGGTAAAACACGTAAAATTTGACTTTGAAATCAATAGGTCCGCAAGCGATAACGAATGAGTACAGCCCGCGCCCGCCTGCGCGCGCGCACGCCTCCGCCATAACGACAGAACTACTTTCATTTCGACGTCACTTGCTAACTTTCACCGGACTCTAGTTTTGAGTAAAAATTACACACACGCTCGACTCATATGTTATGATAGTAATAATAATACTTATTACAAGAAAAGTTTTAAACATTTCGTTTAATTGCATTTATATACATATTTATTACACTTAACAGATTATTGTGATTACGCGACAGAAAATTGGTATGTAATAAAAATAAGAATTGTCCGCACAATTCTTATTTTATTATATAGCAGTAGCTTTTTTATTCTGTACAATACATTATTAATTTAAAATGTAAACTGAGAAATGGAACCACAAAAAATAAACAAATGAACATATTCAATAGCATACCATCAAAATATCTATAAAATAAAAACTACACAGACTAATAAAATTGTGTTGTAAAAACGAAGTTTCCAAAAACAAACGACTGTTGGCGGACAAATAGAATTAACACCGGGTTATGACACTTTAAACCTTGGTTTTTTTTTTTAGTTAATTTCATCGTAAAGCAGAAATGCCTTCCAGACAACCTAAAGGGTGCGATGTGCTTATTTTTATAATCAGTCAGTCAAGATATTATACAAAAAGCTGCTTCTTACGTCGTTCTGTACACGTGCGATTGTGGCATACGAACGTCGTTCGTTATTTTATTCCATCGACTACCATTCCATCCTCTTGTTTCACTATCTACTAAGCAACAAATGTAGCGTGAAACAGTAGTTCCGATGTACATCTACTGTCGTCGCCAGTCGTAATTTACGAAAGCGTGTCATTTTTATCGCAACAGCATAAAACCTAATAATCAACACGACCATATTTCAAACGTTTATCGAAAAAACGACATAAGAACATATATAGTTTTTTATCCAAATTTAAAATTATCAGTCTACGACGTTATCTTTTTTAACGCGATAAAACCGAAAAACTAATTTATAATTTTTCCAAGAATGTGCTATCTTTTAATACATGTTTAGGATTCCTGTAACACGTAGTCGGCTCGTCGATCTTCAGAGCGAGGCAAAAGTGACATATTTCCTATAAATTCAGTGACGTAATAGTAAATAACGTCCATTACATTTTTAGAGCGTGACAAAAATAACTTATTTCTTACAAATTCAGCAGTGTACTAAACAAATAACATCCGTTCGTCGAGTAATTGTTTCCGCGTAATATCTAGTATACGTATTATGAACGTGTACATACAATTTTCCATTGCTCCTTTCGGCCAACGGATGAAACGCGTGAAACAATACGAACACCGGATTGCACACGTTCCGTATGCAGTTCGGTTGTTTTGGCGGTGACGACACCGCGATGCAAGGGCGCTGCACATTACGACCGCTGCGTATACTTTTACATCACACACGTATATTATTAAGTTTCGTTCGCTCATGGATATACATAGCGACATTACGTAAGCACCGCGTTAACATTGAGTCACCCGCAGCGGGCGGCTGCGCGGCGTGAAAACATTCTTATAAGGTCACTGCTGGCGGTGCGCACCGGCGGCGCCCGCGCCACCGTCGGGCCGCGGGGGCGCTAAAGCTCGAAGGGCTCCATATTATCAATTTAAAACCTGTATATATATATATACATATTCAAACACTTAAAATAGTATTACCAGCAAATTTTATACGATTTCGCACTCATAGAACGATGTGACGTAAAAGCGGTAACGACTTAATGATTAAAAGCTTCGTGTTCCGATCAGGAGGTCCGACTGCGATCCCGACCACGACCCGATTGACCGATTAGTCTCCGATTTAAGTCAAATTAAAACACGGCACCTCGGATAGCACATCAGACCGTCAGCCCGGCCTGTCGTCATCACGCCGGGGACAACAGACATCAGAAGTCCCCCACCCACGCTGGACTAGCGTGGAAACCTTAAACTGACCTGCCAGCCCAACGTCGAGGCATGTCCTCCATGCCTCGACGTTGGGCTGGTTAAAAGTTTGATACAACAACAATTTAAGGTTCATAGTAAAGTCATAACGCCGGGTGTATACCACGGTCAAGGCTAGCTTTAAGCGAGGAAGTCTATTTTAGTATGTGCACGTAAAACTGATAATGGAATTGAAACTTCGGTACAGTGTAATTATTTGTTTACCTCAAGAATTCCTTACTTGTAGGAAGGAGGAAGGAAAATTGTCTACATTCGACAAGGGCGCGTTGGACGGAGTAGACGATGCAGTATTAGCGAGCACAGCGTAAGGTTTACAAAAATTTGATCATATTTTCTACTAACACGACCATCCTAGAGATGCGCGATTGTAACGCCAACTAGCGGTTGCAATTAAGGTGGATTTTAGAATCGCTGTCAAAACGAGAAGTAAATTGATTAACAAACAATTTTATTAAAATATCGTAAGTGTTTTAAGATAATTCTTTATGAATACTTATGATAATATCGTCGTTAATAACTGAACAATTTATTGTTAGTTACAAATATATCTTATCAAGAAGTAAGACTGGATTTCAAGTAATCGCACATAATGCTTTTTAATCTTAAACGTTGCTAAAGGGAAAAAATCCGATATTGCTCAACATCTTTGGTGGAGATATGGAAGAAGGAGTGAAACATACAAAACAACACGCACACGACACACACACACAAAAACGCAAAAATGACAGGTCATATTATTACTCTGATAACATCGATGCCGTATGCTATTATAATGAATGTAAACCGATTATTTTTCTGTTTTTGTGAACTTTGAAGTAATGCATGGGTATGGTGAATGCTAATGCGTCCCAATTTAATAATTAAGTTTTCTAACAAATAGATGTTACGCCTTTTATCATCATCATCATCATCATCATCGCTCAAGCCAGTCGCAATGACCGAATGGGACAAGTCCCGATACACCGAAGGAAGGGTAATTCCAGAGAGGGAGTGCAAGTTTCAGTCTGGATTAAGAATAACGGGAATGTAAAATCAGCCGGTATTCATGCAACCTTTATCCAGAAACTGGATTCAGGATAGGTAATAAATAATATAATGTGTCAATAAATATAGTGGGAAAAGACAAGTTTTTTCCGGTTGTCTTCCGTTCTCCGTTTTCTTTGGTTGGTGCAGAGCTTTCGGTGTTTGTTTCTGGAAGTGATCTGCTTCATCGGCAATCTTTTAGTTTCTACATTGCTCTTTGATAATGTGGCCTATTCCCTTGTGTTGTTGTGATAACTCATAAGTGTTGTAAAATATCCTTTTTTCCTAAATTTGTTTCCTTAGTTAATCTTTCATACTTCATTTTCTTTGCTCAATATAAACTTACGGTGTTAGTGAGAGTTGGTAGAGTTCGTCCACAACCTCCTAATCCCTAATATGCCAAGTTCTTTTTGGTTCCTATTGTATTAACGTATATTATGTATGTAGATACAAGAAATCTGAAGTAAATTTATTTCTCCTGTCAATCTTTTATTCTTCATTTTTTTCACTTAACCACTTGCCATGTGAGTTTTCTGTATTCCTACAATAATAACATTGAAATGATGCAATTGTCGTTCAAATAGTTTCTTATTTTTAAGTATTGCATAGCCTCTTACGTTCCATGTACCTACAATCACTTTGTAACCGGGTATTTTTTCTTTCAGTTGGATCGGTGAACTTCTTATTGCTTCTGTGTTCGTACCTAGTCCCCAGTCTTCATGTATTGGGAGAACAGAGTCCTACATGTAGTCAGCAGGGATGATATCTGGCTGGTTCTGTCACTCGACTGTGAACTCTTTTGAATATTTTGGGAAGCATAGGGTTCGTGTCTGTAAAGTGACGTAACTGTCATAATGATTTCCTGATGTGCTGTGTTTTATTATCAATATAAAATGTAGCATTGTTTATAAAGTGGCAGAATGTAAACATTTTGCGGCTTTGATTTACTACGGCACCCACGAAGAAAACTTTCAAAAACCATTGAAGAGCGGGAATGCGCTAGACGCAGTGTCCGGCAATCAGCTAAAAAGAAAAGTATTCCAAAGCAAATATTTTTAAATATTTAGACAAATATTTTAAATAATTGTATACCGTGTTGAAAAAAGGTATTACGGGTCGCCTATGGCAGACATGACAGTGCTCGCGGTGACAGACAGGACGGTTCTTCTGCCACTCGCTCCGTCTTGAATTCCCAGTTTTACTCACGTTGCGCGCTGCGATCGTTTTAATGTTCCGCCATCCACTTGTATCCAGTTTACTGGTCTTCACATTATCGAACAAGCTATTATTGTAAAGATCTCGTACTATTCTAACGGAAAATCGGTGCACGAGTTACCAAAGTTTTTAAGCGACTTTCAGGTTCCGAGATCTCGCGTATTTCGTTACAGTTATGTCCTAGGCTATTTGATACAAAAAAAAAATATGGAAAACTATATTCAACATGTGCGTTATTCCACTCGCAATAATTTTGTAATGTATGCAATTGCCACAGAGCATTAAATCATCGATGCACGCAAACCGTGCCGTCTGCACTATCTCACGTTATTCCGAGAACGAATGCGCCGTGCGGCGCCGTGCTGGTTGGCTGCAACGAAATTTCATTTCATAAGCGTATGACGATATCTCCCACTGATCACGTATATTCAACGTTTCAAAATCCCAAAAATACAAAAAATAAAATAATAAAACCAAGAATAGAAAAATCGTGTCCTTGTTACTTTGACAGCTACGTAAAATAACGTGCTAAACAGACAGAACAAACAGACACTACAACTTGATTATTGAATTAAATAAGTAACTCTAATATGATAATAGTCCACTTATCAATACGGCGGTAACGGCCAAGACATGGTTCAGCTGTTTGCTCTCGAACCAGAAAGTAACCAGTTCGATTCGTGACCGCGCTCCCATTGACGAGTTTTATTAGCCCAAATCAATTCGAAACTATTTGCACCCCGTCTCGACGAACACGTTACCCGCCCGACCGGACGCCGACACCGCTGTGACGACAGCGGCCCCTGGTGTTCCACAGCCCGCGCCGAACCTCGACGATCGAGTGCACGAACGTGTGCCCCCGCAGCGAGAACGTTGCTAAAATAAAATCGACGCAACTAATTTCGATATTAAGGTATTATAGGACTGAATTTCTTGAAACTCGTAGTTAATCCCGAACTAGAAGTTTGACAAACAATACATCTAGAATGGTACATTAGGGTCAAGCCTTCATGATAGAAACGGAATACGGTAACAGTTGACACACTTGTAGGACCGCCTTGTACGTTAATCTTTCCTTTTCGAACGAACATCGTCGCAGCCGCTTGTCACAAAAAATATAACCGGTTCGATATTAAGCTTAATCCCCATTCGATCGCCTTTTACGTGCGTTACTGTTCGCCGCAAGCGTATAGTTTAGTTCTCTTAATCGCGTTAATGTAAAATATCGAACGGCACGAAGCAGCTTTCGTGCACTATCGTGCCGATGTTAGTCACGAATCTAAAAAAAAAACCGCTTTCAAGCCGACTCCATACGGCCCGAGGTGTTTGACTTTAGGGCGGCCGTAGGGCACCTTCTCGCCGATTAGTCCAACGCCCGGTGCCAATTAGTCGGTCGCTCGAAGTTCACAGGGTCGAGCGGCGCGGCGGTCTGACGCGACTTAGTACTTAATTAAGGACGTGTCGTTAATAACGTTGCCTACGTCGCTAGGACCGCAGGACGAAACCGGCCGTAAACGAATTCCCAGACGCGCGTTATCGTGTCAGTGATCTCATGAGATTATAATTTTATTCGTATCCGCGTACAACCGATATTCAGCTACGTCTCGAACTTTTGCCGGTCGACACGAATGAAAGGCGACCGACCGGCACGTGTAGACCGGCGTTTGTTATGTTGAAAAAAGTGGTTATAAATAAACATAGCAAACGTAACACAGCTTCATTCTGTTAATGGTGCGGAACAGTTGTTAGAAGCGTGTTAGAGTTGTCACAAATATCTTGTGAAAACTTTATAAAAAGCATCCACAGACCACACGGGGTAAGACGTCGCAGCGCGTCAAAATGGACAATGTGTGAACGCTCGCAATACCGTTCCAAAATACGCTGTCGATTTCGATATCGTGAATATAAATGACGCAAACATTAAAATATCGTTATACGCCATTACGGAGAACACAATGATTTAAAGGTTCTTTGCCGGTTGTATGTTTCATTATTTCCGTTATCTATTGCAACTTCATATCCTATAAAATGAAATTTTTAACACAATTTAATACTTCAGTCTTTTTTTTTTACTCAAGCAACGCGTGAAACGGAACTTTTTACTGTGGAATGCGTTGTCATGTACGAAATTCGTAATACCGGCTTTTATACATTTCAAATTAATCTCTGTTTTCCGCACTGCGCAATCGAACCTGTGTGAACGGCATTTCCGAAATGTGAATATTATTGTGTTTGATATATTATCATTTGGCCTTTAGCTTTCCGCTCGTCATTATCTATTACTCATAGTTATTTCTGTTATCCATACACTTTAACCGAAACGTAATATATGAATTACCGTTCCATTTCATTTGCGATTGACCTTCAGTTAACCGTCACTTCATTACTTCAGAACAGACCCCTCGTAGTGATGTACTCCTTGTCCGTTAACCCCATAAATAAACTATTGTTTCAAAAAAAAAACTATAAAAATTTCTATTTTAACGTTCTTGTTATCCTTTAGATTTAGCCTTATCATGGTACCACATCGCTCGCACACAGACCGAATCAAACTTAACGACCAATCTCTACTATTTTAAAAGCTAAAAAAAAACAAATCTTTTGCAGTACAACACACGAAACTCTGCCGCTATGAAGTTAGTCACGAAAACGTAGTAGTGACGTAAAATATCAACGCGGGGAAAAAAATCGAGGAGCGTTGTATCCTGCGCATTACCTCATTTGCAGGCAATCCAGAGCAGCAGAGTGTCGTGCGTTGTACTGTACTGATCTGTAGCATAGTATATATAAAAGTGCCAACAACATTACATATTTTTATTACAAAAAAAAAATTTTGAGTTATATATTTATACAGTTCACAAAATTTGGTCGTTATATATGTAAAAGTCAACTCGATGTTTAGATTTTTATGAACAGAAGTAGAAAAAATTCGCCAAGTTCGAGTCGGGCTTGACCACGAAGGGTTCCGTATCACCATAAAATATTTAACACTGCATATATTTTTTAAATCGTATAATAAAAATGGAGTATTGATAGTCAATAACATACACCAAGGCCACACCAAATTTGACGTCCCTGTATAACGCGAATCAAACTCAAATTTGGCCGGCTGTCTTTGTTGTTTTATTTAAGAATGTGCATTATAATAATATTAATTAGCTGTTAGAGCGACCATACTAATACATATTCTGGGAAATTTTTAAGCGTCTGCCTATCACGGTTCAAAAAATACATCCCTGAGACAAACGACAGACAGGTAGCAGAGCGTTAATAATAGGCGCCCTTTTAGCACGGAACCCTAACAGTTAGTCGAAAATCATTACTTGGTTTTTTTTAACAAAAAAAAATATTACGACCAATTCGAATCCTTTTTGGTTAAGTTGGTTAAGTAAGGTTTTCAAACCTCATGCTAGTCATCCGTAAATTCATCCGTATGAATGACACCCCGCGTTTGTTTTGGAAATCACACGGTACGAACAGCACTAACCGAGATTCGCTTTTCCTCTCCCCCCGTTTCTGACTCTTCGAGTTACATGTAAACCGTTCGTCTATATAATCTAACAGTTTCTCTTCTGCTGTATAAAAACCCACACACCTTCGCACATCACATCCGTCCATTAGCCAGTCGCAAGGTTGGCTAAAGGAGTGACACGCGATGATGATGTAAGGATGAGACGCTGATGCTTGAATGCGCAAACGCCGAGCTAAACTGGGCCGACTTGATTATGTATAAGCTTTTTAACATTTACCATATCACCTAACTTTTGTCTGCTCTGCTCATCGCCTGAGATTCCATCACATGCTTACACAAAATCTCTTGTATTTCAAAAGATTCAATGAAATACTTGAAGAAATATTATACAATTACTTACGTTACTCGATTCTTTGTTAGAATTACTACTTATTAGTTTCTTTCCCTAAAAGATTAAGCTATGTTCCTACCTGTGACAACTTTTCGTGTAATGAAGTAGTAATATCATATTGATGAAAGTTACAAGTACATTTGAATGCAGACATTGATCGAACTTTAATACAAAGAATCATTTTGGTTAAATTCAATATTCTAGCGATAACTTGATAACATTTATTTCCTATTTTCTTAACAATTATTTGTCACTTGGCTTCCAGTACATATGTTAAGTTGATTATAGAATATATCAAATAAAGATATTATTTATCAACATTTGAATTGGTAGAAAATAATAATATCGAAACAATTCATCATCTTGTACAAAATTATCAAACTTCGTAATTTTTTAGTGAGTCATATAATTTCCTATCTTAAGTAATCACTAAGCATTATTTTCAATGCAAAGAGATTAATATGTAATGGCTAAAATGTAAAAACCATGAGGTAGAAATATGACAAAGATTAAATTGAAAATTATTATTTCAAATATACACCATAAAGTAATAGTAATTCGTCGATTCATCTAAATGATAGAAGTTAATTAATTTCACGAATAAAATGAAAATTATTAAATCAACACCACTAATATGACGGCCCGGGTGTCGCCCGCTCCAAAAGTCAGACAGACATCATCGATTCTAAAAATAAGTCGGACAACAGCTATCTATATTTCTCAGAGGTCACAACAATGAAAACCATACGCCCCGATCCGCACGACTTTCTTGCGTGTTATTTGAACATTTTTATGCATTACATTTGTTTCTCTTTCATTTCCTTTTTGCATTGTCAAAATAAAATGTCCCATCTGTCTTGATTGTTTAAGAGGTGAAAAAAGAAAGCCATTATAGGGAGAGAAAGGGAACACGATTTCGAACGAAATCGTTCAGTTGTTTGCGTGTTTAGTCACGAGCGTAACATTTCCGCAGATGTGTCACCGGCGTTATCGTATCATCGTTATCGGCGACGAGTCGAGTTATCGGTCGGTATTTGGGGCCTGAGCGCGTCTAATGCGATACGACTCACAAACAATCTCGTAATGTAATTCCCAGATTCGCCGAATTGACATTCTCTAATGTAAGCGAAAATACAAAGCGAACGACGTAAACTCTAAATTCGGAATCCCGAGATTCGAATAAATTCTGGACGCTCGGACGACGACCTCGTATTTGACTGACTAAGATGTAAACAGCGAGGGCCGGGCGGCCGGCGCGTCGCCTTCGAATAAGGACGTGTCGGGTTCGAACGCTAATCGCGAGCAAATTGACCGATAGGTTTTTAACTTAGCCGATTGAAACAACTCGCCCATTCCATTGACGCGTTAACTCCCAACCGAAACCAGCTTGGAAGGCTAGAGGTTAATATAAACATCGTGGAGAAGTGTACATCTTCTACGGTGGAACGATAAAAAGTCGACCCGACGCAAGCGATATCATAGCGATACTAGAAAAATGCAACGTACTGACGCGTCGTCGAGTTTTTATAACAATACAGTCGCTACCGAGGAATCTCTCATTCATCGCGGAGACATAACGGTTATGTAGTAACAGTGTAACAGCGTCGTACGACGAGCCCGATGAGATCAGCGGCCTTCGGGTCGAGATCAAGTAGGCAGGCGGCCGCGGACGGCCGTCGGGGCGCTGCCGGCGGCGCCCACGCCCTTCTCTGGGCTATATAATACACGGACGGCGATAAAACTCAATATATGAATATACAGAGAACGAGGAGACAGAGATGAAGAACTCATCGCTTCGTTATCATCCCATCTGCACTAAATAACAGTATAGATGATAGATAGTACTAATTTTGTTAGTTAATAGCCAAAATTTTTGCATAATGAAAGATATAATGTATTATTTATGAGGTATTTAAAATGATATCAATATATCGCAATACAAAAGCTCGACGTCTCGGGATTTTTGATTTTATTCTCAGCGAATTCTAGACACGCTCTTCACCGACATCATTACCTTGATATTTATTTATAGTTGGGAATCAAAAGAAAATTTACAAGAGCTGAATCAATTTCTGAATAACCTTCGACTCAAACAACGAATTTTTTTATTTAGAACATTTTCTTGTTAGTGGAAGTTGCCTTTGTCCATTGGAAAAAACTGAATGTCAAGTTCGTCAATGTTATTAGGGTGCAATCTATGGAAATCGTCTATAGTCTATTCCATTATTGGGAGCTAAATTGAGCAGCAGACGCATGATACATTTCAATTTTAAGATATTATATCTACATCTTATTTTTATCTATGCATCATTACGATGACGACCTCAGTACAATACAAACAATGCAAACTTAATACAGAACAATGGAATAAGAACAATGAAATGACGAGAAGTTCTTGGGAAGATGGTAAACTGTATAAAATAAATACCGAAAACAATATGGATAATATAAAAAAAAAAACCGTAAATGCGAACTGCACTTTATTTAAGATCGCAAATTAAAATACCCGCTAATAACAAGGAAAAATTATGTCAAATCGTGATACAAGTGTGAGAGCGTACCCCGCGAAAGTAAAATAAATATAAGAAACTCACTGACGATGAATAATAAATACATTTTTTTTTAAGGCCAAGTATGCTTTGATTATGGGTACCTTTAAACGAATATTTCTAGAAAACTGTTATAACTAGCAAACTCAAAAAAAAAAAATCTAAGTATACAAAATATGTTCTGAGTTCTACCGTAGGGAAAGCTTAAATACACAGCACGTTCTTTATGATAAAAAATACTAAAGTACGTTCACTTAAAACACTAATACCAATAAATTTCTAACAGGACAAACGATAAAAAAACAAAATTTAAACATTATTAGTAAAATATAATTATACAGGGTTGGCCTTAAGCATTTTTGTTTATAATAAATAGTTTTCTCATTATAAATAAAAAACTAAAATGTCGCTTACGACAAAAAGTTCTGCGTAACTAAATGATAATCCATCTTCCTTACTCTGCCGCTTTAAGTCGATTCTCCTTCTCACAAAACAGTGTGGGGCGTACGCGTTGCGTTTGGCATTGCACTTGGCCTTAAGCATCGTCGTCGATGACTTATGTTTTATTTCTTTATTGCGAAAATGGTAAATAATTCGAACGGCATAAAATAAAATGGCTAAAACCACGATAAAAATGAGATAAAAGTCGTAAACTCAAATAACATGTCACCCACGACGACATCGCCCGCGATGTACAGTCTAAGATGACGGAAGACGTTGGGGTGATATCGTGGTACAGCCGAAAATTTCTGTCGCATAAGACAGAAACATATACAAGCCACGGGACAAGTGCGAATAGGACTCGCATTCTGAGGCTTCCGTACCAATTTCATTACGTATGGTAAATAATTCATTCATCAAAAGTATCGTCGATTTTTGCCACTTTTCGATACCGATACTGAACAGAACCGAATGCCGGAACTTTTGCTTTTATTTTCCTTAAAAAAAATTTCCTGATTTAAAAAAAATCTGATTTTTTTTAAATCTTAAATTGTCAAAGCTGTCAGTTAAAAAATGTTCTCTTGTACATCGATTTACATTACGATCCATACTTCGTACCTACCGCAAGTGTCGAATTACAATCGTAAAAACTTTTTGAATGATATAACTATAAACCAACAATTTTGATATTTTTTCCTTTATTTACACCGTGAGACCTTACAATTTCATGATTGTAGGTCAACGAGAATTATACTGTAGACTTTCACTTATTTGAGAGTACCAAAATATGCGAAAAAATTGGACGTATTGTTTCACTGAATTGACTTAGATCATCTCTTTTTTTACCACATCAAAGGACCGTAGACCTAAATATTTGATATAAATTTCTACTCAACACCTCAACTTGAATCCTAAGAAAAGTTTCTTTTGACGTACAAAAACATAAAAATAACACTAGCTTACAAGTTACATTTGCAAATGCTAATAGAAAAGAGTTTGTTAACATATACCACTTTTGACATTACTAGAAGTACATAAACACTGCTAACTAGCTTTCGCCGGAAATTTGGTTTGCATCTCACCTCCCAAATTCTATTCTTTCTAATATCTTGGAATTATACGCCCGAATTAATAAAACACACTTAAGTGTGGCGTTCCATCTTGAGAGTGGAAAGAACAAGACAGTTAGGCCCCGTCCGCGCTGCAAAATAAAAGTCGCGTGGAAATAAATCCGCACCGCATCGCGGTTCGATTTCTACCAAATCATAGATTTTTCCGCGCTAATCTTTAATAGCTAGTGCGGCTACTCCTATTACATTCAATGTGTTACAGAATCGCAAGAGTACTCGTAAAATCGCGCGATGAAAAATCACAGACAGGGCCTTATACTGTTTCGCCATAGAAAATATTTACATGTCTTGCTCCTGCGTTACTTCTTGAGATGACGGATCATTTCAGTGACGTTTGTTAATATGGGCGATAGATTAAATTATAAATAATAAATGGGCACCTACCGCTCAATTGTAAAATCATAAAAAAAATTAATTTAAGACGTTACGAAAATGTTGCTTAATATTATTTTGCTAAAATTAACATAGATTCAATTACGTTCATTCTCGAAGCGCTAGTCAATAATTCGATATTAAAGCAACTTTTATATATAAACGGGTTGTAAATAAAATTGTGATTTAAAAATCCTTTATTGTTCTAAATTATTATAGAAATTGCTAACAGATAGTAAATAGATACGTAAGCTGATAATACTTGAGCCTCCGTACGACTACACCAGTCTAGAATAAACGCGATGGTACGTCTGCTGTTGGCCGTCGAATTGGTGTAGATTGAGCATCAGGTAGAGATCATCTAATTACGAAATTGCCATCATCTCCATATAGACGTGGAAACTTTTTAGGCCCGATCACAAGGGCCAAGGTACAACTTAACATCGTCTTAAAAGGTTCGACTTAATGACACTCAGAAGTTTATGTAGTAGACTCAATATTTTCGAATGCGATTAAGAGTAAATAAAAATATACCCTAAAACGAACGAAACGCGACCTCACAGGGTCGAAATTCATTTGACATGTTCCTGCACGTACATAAGTGTATCACATCACATTATTAAGACAAAAAGACAGCGGACGAATATGAGGCAGTATGTCGCGCGGTGCCACCTCTGCATTTTTTGTCAACGGGCGCAACCTGTTCCCGAGGCCCGCCCCCCGCCGCGCCCCGCAGCCCGCGCAGAGCCTACGCAACGCACTACCTACTGACCTCCTCCGGCGTACGAAAGTGCAAATATGCAACGTTGTCCGTAGACCGGGGCGCAGCGCGGCACTCGCGGCCGAGGCGACTGCCCTTCTTATGTCGTACACGGGTATGCACACACGAATGACCTACATATAATTTAAAACACAGGTGTCCGTCTAAAAATTCCGAGTAAAAATTATCAAAGTAATAAAGTTTCGATTATAAACAAAAAAAGGAAATACTTTATATTTTCCAGTTACTATATTTATAGACACGGATGCAGACTTTGTGTATTAATTTTGTTATTTGTTATTCACATTTCAAGTAGACCTAAAGAAAACGATATGTATCACAAATTTAATAATTAGTCGACATTTATTTATCGCTAGAGGAGAGAGTTTGATCGCTTACCAGCTGAATTATTTTGAGTATCCCGGGCGGTGTTTTAAAATATGCAACATTGATTTTGAGCCAATCGAGCCCGCCGCCGTCCTGCTGCGGCGGCGCCTGCGGGCTCGGCTTGTTGTGCTCCACGGTCACCACGGTCTCGGGGGCCATCATTCTCCGCAAGCGAGAAACTTCACAAACGTCCTACCTAAGCTCTAGCGATCGGATCCTTGTATTGTCACTGCTCGAACACAATCCACGACTTTATAGTGCCGGCGCGCTTGTCATTTTCATCGAGTGATATCAACTGTCTGCCGCCTGGTGCGTAACACGAATGAACTGAGTAAACGGTCAAGCGGCGTTGCGGGGATTGACGACAGAGAACGCGCCGTACGCTAGTTTGGTAACTCGCCGCGCCTGCGCCCGCGCTCGTGTCACCGCCACGCCATCAAACGGTCGATCCGTGAAACACTCTTGTTAAACGCTATGATATCTAATAAAATGTATCGTAAGTATATAGATTAGCTTGGCCCGCGGCTCCCCTGGCACGATTTACAGAATTATTTTTTAGAGTTTATTATGAATAGTCACCAATCGTGATGCTTCCGCTCCCGACGGTCGCCAGCCGGATGTTAAAGAAAAAATGCTTATTATGGGCCATCCTTAGAGGAAAGACATATACTATCGCTGACTTTTTTGTAGATTTTTAAAAAAATCTAATAGTGCATTAATGATATGTGTTTTATAGTTTACTTAGTCTAAGGGCCTCTTCCACCATCTCTTTTTAAACACTGACGTTTAACAAAAAGTCACTTTCATAGGCAATTCTGCATCCCGCGTCCCCCATATAACTATTTTTAGCCCTGACAACCTTTAAAAGGAGAAATTTAAATTTTATTTTATAAGTGGCTTTTTGTTAAAAGTCAGTTTAAAAGGAGATAAGGAAAGAGAGTCTAAACCTCTATATATTCATATTCATCTATGGTCTAAACCATCTGAGAGCTCCAAAAGCGTTTTTTTTTCCGACTTGATGCACCTTTATCGTCCTTACTTTATTTCGTACGTTACTTTATGTACCGTAAAACCATAAAATACATTCTGTGACTTGACCTGATATGACTTTCAGCCGAGTGCGAGTCGGACTCGCGCACCCATGGTTCCCGCATCATAACACTTATGTATTTGTGTTAAATGTTGAAAACATTATTTTCATTTTTTCGTTTACGGATTCTTAGCACTAGCCCCACTCACGCATGGCTGAATATCATTTACTGTTTTCTTAATCCAGTTTATCCTATGGTCGCGTCAAGTTTGATGTTTGTATATATTACTGCTTTTACAATTAACTGATGTGAAGTAATTACTCACGTAATTAGCGAGTGTTGGTTTACACTGGATATTGTAACGAACCTATACGAAGTAAACTATAGATGTCTTATATGTTTTCCTGTAGTCTGAAAGTAAAATACTATTTTTTGTATTGTCTTAAATGACTATTTTAAATTTAATATATGGAGCAGTTTACAAACCGTTTTTTTTTTCTAATCTACCCTCAGGTGATACTCATATATAAAACTAATTCATTTACGTTAAATGTCAATATTTTGATCACAGATATGCATGCGTGTACGTATTTTCAATTTAATCGGTCTCGTAAAGCCAGTCAATTAGCTGTAACAGATAGGACAGACAGACAGACACACGAGTGATCCTACAAGGGTTCAGTTTTTTTATTTGTAGGTATAGAACCCTAAAAAATTTATTATTTCTACCGCCACGACAATTTTACTATAGTATGTGTGTGTTATATATAATTATTAATTACGATTCTCTAATTTTTTTTAAATTTCCATTTAATTACTTTCAAAGGTTGTTAATTAACTGCATTGTGCGTGTTATTTAAAAAAAAGATGTCACGATAGTTATCTTAAAGCAAATTTTGGCCTTTATCGTAAATGATATGTTATTGGATCAACAATAAATAACCTGATTTAAGAGTTTTATAAACAATTTATTTCCTTTTGCATTAAAATTATATCTTTAATTGTGCCCATATGATTGTCTATATATGGCAGTAATATATACGTAGACATATTTTTTTCATTCACTCCTAACGCCACGACTATTTCCCAGAAAAGTGGACAGTGTCCAAAGAATGAGCTCCACATGATACGATCTTAAATACATACCTCTCTTATTGACGTTAACTAATAGTTTCATGCAAGTTCATCTGTTAATTCTGAATTAACCAATCATGGTTTTGATTGAACTTATGGCATTCAGCACAGCTGTTTGATGATTTAATTACTGATTACATTTTATTTCATCCCGAAGTCTTTTTTACTTTTCATCAAATCTCCAAAACTAACCCGTATTCAAAAATCTTACCCTTTAACAGCATATCTATTCTTACAATATCCTTATACTTCGAATAGAAATATCAAAATATTTGTACATCCTACCAGTGCTGCCTCTGGTGGATTTTTTTTGAACATTCAGAAGGAAAAGGCTCTGAATTGCCTACAAATAATGTAATGCGCAGGTTTACAATCCTCTCCTCCATGTGCCAATTTTACGCTATTGCTACACTACACAACACTAACTTCACAGCGGGCAGAATGCGTACCTATAGTATATACTGATATACATATACAGCTGACGCTTTTGCAGCACGTTTATACTGCAGTAATATGCTTATACAGATATACGCTTGTAAATAAGCTATAAGATAGGTAGTAAATAAATCCAGGATACCCAGACAAGTGGCAAACCGATCCCATTTCTACAAACGCTTTAACGTGTTCGAAATTTGCCTCCCAAAACTTAAATTTTGGTTTTTCTACATTGCGTAACATCAATCTCATACATGTATAATTCTTATATCTAGAGAATCGAATTTTAGTTTTGGTAGACGAATATCGGAACGTTAAAACGCTAGCGTTTATAGAAAGAGAAACGATTCGCCGTTCGTCTCGGCCTGCGCAAGAGCAGTCACCCTTCGGCGGCAAGTACACCTTTAGCCCTTCTCTATTTCGTCTCTCTGTTAGAAAAATCTTGATAGAACGAACGCTTTTCCCAGAGTTGCTTCCATCGCCCGTCGCGCTATAAGGAACTTCGTTCCGACATTGAGATTTAATTTGTGTGGAGCTATCAATTTACAACTGCAGGTAACAAAAAGATAAACAGAATACTCAAAGGGAAGCAAAATATATGACTTTTTAACTTTGTCATTGATTTTTAGCTCACTCCGTAGTTTCGTAGCGCCTTCCGTTACGATATATCGAAGTGATTTGTTAAAAGATACAAAAAGTATTTTTTTCAAGAGCTATGAAAAACGAAAGTATATTTTATTTTTAATAAGCAAAATTTACTTTATATATGATTGGTCCTTGTTCAATCGTGTATTATGAGGATTTGATATTTCAAATCCTCATTACAATACATGTACAAATATTTTTGTATTTCACATTTTTCCAATTTAAAGTACCATCAAAAGCCGATATAAACCGACTTTAACAAAAATAGCCCTAAACAACTGGTCTCATACTTCCTGTGTTGTAATTGTACAATATTCAATTACTTAATAATAGTGTTCTTGTATTCATAGATTCACCTTTTGTATATTCATACAATGTTAAAATTGCATCATAGAGAAAATTATACAATACACTAAACCTATTGAAGAAAAGGATAATTCTTTTATTTTTTTGAATCATAATTGAATTTCTTTTCTTAGTTCTTATTATTATATTATTTTTTTATTATTATATTTTTTATTATCATATTATTTGTTATTTATTATTATATTTAGAAATATACATAATTATGAATTAATATTCATTAAAAAAATGTGTTAATATTTAATAAATCAGTTTGTTTTGTAACATAAATAAGAAAGATTTGTACAAATATACTCCTTAGAAATTGTCAAGTCCTTCTATGTGTATTGATACTGATACAACTAACATGAGAGGCAAGCCGAAATGATCAGAAATCAAGATACAGAACATAGCAAAAATTATTTTTTTGTTTTTCAAAGTATTCCCCATTACAATTTCTGCACTTTTGCATTGAAATAAAATTCCAGTCTGAATTTGATGATGACAAGATTTGTAAGCTTTGTAAGCTTCTACTGATGCTTCTGGGTCCACTAACATCATAATATATTTTACATTCTAGGAAATGTAAAGAAATCATTACACAGAACTACATGAACGAGATTAATAATTCAACATTTTCCTGCATCATGAAGTCGTGTTTTGTGAGCAGTGTGTGAGCTCACATTAACATAATGCAAGATGATGTGATGTTTTGGGTTATTCATAAGAAGTTCAACTATCATTTCTGACAAACGAACCATGGTGTATAAAACGACGGTGACCATTCTGTGTTCCTACAATGGAATTGTGGCAACCTGCCCTTTTTTGATATGAACTGTAGAAGATACGGTGCTTAGAGGTACAACCGTATCGGAATTCTGCATAACAGTGGTATACTGTCGTTTAACTAGGTGCTTCAATATCATAAGTAGAAACTCAGTGAAAATTGTGATAAATTATGGCATGGAAATTTCCACACATGAGTTCCTAAATGACCAGTATTCATGTAACAAAAAAAGATTTCATTCTAACTTAGTTCAAAGTACTTGATTTCCGATAATTTCGGTATAGACTTCATAAAAAATTATAGTTTCATAGTAAATATATCTATAATCTCAGGTAATGACTACATAAGTTTTACTATACAGAAAAACTTTTCAAACACTCAAGCAATAAAACAATAATAATGATTAAAATAATCTTAAATGACTCCACCATATCTTGTTTTAGAATAGGAAAAACAAATTGTATGAAAAAATAACTCTGTATTTCAGTGACCCTTCAGTTTGAAGATTTGATGAGAAAATAATCCTTTTTCCTTATTTTTCTTTGATATTGTAAAACGTGAGAGAGATATCATTTTTTGAGGTAGAAGCCCCTTTTTGATGTTAAAATAGTAATTAACTAAGCGTTTTCCCTATTTTATACATCTATGCTTTCAATATCAAAGTGATTGACTTTAGGATTTTTGTGTGATGCACTTAAAGAGAAACAAATTACTAATTATTAGATCGGAACACACATATCTTTTTTGATAAATTTTGTTTGATTCAACTAATAGAACATTTTATGAAAAGAAAGGACTTATTTCATGAAGCAAAACATCATAATTTCTAATTTTGTACTTGCTATATAAGCATATTTACAATACTTCAAATTGAAAATAAAGTTAAATAAGCGAAATAATATCTATTATACTAATTTATGCAAAGAAAGTTGTGCTACTTCTGTATGCTAATAAATAAAGTTGAAACCATATTGGTCATTTGATGATTTGTAAAACCATAGCCAATTGAGAATTAAAAGTTTCAAAGCTCAAATCACTAACATCACATAAGACTTTTTTATCATTCAAAAAGACAGCCTAAGACTTCTAAGAAGTGACCAACTCGAGCTTTCAATCACTTTTACCTCTTAATTCGATAAGGTAAAACAACACATCTCGGTATTATTAAAAAAACTACACAAAGACAACTATTTGTATTTTTATACGCAATCTCTGTTTTCAATAAACAAACCTGACTACCAAACTTTTGTATCATGAGCCCTTTTTATGAGGTGTTTCTTTACAAAATAAACTATTATGATAGGATAAGTCAATATGAAATAAAAGGCTCAAGCTACGTTTTCATGTATATTTAAATTTAGAAAAAGAAGCCCAGAATTTTGCCTCCGAGATGTTTCCTTCTGGCCTCTTCATGATCCATTATACCGCCACTCGTTGTTAAGACGAGATACCTGGAATGTTAAAACAAAATATTTATTGGTCATACTTTAAATTACAAACATCATACATTTTGAAACTTAAAATACAGTATAAACTCTATATAGTGACACTGAAGGGACTGTGCATTTTATGGCATTATAGAGAGTTGTCGGTAAATGGAGAAGAAAAAGAAAATCCAAATCGTCTGCCAACATCACTTATCTTCTCTCCCATTTCTATTGTGCATATCAGTAAAACTTTTTCGTCAATACACAGTAACTTTCTTTTACTAGCCATGTTTACATTTTGACAGTTTGTCAGCAACTAAGAATATGGTAACATATATATAATCCAAGACTCTTACTTATTAGTCATGGTCAACAACAGCCTACACGTGCAAGCAATCCCAATTAGTAAAAAAATAACCAATTTCTTAGAAAGTTTGGTACACATGATGCTGACAGTCGAGTTTATTACAGGCTAGGATAATAAAGTGACAAAAGAATGTACACAGCTATGCAGTTTTTAATAATTTTGGCAATTTAAAAGGTTCTTTTTATTACTTAATCATTGTCGTTATTGAAAGTGGGTGTAATGCTATATAGAGTGTATCATTGTATGGAAGGCAAGCTAAACCAACTAAAGCCAAGTGATTTTGAATCTTTAGGGAGTTTGTCATAAAATTGAGTGAGGTTACATGGAATTTACACTGTATTTAAATGTTTATATGCTTCTAGAAAACTATTTATTTTTTAAAGTAGTAACAGGTTTTATTTTACTAGTAACAAGTTATCATGACTCATAAAAACCAAGTAATTTATTTAATGAATTAAAAAAAATCCCCATTTTTTGTTAACTTTCACCTGCAATTAGTAAAAGACTTATTTCAATCTTTACAAGAAAGATTTTTGAAAATAAATCTGAAAATATTTTATAATTCTATTAGGTATACATATTTCTATTTCACATATGTAGGAATTACCCATATGAGAAAATAGTGTGGTTAAAGGTTAATGTAATAAGTTGAAGAAGTTAACTTTAAGTGATTTGGCCATTTAGAAAGCACTAATGAAAACATTAATGAATCCACAGAACAAATGTGCGTGAGAAACGATGGGCAAAGGGCACAATAGAAAACTGGCACCAGACTGCTTTTATAAGAACATAATTACATTTTATTTTACCTGGAATAATGATTAAGTCTTTACATATCAACATTTGAATTACGGCTCAAGATACAACTACTTTCTTTTTATAATTTTTTTTAAGGTGCAAAAGAGAACGTGAGGCACCAGAGAAGTGTGATCACCACTAATGAACATAGGCAACCCCAAGGAGTCACTTGTGCATTGACAGTCTTTTATGGGAATATGCTCTTTCCTTGAAAAACCCTTTGCCATGATGTCATTGTAATAACACAGAGATATAGTTATTATATCTGCAAGTAGACAAGCATTACCAACTAATGGGTCAAATGTTGCACTAGCAATAGCACACTGTGATATATGACAGTACAGTGGCGGATTTATATTTTTTATAAGTGTAGGCCACTTTATTTCCGCCGCCCCATGTACCTTTCTAAAATAATTATTTTCTGAAATCTGCCACCCCTAGGCCGCGTGCCCATACTGCCTATTGACAAATCCATGACTGTGACAGTACCAGGGCCATCTTAATTTATGCAAGGTTCCTTGAGAATACACACATAGGGACTGTTTTAGAAATGCAAATATAACATGAATCAATACATTGCAATATAATTTTACATACACATTAAATGACTAGGCCTGGGCTTTATATAAAGGACAAATTGGTCACTATTAATAATTAAATAATAAATATATTTGAACACACAACATCACTACCTAGTCCCAAACTAAGTAACAAGGATTGTACTACAGATGTCAGATAATTGCTAGAATACATATATACTTTTTATTTGTGAATGCATATACAGAATATATAGGAACATGCAAACTTAAAACAAACATTAAATTTTAATCCCATAAATAATGTCTTGTGCAAAAATTGAAGCCACTCCCTCAGCACAGTACATAGAGTCACAACCAACTGCAGCGCTCAGGCAAACATTATAATATTTATTGTTGTTGTATCAAATACATTCTACTATACTAACTATAAAACTAACTACTCATTAAGTAGGTGTATAAATATATTATAGTTTTATTAAATTTAAGAGTAAGATTTAGCAATGGATGGTGAAATTGATTTATTTTTGAGAAATATGGAACATAATTCATAAAAGTTAGTAAATAAAAATTGGGTTATTGTCTTACTATTATAATGAAATTATAGGCTGTCGTCCTGACGAAAGCTCAATTATGTGCCCCCCACCCCTTCCCTCATTAACTCAAAGACCGGTTCTACCTTTGGTTTTGTGCAACTTCACAATAACAAAAAGGAATGTATTCTGAATGAGTAAATTATAATTTACTCCAAACTTATGGGACTCAACTTTTTTTGTATCGTTGTGTGTTGAAACTTTAATATTCTTTAATCAATATAAAGTCTATATTCATAGGAAATATGTCCAGCACACAGAAAGGGATGCCGTAACACAAAAAAATAAAATGCACTACTATCTTCTTCGCACATATTGCTCTATCCCTCTCTTTCCGCCAAACATGCTTGTCTGTGAATATTTATTGTCATTGATGGCATCTTTATTTTTTAAGTTAAATATTGCCTATAGTTGTGTTCAATAGCTTTTTACAAAAAAATCTAAGCCAAAATGATAGTCAAATTGCTAAACTTTATTAATGCAATTTTTAATTATTTACAAGGTGCAGGCCAGAGCTCCATATATCAGTGAAGTCTCCTTTTATAGCTTTGCTGACATAGAATTTCTAGGCAACAAACTTTTACATAGAAGGGGAAAAGTAAAAAAAAATCAGAAGAATGTTACATGATTTATGGACAATAAATCGTGTAACATCCCTAATTAAATAATATAAATGATATTAAACTTTTGTGTGAACAAACATATAATGATTTTATGGAAAATTACAATGCAATAAGTAAATAAGTTTAGAAAATCCTGTACATTCTATGACAAATATTAAACGTTTGCTAAAAATCAGCAGTTTACTACTAAATGTAGTAAAAAACAAATGTACAAAATAGTATCTACAACATCGTCAATATTTTAACAATATCCATAGATACCACTTCACTTTTTCTGTAGCACGACTATCAAATGACAACCAACAAAATGTATTGGTGATCCGCGGTATCGTGCATACGTAAGTGAACTAAATGGCTAACCTGAATGTCCCTTAAGAATAAACTAAGCAGTACTGACAACAAAACGTTATTATGATTTACATTGTTTATTAATATGCATTATTTAAAAATTCATTATTTACAATTAAAAGCTTTATGCACATGAGCCAATAATAATTAAATATTTAATAATAAGCATTAGGCCGTAGTTAAACATTGTTCAAAACAAAAATACAACTTACCCAAATTGTCGAGAAGGCAGTAAATTAGTCCACCTTTCGATATCGTTGATTGGTACGTCAAAGCGAGGAGATAAAACACCACATTTGTTTAATCTGCCAGTTAAATTGACCACGATTTTGCCAGCCCGATGATCATCGACGATTTCAAATTCACCGATATAACCATGTTTCATCATGACAGTTAAGAACTTGACTATTACTTTAGAGCAAGGTCTAATGAGGACCTGCCTCTTCCCACGTTTTTCAGCATTGTGAATGGATTTAAGAGCATCACTCAATACATTCATGCGCACCATGGCTGTAACAAAATTTAAACAAGAATTGACTAAACGTCAAAACAGTCACTGAACAAAATTGAGGTTAACAGTAAAAAACATTTGTAAATCAATGGAAATAAAATAAGTTCTAGTTTCTAAGGACCATATTCTACGTAAAATTATTAAATATTTTGGAAATTTATTTGTATTTTTATTGATTACCTAGGATTAGAAACCCGCCGCTGCACCTCGAAAACGACAAACTGTCAAAAAGAAACCAGTACCGCCAACATTCATTGATTAAGAACTAGGCTTGTGTTACCACCAGAGATTTTTAAAAGGCTTAACAAATTAAATACGTTAAATTATCAATACAAGAAAAAATTTAAAAACAAGCTGTTATTCAAAATCTCCGATGTACTAAAACAAAAATAATAGTTTTATGCAATAGTTGTTCTGTTGAATGTTATTTATATAGATGAGTATAATAAAATAGATCCATCAAAATCCTGCATAAAACTATTTACTTGTACAAGCACGATGTAGGTGAGTATAGTATCTGAAAAAATAAATGTATATAATTGTGACTAATATTCTATAACATCAAATATTTTTGAGGCTTCTATCGCGCAAGATTTTTTTTTAGTTTAAATTCCTTTTTTTTTTGTTTTTTGTTTGCGCTACAAACTTTTGCAATTGATTGAGAAGCTAACCTAACCTTCCGACTACATCATTGAATCAACTCCATGATACCGTGTTATAGCATAGTTACTGAAGATACGCAAATGTTCCAAATTTGAGCCCGATGAAACGTCAAGAAAATGGTACTGATTTAATTTCCATTCTATGCTAATATGTGTGGGTCAAACATATTAGCACGGAATGGAAATTAAGAAAAAATTGGAAATTAATAAACATTTTGTAATAACATAAAAGTTATGTAAAAAATTCATAGATATGTGTTTGACAACTTATCTTTAACACCAAATACAATATAGATAGAATAAACGTACTTAAACGTTAAGGCTTAACTATGTCTGCAGAAGTTAATATCAAAGTCGATATCTCTCTGACAGTTTAAAATTATTTGATGTTCTAAAAAAATATAAAATGGAAGTACATTTATCGTAGAAAATAAAAAAAAAATTAATAAGCTTTCTCGAAAGGATATTTTATTACTTCAAGTGAGCAATTCGTACATATATATATATGTACGAATTTAAAAATACAAAATTTTAACATCGATGTAGTTTTTACCTTTACCGACACTCTGAACAATAATTGTATACATTTTATATTGTTGTTTATTTCAGTCAGTGACATAATGGGCTGCAAAAGTCCAATAAATTTAAAATAAAAATCAATGTGCATATTAAAATTTGAATTTCAATTTAAACAAAACAACAATAATGTTGTAACTGCATTAATTATAAATATACATATAATATTCACATATAACTCACTAGCATTAGTTAACATGAACATGTCAGTGACGCGAACTCATAAAATTTTACGCATCCTAAAATTATCTAACGTATGTTTACAAATTTTTACTTCAAAAAAAAATTCTAAACGTTGTTTCATTTAATGCTATTTTGTAGAATACTGAGATAACTGTACTGTTACTATATCACTAGTTTGCAACAAATGACACAATTTGATATAAGCAAATATTTATTGTTGAAAATGTACATTAGCAACTTTTCTTATGGGACGTCACCATTTTTACAAAGCAAACTCGAAAGTTGTCTAACGAATTTCAGTTGCCTAGGTACTAATAGTAAGTCAATGAAAAAAAAAATCGTAATATTATTATCTCAAATCATGAATCAAAGCTGTTATCACTAACCACAACAGGTAGAAAGCGTGACACGAATTACTAGAATGCTAAATGAAAAACGTTTTGTTTTTATTTGTTTACAATAAAGAAAATGTTTTGAGGTTGATTGATTTCACACTTAATCATCATGTCAAATGATGACATGACATGATGAACTAGACTACACAACTTTATTTAGATATAAATTATAACATAACTATAAGCTAGTAAATGTAATCTTAACCAAAAGGCCATAGATTTATGCGAATTTATGAAACGCAATGTTCATAAAATTTTGTGATGAATTAAAGGGAATAAGCCTTGTTTGTCCATTGAGCGTCCTTAGTGAATTCACCATATTTAGTTCGGCCAAATCTTATTATATCAGTTAATTTGTGTATTTTTTAGAATGTACATTAATGACGAACTCAAGTTAATAAGCTAGCGACATAGATTTAAAACACTTATTTGTATTCAGAAAGAAGTTGGCAACACATTTATGTCAACTCACATTTTACCAACCCACTGTGACGACTAAACTTTCTTCTCAAAATCTTATCGATAATTGTGAAAGTGTATTATTGACTATTAATTATTTCGTGTAACATTAATATAAGCCATTGACGACTTCATTAATTATGATAAAAATCTTATGATCGTCGTTGCTGCCAACATATTGAAGTTATTTATTATTTATTTTTGCAACATTGCTTGAATATCTGGCAACCTTTTTTTCTTTATTACCAGTACTAAATAATTTCACGTGAAGTTGGGAAAATTATACTTATGCTATTTGATAAGAGAGCAATATATTTAAAATTCTGCTTAAAAAATAATGCAAAATCTAAGGGTCTTAAAGTATCTTAATTTTGTAAGTAAATACACAATTTGTCATTTTAAAAAATGTGTCATTATATTTATCGTTTTGTCACTCGTTCGGTGGGCTTATGAACAGCTTTTTATCTTTTATCAAGAAAAACAAGCAACAAACTAGAGGGTTATTCTATTTTTAATAATGTTGATATATCATTAAAATCATCCTTAAATTCTAAATGATTATTGAACAAAACAACCCGATAAGTATTCCAATTAATTATCACAAGGGTACATTTTTTTAAGTACTTAGAAATTTTATAATACTTTTCTGCCAAACATATATAAGAGTAGACATAATAACTTTACCATTATAAACAAGCATAGACAAAGCATTTTAATTGAATTAGCAATCCTATGTCACTAATTATCATATAAAAATGTGTTACTTTTGTTTCTATCAGTAAGTTTAAGCTTTTATACGATCTACATTCTTCCTAAACGTTTTCAGGTTTTTAATTACTTGTATCCTATAAATCTATATTTTTTAGTACTTATTAACGATGGAACGATAATTTGTCATGATTTTATTTTTTTATCACTACTGTGTAATAAATATAGGATGTTAATTCCATGTTAATTTGCATTCGCTATATTGTTTTTCTTTGTTCGGGTGTTATGTTCTTACTACTTTAATGCAGGAACACATATCCTTCACAGTCTAAGTTAATTTTAAAAATGTCTATCCAAATACATTCTTCAACGACTATTTTAATTAATTAATACAATATACAAAACTGTTATAGTACAAAGGGTTTTTTTCTATTGTTTTTTTTTTAATTGATGGATAGTTTTAGATTTTTTCACTTCTTCCTTTCCTGTCTTTAGAAGATGGTGCTACCCTTTTAAAGCAAATGTTGACTTCATTTTTAATTACTTTAATAATTTTTTTATAACATTTGTGAGGGACAAACAAACAAGTGAACTACCAGAAAAGAGGTGACTACTGCTACCTATAGACACTTACCACCACAAAGGAGTCACCGGTGCGTTGCCTGCCTTATTGGTACAAATAAAATATCCCTTTGAAAAAAAAATGATCTGGTGGTGTGAGGGATGATATGATGAAAAAGATGAAATAATAAAAACAGAATAGGAAACAGAAAATCGTCTTGTAAGTGAAAATTCACCCGAATTGTCACTTACGGGACGAAATGTAACAAGGAAAGTTATTACTTCACGTCTTTATTTTGGGAGAGTGTGACTTCTCACCATTAAAACCTATCCATTTTCGTTTTTCAGCTAAATTGAACATAGCATGGCTCTATCACTGTTATTTAACTTATGAAAGTTTTAATCAGTTGTTATTTGTTTATATTAAAATAAAGTTTAGTTTTGTCAGTTATGTATGTATTTCTTATCAATTCTAGAATTGGTTTATATTCACTACACACATTAAACTTCAATAATTAAATTACCTGCATTATAGATAATAATAAATTCTAATAAATACTTTCTAATAAAATACTAGGTAATGTTTAAATCAACATTTGATACTTTTAATTCATTCAATGAAGATAAATAAACGCTACTGTCACTTAACTGAAAAAAATACAGGTTGAAATATGTCATTCAGGAAAAATATAAGAAATTTTTATGAGTTTAAATTCTAAATAACTAATTTAGGGAATTGGTTTTAGGGAAAACATTTCAATATTTTGGTAACACTTTTCACCAACCAACTGCACATCCGTTACAAAGTGCCAGAACGCTCATAGAGTGTTGGTGTTGTGGATATGAGGTTCCGACGGTTTACTGAACTTTTATAAAGTTTGAAACTTTTTTTTCTGTCTTATTTTAGAAAAACAAATTTAATTTCTTAAACCAATTATGTAAAAATGTAGCATATTAACTTTTAAAGTATATTATAAAGGTCCTATAAATGTGGCATAAAGAAAATGCGAGTTGAGTGAACTTTTGGAAACAATTCTTAGCTTACTACAACAGGTGTGTTGTGACGATACGAAGCCTAGCAACTGTTCTTACCATAATAGTGAATTAAAAAATGACTTAATTTAGTACAATTTATCGTGAAAATGCCTTAAAATCTTAAGGTAAAATTTACTTTTACCAAAATATTGTGTGTGATGGAAGAATCTGAAAGGTGGTACAAAATGAGTTTACTAACTATTGTGCTTTTTTTATTCATCGAGTTAGCAACTTGCGGAAATAATGGAGGTAATTATATTATGCTGTTAACTTTTATGGATCTAAAGTGTTGGTCTGTTTTATGCATATTCTATTTTTTGTTTTTATTTTACATTCTTACTTTGTATGTAGTTTGGGTACATAATTGATATGATTTGTGGAAATGTTTAAAACATTAATATTATTAAACATCTTACTTTAGTTTTGTGTATAATCTAATTTGATTGATTTCTTGTAGTTTATAAAAAGTATTGTAATGTAAGTACGAACCTACAAAATAAGTCAAATTTTTTTTATCAAAATTTAGGCACCTTAAAAGAGACGTTTTAAATATCTGTTTGTGCACCTCTAATACATTTATTCTCATAATGTGTCAGTGAAAGAAATAACGAGTACCTGTTGGCTAATTATTTTCATTTTTATATTGCACAGAAGTTATTGTCCTTTTCGACTTAATATAAGTGAGGTGAGCTAAAACTTTCTTTGATGAAATGCGACTCATATTGCATTTCAGAAGAAACATACAAAACTTTTTAATCTGTTTTCATATTTATATTCTAAAAGTAGCAACTATTTTAAAATCAGTTAGAAGAACCATATTTTACTGCAGTATATAATATAACCAAGTTTAAGATATTCCAATAATTTCAATTCAGTAAACTATATATATTATTATGTAAAATAGAAGAAGCTTCTATATACTATGTGGAAAATGTAGTATTCTCTCCAAAATAAGCTCATTCTTGTTATATTTTCATTTATTAGTGTCAAAGCAAAACTGAATGATTTGACATATATTTCCATTTAAATTTATGACCATAGGTATCTTAGTTTTCAGAATACCATAACGGAAATTTTAATATTTGTCGCAGGCTATTTTTCAGCAGGAAAAATTTCATTTTTAGTTTTCTGCAGATAAAGAGTGCCAACTATTATTAAATCTATGCCATCTATCTACCTGTTTACCTATCCGTCTGCTTGTCTATGCATCTATCGGCCTATCTATCCATCGGTCAGTTTTTTCATCCATCCCTCTAACTGGCCGTTACTCCATTACTCTGTCTGTTTGTATGTCTGATCATCAGATAGTCACATTGACAAGTTTTGAAAATTTGGCTTTTTGAACGTGACATCCTTTGAACTGTAATAAGCGGAAGATTAAAATTATGGCAAAATTTGTGTTATTATAATGAACCATAAAAAAAAAAATGAGTTGATCCTGAAAGACAACTTCTCACTATTTTCGAGCTCAAATATTCGAATATATTTATGCTAACACATTTTTTAAGCTCAAAAAGAAAATTAAAAAACTTGGAAGCATCATTTTTATAATAACAATAATAATATCTTAGGGCGTATAGATACATCACATCTAATCCCAAATTAAGCAACGAGACTTGTACTATGGGTACTACATAGTTGATATAATACAAATATATATTTTTTTTGTAAATATATACATATAATACATAGAAATACCAGGATTCAAGACATACTCTAATTTTTAATCAAATAAATAAGTGTTTGTCTTGTGTGCGAATCGAACCCACACTTCCAGCGCAGTGAGAAGGGTCATTACCAACTGCGCCAATCAGGCATTCAATGTTTCTGTGTTTCTGTTCTTGCTGCACCGCTTACTCTATGTATGCCTCGGACTGCAAATATTTATCATATTTCATTGGATAATTTTTTAAATCATCTTTTTTCTACCTTTTTAGTTCACTTTTACACAGTTAGGTTTTTAAATTTTTTTAATTAACGCTGGAATGCTAAATCGTGATTTGATTATTTCTAAGCTGTGAAAATTAATCAACACAATCTATTGAGACTAATCTTCATTACTTGGGTGATACACTATATATGTGACAATTACAAAATCATATGGGCACCGTAAAAAAAGTCACCAAAACCTATAGAGTGGAGTATCAAATTAAAGAGGTTTAAAGAATAATTGTTAATTGGACAGCAAAGAAAATATTGTAATGTAGCTTGCACAGTGAAGGAAGCTTAAGATGTCTTGCCAGATTTTGTTGCGTTTAAGTGACTTTTCAAATTACAATTGTGACTAAACTTGAAAGAATCTAATCTAGATAATGAACGCTTCCATGTGCTCGCATGGCAAAGGCCTGTTTGTCTTTTAAAGTTGTTTTCAACTTTTGTTGGGTCAGCGTTGGAGATATTGGCTTAAACACTATCTTATAGGTGAATCTTAGTTAGAAGTGGGATATAATGTGAATTGGAGAAGTAAATGACATTTCTGAATTATATTGAATTTTAATGTGTTTATATCTTAATAACAAATGTTTATGCCAAAATGATTACATATCAATATCAATTTTACTTAAATTTTTAATATCAATAACCAAAACCCAAGGATAATATATTAGGAGTACAATTAAGTTTCTGTTGTTTTTTGTCAATAAAATAATATTTATTGTGAAAGATCAGTAATTTAATTTTAATCGAAGTATTGTCCATCACTAGCAACTACATTTTTCCATCTTTCAGGTAGTGTTTGTATTCCAAGTGTAAAGAACTCCTTATCTTTTGAGGCTATCCACAAATCAACTCAATTTTTGGTATCTTCATATGATGTGAACCGCTGCTCTGACAGAGCATGTGCCATTAACGAGAACAGATGATACTCGGATGGCGCAATGTCTGTTGAATACGGCGGGTGGGGTAGTACTTCCCAATCAAGTGTTTTCAAATAGTTTTTCACTGGAACTGCTACATGCGAACAAGCATTATTATATAGAAGAATGCTTTTGTCGTGTCTGGAGTGGTATTGAGGGCGTTTTTCCTTGAGAGCTCGGCTCAATCGCAGCAATTGTGTTTGGTATAGAGTTCCAGTGATTGTTTTGCTTGGATTAAGGAACTCGTATTACACCACACCCAGCTGTTCCCACCAAATAGACAGCATGAGTTTTTTCCCATGAATATTCGGTTTTGCTGTGGACACGTAGCCAGATACTCCCCATGATCTTCTCTCTCTCAGCTTTAATTCGTATGGATCTCAATTACCTTGTTTATGGATAATTCCTAATGATTTTAAATGATGCGAGACTGCTTGGTGAGTAACTTCTAAAGTAAGTGCAAGTTCCTTTTATGTTTGAGACGAATCTTTCTCCAATTCTGCATCCTCATAAATTTTTGGCCTTCCACTGGCAATCTTTGTTTTCTATGTCAAAATCACCATTTTTAAACTTTTAAAACCACTCACAATATGTTCTGTTACTCAAGGCAACCTCATTATATGCTTCTACGAGCAATCAATGTGCCTCAACTGCAGATTTTTTAAATTAAAGAAGTAAATTAAAATTTCCTGCAAATAATGCTTATTTGGCTCAAATTTAGACATTTTTGGATAAAAAACAATATATGATGCTAATATGAAATTAATAATATGATAGAATTATGTTGTTCTTGAATGAGCAACCTATTTTTCAAGATGATTATCATCTGCGAATTCCAACGTAAGCCTCGTGCCATGCCATCTCTCTCAAAACGGTGGAAATTTATTTGTACTCCTCATATAAATGTCCCTTTACCATTAAGTTTTTATTGATTTTCAGTTAATCTTAACCCCATACCCATTTTATATCCCATACCAATAGAATATAAGATGAAGATATATCTTTCTCCATTTGCTATATTAACCTGTTATACAAAGTGTCATGTTTATCATTAAAATAATAACTGCATAGTAGAATAATGTGTAATAAAATTAAATGCATTGGCAGTTGAAATAAAATCTTAAGCAGGGCTTATAAAAGAAATAAACTCATGCATAAAGAACAAATCGGAACAATATGAACTAGATGAAATAATTTGTGCTCTTAAATGATAACATGCGGTAGGGCGATCAGACACCTGTCTGTCACCTTAATGTATGCCTCCATCTGCATGCTAGAATCATACCATTGTCTTTCATTGAAAAGTAATAGATATTGACTAATATTGTGAAGCCTTACGTTGTAATTTTTGAAATACTTGATTTTTCCAATACAAATACTTATTTTTTTCGTGAAATGTAACAGAAGTTTTTGGCCGAGGTTCGGAAGCTGTTATGTGCTGTAATATAATTGAAAAGACCTTTGACAAAGTGGTGAGGAAGGATTAATGTAAATGTTTGATAAGGACGTTAAAGTCTCTCAATGAGGTTTTAGTATCAGTGTGTCACAATAAATGGGACTTATATGAATTGGACAAACGTCATGAAGATGTTAAGCAAGAGTGTGCTTTATCATAGATGTTCAACCTAGTTATGGACTAAACAGTTTAAAATATTATGGAGTAAGGTTGGGTTAATTTCTTGATAAATATTTCCTGTGCCCTGAAGATAAAGTACTTTATCTTTGTACTGATAATGTGCAAATTGCTGGAGATGGCCACCAAAATCTAGAATTCTGATAAGAAAAGTTGTATGTAAATTAGTGTTGATAAAACATGGCACTGAATTTAATATTGAAAAGAAAGTAAATACGAAGAAGAAAATAAAGGATCCTTGCCTACTATTTATTATGAGTACCAAAATATTTTAAGTAAGCTCATTTACTTTTTTACATTTTACATTTACAAGAACTCCATATGGGTATAGTGGAGTGTGATCTCTAAACTGTATATTTTGCATGTTAGTAAAATTTGAGTGCGGAAATCAATCTTCACCTAGTATAGTCCTCAATAAATACCTTGATATAGCAAGAATAGTAAAGTGAGAGAAGAGATATGAAAGGTGGTAGACTCATCAGAATGGTAACCATGTCTTGTAGTTTGACTACCTGGGTAGGATCAGTTAAAGTACATTGTTTGAAAAGAATCACATGAATAGTTTTAAGGGCAAGGTCAGTGAAGAGTGCCTTACAAAGTCTTATATGCATCAAATTGGTGATATTTAAATAAAGACCAAGTTTTAAAAGCTGTAAGCCAATGACTTTCATTTATTCATCAGACAATGTATAAACGTAATTATAAAACAATGCAAAAGAGGTATATAAGGATTGTACTAAATATACATCTGTGATCTGTATGTCCCAAATATACATTTGTGATGTGTGTGTTCCATAAAAAAAAAGGCATAAACTTATAGAATATCGGCACTACAATTTAATACTTATTAAAGTTCAGTAAAAAGAATACTTGGTTTGTATTTGATTTTTCATACCTTCCAACTTCTTGTGAAACAAGTGGTTGGATTTTAGTTGCTTAATTTATGTTTAGCTCTGGTGGATCTAAAAAGATAGTAAATTTACGCCAATAAATATGTAATTAAATATGTATGTATTGTTTTTTCTATGTTGCCTCATAACGCCCTAGTTAATGGTCAGACTTTGGCAAACGTATTTTATTGCAAAACACCCTCTCGCTTGTCACTGGATAAACAAAAACGTTAACTATGTACTCTTACAGGTTTATATGCATTAAGTGTTAAATTGAATTCTTATTGGTAATGTTTGTGTTGAGCTTATCTTTAGATAGGGGTATATCTTAATTCTTCGTTATCAGCGATGGGCGTGTGACAAAACCGTGCCTTGCGCGACGTCACTCTGCGAACGAAAACCGAGTAATTGAGAACAAGGCCGAATGTAGAAAACGTCTTATACCGAATATCACAAACGTTCGCCTCGGATTGTTAAATGTTTTAGCGCCATCTTCGACATGAGAAATTGAATAAAAATGGTTTTAATTTCAATTTTTATTTGAAATTGGGTTCATCTTATAAGAATGCAAATAACAAAACAAGGATTTAAAGAATAATTCTAAGTTATTAGACGTATGGATTCCGAAATCTAATCAGCTCTATTCCTAATAAGTGGCCATCGACAAATTGCGTCACACGTTAAGATGTTAGGCAGGGGGTCACTCAAGTGTAATATCTTGTGACAAGCGGGGACGGGTCAAAAGCTTAATGACACTTCATTATAAATCTTACGTATTAAAACTGTAAAACTTCAACTGTAACGGAAACTGAAAAATACTGTCGACTCTATCCAGATTATAACAAATTTTGACACTTGGAAGCAGTGTAAGATAACAATCGCTGTACGGTCTCGCACTTCGCTTTTGACATACGTCGAAAGGTCAATATCGCCTTTGAAGCTTCGACAAAAATAGTTTGCAAATTTTCTAAGATATGAATATATAGAGGCGCGGTTGTATCTCTATTTTCATGTTTTGATATCCTTTTAATGCGGTACTTCACGTTTTGAATTCATGTTTATAGATATAGGTGTTATGTTTGGTTATTCCAATTTTATGTTCATCAGTTTTTATTACGATAATTCTTTTTGTTTTCCTTGCTTTAGCTGGCACCGATTCCAAAGACATTTAATTATTTTAATTGGTTTTTGAAAACGATTTTAATTTTATTTTGTTGGAGTAGTTGTTTTTATTAAAAAACAAGGTTTTAAATGGAAACGTATTTTTAAATAGAAATTTTGGAAGCATTGGAAGAATTTTGTTTACTAATTGAAAAAACAATTGCAAATTACTTGTCTTCATGACAGGGATAAAGGGGTCACATATATATGATCACCCCTTACAAGGACGGGATGCTGTGCATCAAATGTTATAAATTTGATCGAAACCGTTTCATTTCTGCAAGAGAATTGTTGACGAAAAGTTTCTGAAAAATTATTATCTGCGTAATTATTTTTAGATTTTTTTAAATAGAATATATTTTTGCGCTTAAAAATCTACATCGAACGTCGCAAATATTGTAGAAATCGATTAAATCAATGAAAAGGTATCGTTCTCGAAATGTGTAAAAAAAGGATGTTTCTATGACAACTTTTAGATTTTTCAACCTTTCGATTACAAATTTAAATATGTTTTCAACTCACAAAACTTGCGTCGAGTTCTGTGAGCCTTATTCGAATCGGTCGCTTTGTCCAATAGATAGATCTTTAACAAATTGTTTGAAAAAAATATTGTTAAAAAAAACTAAAATACGCGCTTTTAAAACACATCAAATTAAAAGTGAAAAATAATTCTTAATATGAGCTGAAAAAAATAATGAACAAAGACGAAAAATACAGTATTGTGGAAAAAGCGTGTGGCGCTTTGCGCCGCATTTTTCTTATTTAGAGCAACCCACGCTTTTTCCACAATATTACTAGTATTTTTTGTCATTGTTCATTATTTTTTTCAGCTCATATTAAGAATTATTTTTCACTTTTTAATTTGATGTGATTTAAAAGCGCGTTTTTTTATTTTTTTTTTAAACTATATTTATTTTTCATTTTTTAGTTCGATTGATTGTTAAAATTTGTAATTTTTAACAATACAATAATAATTGAATTAATAATAATGCTTATTACTGTTACTAAATTCTATTACAAAACAGTAATAGAATTTAGTAACAGTAATAAGCCACTTGCGCTCACGCAGACGATACGTGACGAAATTATTCGATCCTGGCGATCTTGATAAGGATAATGAGATAAACTTATCAAATTACTGTATTGCCATTGGTCCTCGATACGTATGAAAAGTTTCAAATTAATCAGACTTCTGGAAATTGGTGAAAATTATGTTCAAAGATTCCGTTACATACATACATAGATAGATACAACCCAAGCTTATAAAAGCGTGTTAAAAACAATTGGATCACTTTTTGATTTTTAATAATTTAGAAAAAGAACGGCGATGATTTTTAGCCTTAACAATGTGAAGAATAATGTTTTCATGCTGTCCAGGCTCGAAAGCATTAGTCCTCAAAACGAAGCGGGAAGTTTCGGGGCCGGCCTGCACGGTCAATTGTCGGCCAGACCTTTCAGAATGGAAATACGTATTTAGAGCAATTCTAGTATGCATTTATAATGACTATTTTACTATACCTAAAATTTCCGCAATATAAAACTTCAAAAAAGTAGAAGGACTAAAAAAACTAAAAGAACGTCACCCACATAATATGCTGCACGATGTGAGGAAAAAATTCTTAATTTTTTTTTGTTCCTTGAAATCTACGGAATTGGGCGATGTTAGAATTTCACACATGCACATGCGCGCGCGCACAGACACCCGCGTGTAAGCGCACGCTCGGCATCCTTATGAATATTATATTCTAAGGACTTTTGAGAACCATACAAGCCATTAGAAATAGTTACAGGACCTCTAAGCGTTGACACCTGACAAAATCTCGATTTTATCGGACTTCACCAATTTTTCTAGTGTTATAAAAATTGTGACTTTTCTTAGCGGATTCTCAAAAAAAAGAATCATAGAAATCTGGTCAAGTGTAAGCGCACACACGGCCAAATATATAGACGTGTTTTGTAATGCTTATGGTTTAGATTTATGAAATTTTAATTATTACATATAATTCATAACATCTATTTTCCAAAAAGCAGAGTCTACTAATGAAATATTAAAAAACACAAAGTGGCGCTTGGGGGAAGGGTCTGAATACTAGTCTACTGAAAGTAGACTGTTTTGCACCCGCAGGGTGTCGGACAGGGATGTGTAGCTTCACCGTGGCTATTCAACCTATTGATGGATAGCTGTCTTTATGATTTGAAAGAATATGAGTGTGGACTGAAGGTGGATGTGCTGTCTGTCAAACACCTCCTGTATGCCAACGACCAAGTAATCTTTGCGCTGTCGGCGTGCGAGCTGCAGGAGATGGTAAATTAAATGTATGATTCTGTTAAAAAAAGGGGTATGAAAGTAAATGTCAGCAAGATTAAGGTGATGGTCAGCTGAATGCATTATATATGTAGAAGATGAAATAGTCAAACAAGTAAAAAAGTTTGTATACTTGGGTAGTCTGTTTACCCATAGCGACAGAAATAGCGAAAGGAGAGGGAATGTGGGAAATAAAGTGAATGGGGCCTTGCTTGTTATAATGAATAGCAAAAGTGTCTCACGAAAAGCGCATTTGGCTATCTTTAATGGAGTCTTGAACCCCTACACTTATGTATGGTAGTGAAAGCTGGGTATGACAAAAGAAAAATAAAATTAAGATCAATGCGGTGGAGATGCAATGCGTAGTACGTGCGGAGTGTCTCGGAATGTTATATGTAGGTACAGTGATGTCAAAGAGCGGTACGGTTTGAAGGAAGATGTAGTGACTAAATTAGAAAGAGGTATGTTGCGGAGATTTGGCCATCTGGAAAAGATGAATGAAAATAGACATACAAAAGAAATGTATAGAGCGAACGTGTGTGATGGAAAGGTCGACGACAAGGGTCGCCCTAGAAAATGGTATGCAGACCAAATTGGTGGCATATTAAAAAAGGGCCAAATTTTAAGCACCCGAATCCGACGGGCTTGCATGAAAAGATCAATGGATGTCAGTGAAGCAAGAGAGATATGCAAACACTGCACCATGTGGAAATGTATAGTCTCTGCCTACGCTTCTGGGAGGTGGGCGTGAGTTTATATTATTATTATATTATAGTACCTTTTTTGATTCCTAAATATTAGATGCAGTTATTGGCTGAGATTCCATCTAGGTTGCGAAAAGAGCGGCCGCGGCCCCGCCCGGCCCGAAAACGACTCAATCAAGCGCCGCTAATGAACTTCGTTGACTTGGAGTGCTGCTTAATATTGAACAGCAATTTAACACGAGCGCCCGCCGCCTGCCGGAGCGTGTGAGACCTTGGCGCTATCAATTATTTAAAGCTATTACGAGATGTTTTAAACTGTTCGCTTTCCCGTTTACATATTAATAGGAAATCTATGAACTCTTACAAGCATTTCTATCGGTGATCGGACAATGCACAATGCAAATACTTTTAGTCATAAGTCAGTTTATGTAAGTATTTGGACAATAGTTTAATTAGTTGCCGTGTGTCAGAAGGCACGTTGTTGTACTTATAAATATGAAGAAGCCGCATTTCGAGGATGTAAAAGAACAGGTTTAGGTATATGTCTCCGAAAGTACTCGACGGTTGAAAGGCTTCGCGGCGCGGCCGCTTGCAATAGCTTGTTCTGGGAACGCATTCAAGCCCTCGTGTCGATGCGCATTTTCACTCCCTCCACGCCTCCCGCCCCGCCCCTCCACCTCGTCCCACCTCTAACTAACGACCGTAAAGACGAACGCATGTAAAAAACCGTCTCGTGTAAAGCTGGTGCATAATCGTTGCATTCACGCATGGAGGCATTTGGTTAATACCAAATGAAACATCGCTAAAAATAACCAAATGACTTCGTTATTTAGAAACGATAGTATCCGTTGCTAATCTTAATCTATATTATTTGGTAAAACCAAGTCAATAAAAAATTATAATAAAAACACTTTTATGAAATAACTTTTATTAAAAATCAATTGCGCTGAAACGAAAATAAATAATGAGATGCAAGGATTATGCTGAGAAATGTTATTTATATAGATAAATATAATAGATCGATCGATCGAATTCGTGCATTAAACTATTTACTTATGTAGGCACGATGTAAAAATAATTACTGAAAAAAGAAATATCCATAATTGTACCAAATATTCTATTACATCAAATAATTTCAAAAGCTTATTAGGCAAATAGAAAAAAGAGAAAAATTATTTAAATAAATTGCTTGCGCAATACGAGCTTTTGAATATATTTGTCCTAATAGAATATTACGTTTATATAATATATTTATTTCGTTCATAGTATTCCAACTATTTCTAGCAATAGATCTATTCGGTTATTAATTAACCGATTGTAATTATTGTAATAGAATTAATTGACCAATAATACCTCACTCACTTTATTATGACAATAAGTGAACTCTGTCAAAATAACTGATTAAATTCATTAGTTAAGTAGCATCTCGTCTACTGGGGCGTTATTAATTATTAAAGTAAATTTAATAGCCAGTTTGATTATTAAATCTGTTATTAAACCGATTAAATTGATCAATACTGCCCCTGTCAGTGAAGTACTGTTTATCAATTAAGTCGTTTTAATATCAGTTTAATGTTCAAAGTGGTTATTAAAACAATTTAGTTGGTTCAGTAGTAAGTTATTAGATACATAAAACAAGCGAATCAAATGAAAAGAATAATCAATTAATTTGGTTAACTACTACACAACACGTCAGTTAATTGCCTATCATCAAGAAAAATTACATTATTAAAAAAAGTGCTGTGAAATAGAAATTATATTTAATTATCAGGATATTATTATGCACATAAATTGTATTGAGAAAATTCAAAGAACACTCCGTCAATGAAAATAGTTATAATTAGGCAAATCTAAATGTATAGTTTTCTAATATTGAGAAAAAGACGTTTTAAGGTCTGTTGTATATTTTATTGATAAGTGAACTTACATAAATTAAGTATATTTGTAGAAAAAATGAAAGCCATAGTTGTCATATGTTTACAATTACACAATAATAAATGATGAGAACATAAAAAAAATTTTGGTAACATTTTGTTACTGAAAATATTTATCATTGGACAAACCTAAACCCCCTTCTTAAGGGGATTAAAAGAAGGGTTAAATATTATATGATTTTTTTTATAGAGGTATGATTATGAAATTTGATATTAATTTTGTTAACTGTCACTAGTGAAATTGAAAGCGAGACGGAGAGCAGAATCAAGGGCCAGGACCGGGGTGGAGACCGAATGTGGGACCTAGCTTAAAATCAAGAGCGTGACTGAATGGAAATCAAGAAGAGTACCGTTTCTTTCGCACGTAGAAAGTTACACTGTCCCCGAGAAGTATAGACCATATTTTATTTTAATACTAGCATTTGCCCCGGTTTCGTAGAAATCGGAACTATGGCCAGTAGTGGTATTGGAGTTGAGAGCGGGACGGAGAGTAAAATCGAGAGCCGGAACCGGGAACGTAATTGAAAGCGGGAACGGGAAATGGACAGCAAAGTCGTTCAGTATAAAAGACGAAGGAACACACCCTATGCTCACGCGGACGAAGCCGCGGACGGAAAACTAATATAATAATAATTATTAATACATGTAACTAACGTGCTTTTAATCTATGGAAAAAAAATATATGCCGCAATTGTCATTAAAATGTGTTTTTCCAGTTGCGCAGTGACAGATATTAAAAAGAACCTTTAAAAACATGTCAAATTTCATATAGTGATCAAAGACGCCAGGCAGAGCACTTTACACAGCATACACTATTGTCACTCACGCGGCCCCAACTCGGCGAGCGTGTGTATACTTCATTTCTAATTAAAACGATTGCGTTGAACAGTTTCTGAGATCAAATGACTGAGCTATACGATAAGTAGTCTTATGGTAACAACTTTCAAACAACTTCTTTAATTTTGAACAGAACAGATCAAATCAATTTTGAATAATATAGATATTTTAAAATGTATATTTTAATATACATTTTAAAATAAAATAAAACTTGAATACTCGGAGGTAATGAATGAAAACGGTAATAAGTACCTAATTTTATAAACTCTGTTAAAAATTAGTAGCAATACTTTGTTGAAATGTAATAATAAAACTTTTAAAAATGATAGACTGTCTTGAATTTGGTTGTAAACATCGGAATCAAATGGCTAACAAAAAGTGCAAAGTTTTTAAGCACAATGTATGGTAAATTAATAATACATACTCGTAGTTTATAGATTAAATGGTGTATAGCAAAAAACTCGTTGTACCTATATTTTTAACTTCGTACATCCTCTGTAATCTGGGCTTCAAATTGGATATTATGGGTGTGTGATGGTTTCTTTAGCTCCCATATGACACAAATTAACTTCACTTACAATGTAATTTTAATTTATTTGTTAAATACACGATTCCGACAATAAATATTACATTATGTAAATATAGTTAAATATTTGTTGTAACTGAGACGTTTTTTTCTTAAAAATCGTTGTCGATTTTCACCAATTAACTTTGACAACGAGATCTATACATTATAATACTTTTTTTTTCAAATTAACGTGACAAATATTGTAGGGCCACCTCGTTACTTAGTCATGTTAGATAAACCGTTTTTACTCTATTGTAGTAGCTAAAAAGAATTATTTATTTAAACAGTCGAGTAATCGATCGCTGTTGATTAATTTTCGACGAACAAACACCTAAAAAGTCACTTAAAATTAATTTCGATTTCCACGTCCTCCTTTTAACGATTGTACGGGCTAAAATGTATTGAAAAGAAGACATGAAACGCAAAATGAAATTAATAAGTGTCTTTTAGTTAGAAGTGAATTAAAAAAAGAGGTGATAGAAGAGGTGACTTAATGCCATAAATTAAAAGTTATATCTGACATGTATGAAATAAATCCATTTTTTTTGTGTAGGAACGTTCTTCAAAACATTTTACGTCTTTTCAAATTACACTATCATTTTGTGATCATGACAAGTCGCTTATCCTATTACAAACGAGCTTTCAACTTTATAGAATTGGCTTTTGAAAAAGGCTTCACTAGTTGGTTGAATGTATCAACATTCCGAACGAACTAAACGTATAACTTTTAAGTGCCAAAATAAGTAGCGAGTACCTATAAAGAAGTGTATCTTGACATTCATAAATGTGCTGGAGAATGCAATCTAGCCGGTTTGTACTCGCCGCTCCCAAATGTACAATTCGTTCGGCCGGATGGTGTGGGGGAGGGGGTGGTGCTCGTTTATTATTGGTTATTATCCGCCATACCTAAAAAAAAATCATTTGCGTTCGCTCACACTTACCCCAGTTCATTGCAGATTTTCTAAACCTTCAGAGCAGGTAAACAATGAGAGAACGGACAACCTTTAAGTGACCACGAGGGTATATGGTATGTGTGTGTGTGTGTGCGTGCGTGCGTGCGTGCGTGCGTGCGTGCGTGCGTGCCATCGTGCGTGCGTGCGTGCGTGCGTGCGTGCGTGCGTGCGTGCGTGCGTGTGTGTGTGTATATCCAATCAATTTAAGCTCGTGGCTCCGCCCGCTTGGACATGCAACGAATTATTTCGTCTTTTATATCGATCGATAACCATTATCAGCTCTGATCCCGATCGTGTTCCGGTTCTCGTCTACATACCAAAAAAAATCCATGTTCTGACACCGAAAATTCACGTAAGGCGGCAATTTTTTTTATTATGAAACTATCCCAATTACGCTTTTGATCTCTATCTCGATCCTGCTCGAGATTTTAATTCCGAACCAACGTTAAATCTGAACCTCTTGAATATCGTTTTTTGCCAATAAGCAATCGACAAAAGTAAAAAATTGGTTCTATGACTCCGTAAAGAAAACCACGATTAAAAATTAGTATCTTCATAAACTGTAGCCTATATACTATTCTGATTTATAAATTATATTACTGTAAAGTTTCAGTTAATTCTGTTCAGTCGTTAAAGCTTGATTTAGTTACAAACATACAAACTTAATCATTTATTATAGTGGCTGGATATTTGTTTGTTGGTTCATATTTAATACACTACCAATGCGTTTATACGTTTGTAAAATAAAACTTTGTCAACTTATTTTTTACGTTTGTGCGAAGGTTATAGGCATGAAATAAAATTAGCATTTGTACCCGACTTCATCCGCGTATTTTTACTGTTGAGCTGTACCATTGAACCGATTCTAAAATGTCCTTCACTAATAAGAAGCTCCCTGAGTGAAATGGACTATTAGGACTCTTTGGCTTCCTTACTATATACTATTGCAGATTCTAAAAATACTTTCACTCTTAGAAAGATACACTATCCCTGTGTAATATAGCTTAAATTTAATCATCTATCCTAGCTTCGTCTAAATCGGAACCTTAACTGGTAGCGGAATCGAAATCAGAAGGTAGACTAAGAGCAAAATCGAAAATCAAGACCGGAACGGATCGATATCGAGAACGGTGCTAAGGTCAAAATCGAGTATTATAGGGCTAAAATTAAAATCAAGAGCGCGACTGGAATCGTAATGAGGCGTAGTACCGAAATCAGAGATGAGGGTGAAACCAGGATCGAGGGCGGGATCAGAATCGGAATCTTTTTAGACCCGACTCCGATCGCGCCCTCGATCCCGAGAAGATTCAGTTCGGTATCGAAAACGGAACCGCGGCCGAAATCGAGACAGAGGTGAATCGGCATTAAGAGCAGAACCGGGGTGGAAATGGAGAACGGTGTAGGGGAATCGTGTTTGAAAGCTACATCGACCGACGTACAAGATGAAGGAATTCATTCAATGACCGACGCGCGTCGAGCCTAGTCGATGAACATTATTTCGCCTGTATTCTCGTCACGCCGTTACGGCGCCGGAAGTTATAAAAATCCCACCGGCCGCCGCACCGTGTGCACTCATCCGCCGCCGTCCGCCGCCGCGCAGCTCCTCGAGTCGTTTGACGTGAACTCGTCAGCCGACTGTGAGTAAGCCAATTTGGCCTGGCGCTCCTCTGGATATTGAGTGGATAATGTGACATCCGTTCCAACATTGTAAACGTGACATTAATTCTGTCGTCTCCGTTTCGTGGTTAATTGCTAAATTGATTTCGATGAAATTCGATATGTGTTAATTTAAGCCCGAGGAAAAGACTTGGCCTATTTTGAAAAAATTAAACCTTAAGCGGATGAAAGGAGGGGAAGAAAGATGAACAAAATCAAAAAGTTACTAGTGTGTATAGTACGAAGTGGGACTAGGATGGGGTTGATACAAAACGTGAAAAAAGTCACTCTAAATTCACACAGATGGACCTGCATCTAAAATTTTGTCATGAATAATATTCGTTTATGTATTTCAAAACTTTGTTTGGCGACAAATTTTTAAACACAAACTTTGTTATAAGGTATACGATTATCAGAACGGGATTTTCTGAAATTACAGGAGAATAGGAGCCAAGTAGGAACAATAAAAAAATGTTCTTTTTTTTTCTTGTTTTGGAGCAACCGAATGAAATTGTATAGTGCTTGGAGAGACATCGACTTCTGTGAGTTAGGTTTTAGCGAGGGGCCTTTCGCTTAGCTCATATTACAGATCGAAATTTGTGCTGCGGAAACGTAGACTAGACCGAAAACAAACAGCGCGTTTATTAGCCGTACTCTCTCCCGATGCGGCATTGATATTAGTTAGGTACGAGCCGTCAGCGCTACGTCGGAGCTCGTGTTCATCACGTATTAAACAAAGGAGACGTTTCACGAATGTACGGAGCCCCGGCCCGCATCCCGTACACGAGCGCTTAATTTAACAACATCGTTAATAAGCGAAAGTGTTTTAACTATCGTTTTGACGTTATGGGTAATGTTTAATCTTGAAAAATAAAGATGGCGTCAATGACATACCATTGATTGACTTTCACGCTAATCATCATCTGTTAATCATAATTATTTCCGTTATTCGTATCCACTGTCGAGATGATATATATATGAATAACTATTTCATTTCATTTGTGATTGACAGTTAACCAATAACTTGACATTAAATTTTAAAACGAACTCACAATGACTCATACTCCTTACCCGTTTTTTCCTATGAATAACATATTTCTCCGTGCAAAAAGTACCACTAAAATTTCTATTCTAATATTTATTTGGGTTTTTCTTCGATTACATAAAAAGGTGTACAAAGCGTGGGCCGGATTTGAAACATCTTCAAGGAAAGGTCCGAATCTCTCCAACCGCGCCGCCGTTGTTGCGGTGCGGTTGGAGAAATAATTCGTAGTGCATTCGTATTCGCGCAGTTGTGTAATATCATCATTTCGAATTTAGAACTATAATATGTTATATTTTACACAAACCTTCTTTTTTATAAAAAAAAAGAAGGTTTTATGTTCGTATGTATGTAGTTTTTTATGTATCTTCAACGATAATATCGTCAATTGTGGACCGATTTCGTTTTTTTTTTTGTTTGAAAGGGTCAATTATAGGTATAAAAAAAACTCGCCAGACTTGTTTAAAAAATTACTTAAATAGGTGTTTGAAGCCGATTCCTTTTATTTTTCGAAAGGTTTTACTTTCTTGCTACGACCTCATTACAGTTGCACTCGAAATCAAAACGGCCTTACAACCGTAACATTCATTTGTTGAAATTTGGACGCAAAGAAAATTGCGGGACATGTACTTTTCAATGTAGCCGCTCACGCTGAAAGCGTTACAATGTGAGTTCGTATAATGTAACACATGGGTGCATGGACATCCCGATAAGGATTTCATGTTTTCAGCAACGGGGCCAGAAGTAAAACAAAGCGGTAGCTTAAATTGCAACCATGAAACCCTTTTGCACTCGTGATCAAATTTAAAATTGTTTACTATGTAGAGGAAGAAAAAATATTAAACAAGCGAGCGCTATAACGGTAGGTGAGCAGGAGAGCGCGTTCGGAAGCAGCAGGCGCCGCCGCAAACATGAGTACAGAAGGGCCCAGCCGCGGCGGCTGTATGGGGTTATTAATATTAAACATGCCTCCGCCACGCGACGGAACGCGGCGCGCGACGCCGGCCGCCCGGCCGCCGCTATCTGCGCGGCGCGCGGGTTCAATGTTTCTCGTTAGCCGAGTACCTTCCAGCCCTTTTATCTACGGCGCACGAGTTCATTTCGTTAGTTGACAATGGAAAATTTTCTTTACTACTGTAACTACGACCTTCTCGGCGGGTCGTGCAATAGAATTACCGGAAAAATAAACTGTGAAGTGATTACCTCGAGAATTAACAATGGCTTTTAGATTTCCATTTAAGTAAGTTCTTTGCATTCTATTCTAATCATATTTTCTGATTATTTGAATAAGATGTAAACTAGAAATGGAACTATGAAACGGATATCCGGTATCGGGCCTAAATTTACTATCCGGCTGGATACCGGATTAAAAAAATACCAATTGTAAAATTTTAATATTTTATTTAATCCGCCTAACAAATAGAATCATCATATTTTCGTTTTACAAAAAAAAAAAAACAGTGTTCGTATTGCACTGAGGGCAATGGTGAATGAATACCAATCTAACTGGATTAAGAGGCAACAAACGGTTTCGCTTGTCTTCACGGACGACGCGGCCACACCAGCGAAAACAGTCACTACACACGCTGCTGCAGGGTGCTGGAAGATGGATTGTGGCAAACTTCTTGAAGTTCGGGCATCGCGTAATACCAAACATAAGTGTAATTTCGCCCACCGACTTTTAGATAAAAATCAAACTCACGTACAATCGCGTTTTTTTTCTTGTTAACGAGATTGAATACTGTTGTTTTCATTTATTACCTCGTCGAAACGGTCCCGGACAGGATATTCGGCTATCCGGCTTCAAGGTTGGCCGGATATCCGGAATCCGGCCGAACAGCTATCCTTTTTATCGCTAATAAAAATATAAATATCAATTTTATGTATTTTTAAAACGAATTTTACTAATCTTAGCAACATTCTAAATCTACATATAAATATTCCGAAATTCAACCCCTAAATGGTTAGTGATAAAATGGTGGTTCAAAGTTTCAATATTTAAATAGACATTTCAACTCCATACTTTAGTTTATTTTTTTAGGACAAGTACGCCTAGAAACAAATAAGCAAATATGTATTTCGACATTTTTTAAATTAAACCCTTCGGGGGTGAAATAAGCCTAAAAATGAATATGTGTATCGTTATTGAGGTTTTTTGGAATGTTGCATACGAAAATGGCAATTATTTTGGGGTATGATTTAAGTTTTTTTTGTGAATCAGGGCTTATAAGTGGAATAAGAGTCAAAACATTAATTTCTCTGTCTATCTGTGTGTTAGTCTGTTCGCGAATTACTAAAAAATGCCGTTATACGGAACTGAATGCGACTATCACAAGTGTCTTCATTATATATATATACAAAAACTAGTCATACAATCTTGTACATATTTTTCACAATAATATTCTTACCAAAATGCAATTAAGTACAGTTTTTTTTTTTCATTACACGAGCGAACGTGCGGTATTAAAATGTCGTAATAATTCACAAACCTATATTAATTTACAACAGCTATGCTCATAAAACTTGATTATAAAACGGTGATTGGTTAATATGAATCAGTTGATGCATCACCACTGATAATTTTACTACCTGTTGTTTGTCTTTTTGTAACAGCGATCGTCGACAGTTCTGGAAGTTGTATCTCTTTCGGCACCTTAGAAAAAACATATCACTTTATTTTCCAACATGTGACAGAAGTCGCTTCGCCGACACACCTTGCACACCTTGAAGTCGGTGCTCCCTGAAGTTATTCAAGTGGTACGTAAATGACGCATATTGTTCGTGCACCGTTGTGCAGTAAACAACAGCCCAACGCGCATGTGTGCAGTCTACAATTCATTTACTGGTTCGTTATCTGTTATGTTTACAATAACGAAGTGCATGTTGTAAAGATAAAATGCGTCGAGTCATAATATAATGAAAAATATTCGACTGCTTAAAAGTATCAAATTATTATGATAATATAGTGTAGTTACGGCTATTGTTATTTTTGGAGTCGGTGTCAGCCAAGGAAACACTACAATGTATGTACAGCGACTCCAAAAATAACTATAATTGTAACTACATTATACTATCGTAATAATTTGATTGACTTTTAAGTCTAATATTTTAGATTTCATTTTACTTAGGAGAACTCTAAAATATATATATATATATATATATATAAATGCTTTGTGTCGAAAATAGAATTATATTTATGTACACGTATTAGACTACAGGCCCATTGCAGAAATTATCCTGTGAAATGACCCACCGTGAATTACTTTTACAAGGCTGATATTATATCAGAAAATAACTCTCAGTCCTGTGCCGTCACTTTTGAGCGGTTCAGGTGAGTACATGGTAAATTTGAATTTTTCAGGTACAAATGAGGAACTACGACTGATTATTTTTGTACAACTTTCTTGTAGTTGATAGATCATTAAAAAATGAGAAAAGCCTATGCGATCCCCGGCTTTTTACCCCTGCATTGGAAATATGTACGGCGTTGATGGGTATAGTATCTGTATAAGTATAGAAAAGGAATCACACAAACTCCGTACAGTAGTAATTACCCATAATGTTGCTACAATTATCGGAGAATTAAAAATTTGTACCGACTTCTGGTGCCACTACTTTTGAACAGCATCAGGTTTTCCGTCATTTTTTAAAAATACTGTATCAACTAGAAGAAAGCCGTACAAACATAATTAGTTTTAATTCCTCATTTGGACATGGGAAATTTAATTTTACCACGTAACTCTCCTGTACCGCTCAAAAGTGACGGCATAGGGCTGAGAGTTATTTTCTAACTTAGTACATATCAGCCTTTCAAACGTAGTTCACGGTGGGTCATTTCACTGGGTAATTTTTGTCATGGGCCTGTATTTTATGTTTCTGACCGCTGATATTTTACACTGAATGTTGTCGATTCGCGTTTAAGAAGTATAATTTGTTACGGCGTAGAGAATATAAGAACACACGCTTTCTTTTTGTTTAAAGTGGGATAGTAGAAATATTAACATCGATGGAAAAGTTTCTCTCGACTCGAATGGACGTTTTTATTTTTTGTCTACAATTAAAGTCACCAGACATATCGAACTCTACAGAGGATGTATATTAGCATTATTTTCTTTTTAACTTCCCGCTAAGAAAATTAGAAATTTTCCCATAATTTCCTTGTTTATGCATGTCGACTTAGTTCAGTAATTATTTATTAGTTTAAATTTTAACACGTTTCTGTAATCGAATATAAATTATGAAAAATCTCTCTCTTATGACTTGTAACGACCCGGCAGAGGATCCGCTTAAAAAAAAAGTTAACGAGCCTTCTATAATTGAGCAGCAATCTCGATGCAAACTTTAAGAGCTCAGGAGCCAAGTTAAGGTAATTTATGACTTACTATCTCGATTTGAACGTCCAAAATCGCCGTACGCTAGTATTTCTTTGCGCATAAATTTATTAAAAAAAAAAACAAACGCTCCTCTTTACTTATCACAAACGACTTTGAACGGCGTACACCAAAAAATAACACCTTCATTCATGAACAACGAAACTATGTGCTCGTTGACGCAATGCGTTTACTTGGAGTTACTTTGTATGCGTATAGAAGTGAACAACGCCGTCTTCTACGGGCGTCCATCCACTAACTCCTAAATCAACCGTCAGATTTGGCAGATGATGCATGGAACACCTGTCAAGTCTCCCTGTCGACGTGTATGCGAATCGCGTTTTTTTCCTTTGGTGCGACACCACAGACGATCATCAGTAATGAATTCACAAAATGATCCGATGTAATGTATGTATGTACTGTATCGATATCATATGTTATGTATATTTAGTGAAATTGAATATTTATTTTTTTCGGCTGCAACCAAACTGCAATTTGACATAGAGGCGAGTTAAAAAGTGAATGACATTCCCCATGACGAAATATGGCGACAGAATATGTTTTTGTAACGTTCAAGCGCGTTTAATATTAAACCGGCGACATAAGAAATATGATGAATAAAATTTCCGGCATTATCCTTGTATACTTATTATAAAAGAGAACGCCTCCCTTCTTCTCCTCGAATCTATTTTTCTCTGTCTGCCCGTTTGCGTGCCTATAGCTCGAGATCTACGGATCCAATTTAAATTGTTAAATTTTTTAGTATGTAGATACTTATCTGGCCGTATTTAAAATTATTTAGTTTCACCATAGCTAGCTTAGGTTATTAGTGGAAACAATTATAGTTTATGATATCGGATAAAAAAATCGCGTCGCGACGTGATTTGCTAACGAACGACAGGGATGCGCAGCAAGAGATTGAGCAATTCATTGACCGATATCGGGATCGCGATAAAAAAATATATATAATGACAATATGATGGACAGGAATATTAATAAGATAGACACGATACAGCCCTCTGCTGGTCGCCGCATTAAAATGACACCTTTTCGCCACGGATCGATAGAAATACCCCGTTCGTAGTGAACTTTAGTCTACCATCATTGTTTCGCTTACGTTGCTGCTTGAAATGCGCTGTACTTTCGACGTCGACAAATAAAGCGTTCTATGTATATTTTTCAAATGTTACCATCGTTATTAGTAATCTATACGGAATGCCTAATTTAGTGTTTACATCGACGAACGAGCTGTAGTGATTTTCCTATTATGTAGTTCATGTTTTAAAAAAAGTTTTGACAATTTTTAAGATTCAGTAGCTAAAAGCAAAACATGTAAATCCTTGCAGCTAATGACCGTCCGTTCGTCCGTCCGTACGTATGATACAGCCTTGTAACTCCCTCATTTTATCATCAACTCTAAATGTGCGGGCAGTGTCATATATTATAAACCGGCATACAATTTAGTACTAAGACTACGATAAAAAGTTTAAGGGTTCCTATATATTAAAATTAATGTAAAAATATGTTTTTATGCGAACCCCATGATTTGTTGGAATTGGATAAGTATTTAAAAATGTATTAAAGCTTCTTAAGTTATTTTTTTTTTAGTGTGACATTTTACATTTAGTTACCATGTTAAAAATGATAGAAAACACAAACAACTGCTTTATAAAGACTTAACGAAACATATTTCAAACAAAATTTGTGTACAAGTTTTTTAGATATATACAATTTTGCGTCTTAAGCTTTCACCGGCCCTTAATATGGATGAGCAGGTGTACTGAGAATTTTTAGAATTTCAAAAATAAAAAAGGTACAAATAAAGAAAACGCTTATTATCTATTCAATTGTATTTCACCGCATTCTTTGTATACGAGCAAATCGAAAATTATTTCGAATTAATTATATTTACTATTTATTTAAATATGCATAATTTTCACGCACATACGAGCACACATATCATTTTTTAGTAAGACACACTAAAACCTGTTATAATTACCAAAATTTGTATTAAATATTTGCAATTAAAAAAAAGGGCATTACTTGCTTTTCGAAGTATGTTCCACCACAGCGCAAAAGCCGTCGGCTCGAAACATTCACGAGAGAGGACGTCTAAAATTGCTTTGTGACGAACGTTCACCTCATCTTGACCGCTCCTAAATCTAATACTCAGCAACTTTTTTTTATTTACGTAAATATATAAAAATCGCAAGTTGTAAGTTCCAAACTGTAACGTGAAGGAGTAGCTAATTAAATCTAAGTCACTTAAATACTTCGTAGTAAAAGGCCATACGAGGAGAAACGTTGTTTATCGTGAGGGATAATTTAACTTCAAGGTCTGTTTATTTTTATTTAACTCAACATAGCAGGTTTGGTATACAAATCTTCGTATACAATTCAACATTGATTATTCTGTGACCACCAACTCAACGGTAGCATGGTGGTCAACCAAAAATGATTCGACCCTTTTTTTCCCAATGCTACTATCTCGCTTCAGTTGCGTGTTCTAATATAATGCAAACTGCCGATGCGAATTTCTGTAAAACTTTAAAGTGTGCTTTCGGTATCAATCAAACATCTAATTGATGATAATTATAAATATTTCAAACTAAATATCTCAAATTAATTATTAAATATTTCAAATTGAATATTAAATATTTCAAGTTAAATATTAAATATTTCAAATTAAATATTAAATAGAAATTAAATACTTCAAACGTGAAAAGTGCGCATTCTATTTAAATTTCGTACATTTACAAATTTCTCTTCGATTTTGCTCGTTAGTACGGAATCTGATGCATAAATCGATTTCCACCATGATCGGGTTTTTTTTTTTTATGTAAAATGGTTCAATAATTTAAGGATTTATCGAGTGAGTAACCATTTTCGTATTTTAAGATAAGGGAACATTAAGCGAAGGTTGACTCTGTACACTCGAAACGATAACGGCATAATGATAGATCATAAAGCTATCGCGTCGCTGTGAAGTGCAACGCTAATGCAATATTACTATTGAACGATTCGGTTGAACGGGACGAACTTCATTACGTACTTCGTCTTCTAACGAAGATGAAGATGAAAAAGACGAGGAGCGGCGGTGGACGAGACTTCAGTCTTCAAAAGTTATCTGTTGGAATTCTAGCCGCGGACGGAGGGACCGATGATTTTATTTCGATTTAATTAATATCGAAAACGGTTTGCTTTGTGCATAGAAGCGAGTAGAACGTCAGTGTGATATATGTAATATATATAAACGAGTCATCTCGCCCTCCGTGTTGTTGTAGCGTCGGTGGCGCCCCCCGGCCCGCTATGGACCCGCGTTGAGAGTTTTCAGTCTAATAGGTTTTACAATAAAAATATCCGATCCCCTCAATCTAAAATATGATGTGAATTATGCATTACAATACGAATATTATTTCGGCGAATCGGGAACAAGGCGGCGTGTCTATTTTGTTAATATATTATTGTTTATAAATACAATAAATACAATCCATGCTAAAATGATTCAAGTATATAACACATTGTTTTGAAAAAATCTAAAAAAAATTCCCTAAAATTTACCGACTGAGTTTTGTCCATTTATATTTTTGCAAGTATAAATGGAAAAAACTCAAATGGTAAATTTTCTTTCTCGATTTTCTCGAAACATTGCGTTTTGTACTTGGATCCTTTTAACATGTACCGATTCAATTTACTATTTAATTATATTTGTGAAATATAATACATTTTAAATAAAATTTATTTAAATGTCGACCGGAGCAGGGTTGATCAGTGTCACCGACGCGAGCGCGCGGTTCACGTCGTTCGCTGCCCGGAAAGGTCGTGGGTGTCTGGTGCGGTTAGAGAAGTTTTCATTTCAAAAAACGCCGGCATACTGTCGGTCCACAGCCGACATTCGGCGAGCGCTAACCCACCTGAAACTTAGCGGGGCGCGTCCGCACAAAGATCGTTGTTTAAGACGTGTTCAGCGCTCGGGCCGCCCGCGACGTAAATATGTGATGCGGCCGGGCGCCGGCTCGTTACTTCACGCCGACTGATCGGGTCGATCTGTAGCCTTCCGCCGCGCCCCGGCGCCCGCATAAAACACCCGACGGCATCGCGCATCGGCGACGGTAAATTTTGCGATTTCGTTACGCCGGATCGCGTATCGACCGCGGCGAGCGGCACGAGCACAGCGACCCGTGGAGGGAGTAGGCGGGACTCGACACGACGGTCCTAAATAAAAAAAAACCAAAATTGCTAACGGAGTGACAATATATGTATGTATATCATATTTAGATTAATATAAAATTTTGTCAGCCTCCGCGTTCGAAACGACAGAAATATCACATGTGCACGCATAACAGTAATTCAGAATCCAGAGATTATAGAATAGTAGATGTCGACGGGAGCGCGTGCTGTCCATAATAATGTGTGCGGCGGTCGCGCGGGGCCGCCGGCGCGCAACGCGACACGCGCCGAGATTTCCCGCGTCCGTAACACGGCACGAGTGATGCCGGCGAGAGGCACTTTGCGCAACTCCGTCGAGTAATAAAGTACTCAAACAAATTTCATAGCTGAACACCTAATATTTTTCCTGAAAAATTAACATCGAACTCCGTTGTTTACCAGTCAAATGTTTGTTTTTTTTTTATGTTTTCCCGTTCTCTGTGATGATTGTAATCGCAATCGTATACCCAAACGCTTACTTTAATCGGTCGATATAACGCAATTATTGGATGGGTAACCGAAATTTAGAAGTGAAAACTAAAGGTAAATTGTTTCGACGTAAACTCACCGCTTCACGAACGTTTAGCGTAAACGTAACGTTCACGAATTCCGTTGGTCTCGAACTGAATTAACAAATCGATTGCTGGTCAGACCCACGCACCGGGGAATCCTTACAATGTAATGTGTATAAATAAGCTGGACTGAGTGCACAGGAGCCACGAGGAGCTTGGTTGCATTTCATTTGCGAATAGTGCAAAAAAGTTGGCTAAGTGCGAATTGAACTCGTTCACCTAGTGTCCCGTATCACCGACGAATTTTACACGACGCGCCATATAATAAATTTGTCTAATAAATTATGACTCATTTTGCTCAGATGGAATTCTTAGCGCACAAACGGCTCACACTTGACCGGTTTTCGTTATTTGTTGTTTTATTTTAGAGTTGGCAATATAAACGCATTAAGTTTGATTGCCTGGGTGTACTTAACTTATCACCTTTTCTGTAATAGAGTAATAAAAATACAACGTACACATTTCCTGTATGGAGAACCGTTTTAAATTTTTGTTTTTATTAATATTTGTTAAGATGTCCGCCATTATAACACAAATTCTATGAAAATTTCAATCGAATACCAATTAGGGCCGAAAAGATTCAGCTCTTTGAAGGTAGGACAAAGGAACGGAAATAGAGTACAACACTACCTTGACACTGTCTTCAGAATGATGGATTTACTTATTTTTCTTGGAAATTAGATGTCTGCAACATTGTGTTGTTTTTTTATTTCCAAACTAACGTAATAAACGATATGAATGTTCCATAATGTATGTCTGAAATACTCTGTTTACGAGAAGTGGCCGCCCTATGGTTTCTGCAACCATCTTAAATTCCAGTCGTTAGAACAATGGCACTCGTTGAAAATTATACTTCTTTGGCATCATTAAAAACGAGCCCAAACTCGATGGGGTTGCGTCGTTTAATACGGAGTTCCTATGGCCACCTTCCAGCATCATCAGACCTGATTACCATATAGTATCAAAGTACTCGTCAAGACGAATCAAACGAGCCCAAACTCGATGGGGTTGGTCGTTTAATTACGGAGTTCCTATGGCCACCTTCCAGCTCCATCATCAGACGCTGATTACCATATAGTATCAAAGTACTCGTCAAGACGAATCAAACGAGCCCAAACTCGATGGGGTTGCGTCGTTTAATTACGGAGTTCTATGGCCACCTTCTAGCTCCATCATCAGACGCTGATTACCATATAGTATCAAAGTACTCGTCAAAAATCAAACGAGCCCAAACTCGATGGGGTTGCGTCGTTTAATTACGGAGTTCCTATGGCCACCTTCTAGCTCCATCATCAGACGCTGATTACCATATAGTATCAAAGTACTCGTCAAGACGAATCAAACGAGCCCAAACTCGATGGGGTTGCGTCGTTTAATTACGGAGTTCCTATGGCCACCTTCAGCTCCATCATCAGACGCTGATTACCATATAGTATCAAAGTACTCGTCAAGACGAATCAAACGAGCCCAAACTATGGGGTTGCGTCGTTTAATTACGGAGTTCCTATGGCCACCTTCAGCTCCATCATCAGACGCTGATTACCATAGTATCAAAGTACTCGTCAAGACGAATCAAACGAGCCCAAACTCGATGGGGTTGCGTCGTTTAATTACGGAGTTCCTATGGCCACCTTCCAGCTCCATCATCAGACCCTGGTTACCATATAGTATCAAAGTACTGTCAAGACGAATCAAACGAGCCCAAACTCGATGGGGTTGCGTCGTTTAATTGGAGTTCCTATGGCCACCTTCTAGCTCCATCATCAGACGCTGATTACCATATAGTATCAAAGTACTCGTCAAGTCAAACGAGCCCAAACTCGATGGGGTTGCGTCGTTTAATTACGGAGTTCCTATGGCCACCTTCTGGCTCCATCATCAGACGCTGATTACCATATAGTATCAAAGCTCGTCAAGAGGAATCAAACGAGCCCAAACTCGATGGGGTTGCGTCGTTTAATTCGGAGTTCCTATGGCCACCTTCCAGCTCCATCATCAGACTGATTACCATATAGTATCAAAGTACACACAGTCAATAAAGTTCAGTTTAAATTTTAAAATTAAATAAATCTTATATTAAATGTACATAAATTCTATTCGAAATTGAATTCTAAGCGGGCAGCTTCAATCTGTTAATTTTGGTTCTTAAAATTTCATTCGCGTCTTCCACCGGGGTTTAACATTCTTGAAACTGACCGTTTAACTGAAAGGTCACTTTTGAAATTAATTCCGCGTCCCCCTTCAACGGTTTTTAACCCTAACAACCGTTAAGAGGACGTGGAACGCAAGATTAATTTTTAAAAGTGACTTTTTGTTAAAAGGCAGTTCAAGGGCGGAAGAGGCCCTAAATATTGAACTTATTTTTATTTATATTGAACGACTCGCCTGGACACGTAGGCCGATGTAAAACGCTGCGATATTTACAGTCGTTCATCACATCGGTAATTTGTGAACTAAATATAATTAATTCAGAAACATTCGTAATTAATTAAATATTCACATTATCACAATTCAGAACACTTCAAGGTGAATTACGTCTCAACCCGTTCAATCGCGGAGGGCGTCAATTGCACGTTAGCACTAACCATGATATATAATCACAAGTCGCCCATCAACATATCGGCATGTCGATGGTCGCAATAATATAGATAGAATAAATAACGATAACTTTAAATGTGGCAAATTCTGAGAGAGTGTGTGAAATAAATTAATTGTTTGATCAATATCTTCTAAATTAATTTTATCGTTATCCGTGACCAGAGCTGTCTCCCTTAATGCTCTTTTTATATAATTGCCTATCGTTAAAAAAAAAAACTTGGTTTGTTAAAACATGCAAATTTTGTTGTTACTCGACTTCAAACTGTGTGCAAAATAGTAATGAAAGCTGATTTTTATCATCTACATTACATTATTAAGATATCACAAACACATATTTATGTTAAAATTACTTTTGTTGAATATTTATGTGTAAGTTGTGTCCGGGGATACTTTTATGATTTTTTTTTTTAGATACATTTGAATAATAAACTGTTTAATGCGATAAATTGCAAGTTACGAGCCCAAAAAAAAATCGAAGTAGCTTGTATTGGTCCGATATGAAGATATTGTCGAGATTTCTCTTTAACTCCTTATTATATTAATGTGTACAACTGACAAACTTATTAATAGGGATATCAAATTTTTGTCTCATTACATTTTATAAGACAGCTGCTTGTGTACCATATAACGTTGTTTTAATCATAGAGTGATCTGATATAAAAAAATGCAATTTTAAGGAAAACACAAATAACCGTTTAGCGATTAGCGTTTTTAAAGTTTGAGTGTAGTTTATGGACGAACAGGTAATTATTTTTATGAAACTTAAGGTTATAAGGCCTTATAAATTAGGCTTATATTTTTTTATTAAATATAAGAATTTGGCAATTTTGAGTTAGGTCACTTTAATACTAAAGCAACGATATATGGTGCGTGATATTGTACATATACATACATAATCCATTTTTTTATTTGTATAATTTTTAAGCTGTGTGTACGTGTATATTGCAATGGTCTGAGACGGTGAAGGCCGTCAGGATCTTACATATTTTTGTATGCGCTTCTATTTTTTTTTCCTTTTCCATCTCATTCGTCGACGTGCATCACACTGTAACGCAACATCCGTATCAAAGTTTTACATCTACGACTGCTTTCACGTAAGATTTCAATTAAAGACGCCGCATGCACGCGTCGACGTGCACTGCGCCAGCGAACGGTCGAATTTCGTAAATTATATATGTACACATTTAAATGTTTTTCGAAGTGCGGCCCGGGGCCCCGCGCGGACGTCCGACGACGTCGCCCGATCCGACGACCGTCCTCAATTATTCAGCCGGCCCCCGCCGCCGGCGTGATTGTGTTTAGATCCCGCGATCTACACTCGCGGAATTATTCATCGGTCGGATCTAATTATACGAAGGGAGTGCCGCAACTATATTTGCCCGCTTATGCTAATAGTATATGAACCGGCCGTTGCTGTGGTTACGGTCGCGTCTCCTCGGCCGCGCCTAATGGACGTGCGATCATAATGTCAACGTCGTGAACGTCCTCGCTTATTAAGAGAACACGTGGGTCACAGTGAAAATTTCTGGAACTGGCTGTTTATAATAAGGATTGAAAAAATACAAACTATCTTTTTATCAAATACAACTATTAGGGAATACTAGGTTACGTTTTATAATATATGAATTGACATTTGTGTCATTGAGATGTTTTGAAAAATGTGTGTCGATGTTACAATGATTTTAAGTCGAGAGAATGTCTACCATGGTTTATTAAGATTGTCGCTGCGGCTTAAGTCAACAGGAAAGTTGCCAGAGACTTCAATTGATATTCGGTAATGAAAGCTCCATCTCCTAACTCTGTGTATTCTTGATTCAGTGAGTTCAATGGTGGACGTGATCCTTTCATTAAAGGATTTACGTGAAGGTCAGTCGGTGACTACAGTGAACGAAATGAATATTAATGCTATACTTATGACTAATTGCGACATAATTTTTTTTTCTCAAATACGTACTGCATTAGGTATTGATATGAGCCAAATACAAAATATTTTACATCTACATCTGAAAGTTCGGATCATTGCACTCTATGTGTACGACATGATTTATCGGATGACCAGAAACGAGTTCGCATAGAATATTGTACGAAGATAAGAAACATAACGGAGGACAATCATGGGCTGCATATGACACAGTCACAGGCGACGAGAGCTGGGTGTAGTGCTTTGAAACGGAAAGAAAAAGCCAATCGGCAGACTGAATCTTTCCGTTTGAAGATTTCGTGCGAAATTTAAAATAAAGCCGAAGCACCGGTAAAAAAACGGTTGCTTTTTTTTTTCGACAAATCAGGACAATCCACTACAATATCGTTTGGAAACCAACAGACAGTAACTGCGAAGTCGTACGTGAAGTACGTTCTTGCCCACAGTGTTTGAAGAAGTTCGGGAAAAGCTTCCTCGCAGCAAATTCGTCCTCCGCCACGACAATGCGTCCACGCATTCCGTTAAGGTAACGAATCAAATGTAGGACTATTGACGCATCCGTCGTCCGTACAGTCTGGATCTTGTGCCTTGTGACGTTTTTAAGTCCGAAAATTAATGATGAGCTTAGAGGTATAAGATTTACAAGCGCCGAAGCGGCGTTGGATGCGTACCGAGAGGCCGTTGAAGACGTTCCCGAAGGAGACTGGAATGAATGTTTTTTTACAATGGGTCCAATGAATGCGAAAAATTATACATAATGAGACGATATACTTTATTAAAAAACAATGAATATATCAGACACATAATATATGGTCTTTAATAATGAGAATCCGAAAACTGTCAGTGTTTCCCACGTACATTACAAATAAAATTAGATCTAAATCAAGGAACTACGTATTCCCCCAGCCACTATGTTTTGGACATTTTTTTCTTTGAAAAGTCACCATCAGCTGCATCAGCCTATATTATTATCAGATCACTGCTGCATATTGAACATTTCTAAGGGCATAAGAACATTTCATAAATCCATCACCAAACTTTTCACACCTGTGGCGCTGCTAACCACAACTGGTTGGCTGTGTATGTATTTTTGAGGACTGGTCTAAGAGCCTCTTCCACCATTTACCTTTAAACTCACTTTTAACAAGAATTCACTTTTGAAAATGATTTTGCGTTCCACGTCCTCCTTTTAACAGTTGTTATGGCTAAAAAACATTGAAAGGAAGACATGGAACGCAAGATTAATTAAAAAAAGGATTTTTTTTTTAAATGACTTCAAAAGAAGGTGGTGGAATAGTCCCTTAATATGATTACTGCAGGCAGTCTGAACACTCTCCCATTGCCCTCTTCTTCATACGGATACCCTTACACCTTTCGTTACGCACTTAATTATCCATACACGCATACGAAAACCAACGAAGTAATCTCTCTTATTAAGTATCATCTGTTAGATTACCAGTGTTATATCTACTAGGGCATTCATTAATAGGGTCAGGATAAGTTGATTGATGCGCGCGCCGCCTACAGCGCCCGCCGGCTCACGGGCCCGAAATACCTGAATGGTCCCCCGCCCGCGAATACACATAAAAGGCCGGCATTGTTTGCAGACGGGAAGTTTTTTTTTTTGCAAGTCAAAGCTACAAAGGATTGCCCCGTATTCCATAATAGATCCGATATAATCCGAATGCAGGTTACAAAAGACGTTCTTATATAGCCCTAATGTTCTCTCACGATATACATATATATTTTTTAATATTTTCAAATTTCCGCCAAGAAAATTGGAAATTTTCGTTCGTTTCGGAATAACACTGCTTTCACTCGGATTTTCCGTAATCAAATTTTCAGCACGTATCGACGGTTTTAAAAGACTTGATAACTTTCAGACGGTTGGGTGGGTGTACGTATGTGTGAGTGTGCAGGGGCGTGCGTGCGTACATCTGTGCAGGTATGCAAACCTGCACATATTGGGCTTTTCTTGCACACTTTTCTACGCGTAAATTAATATTTAGCAGAAAATGTTACCAGTCCCGATCTTGCTTTGGATTTTGATACCGGTCCTGCTCTCTATTCCAATACCGGTCCAGATGCCGATTTTGGTCTTCCCTTGAACAAAGCTGTTATTGTTGTGGCATTTGAAATATTTTCTTTTACATTTACTTAAAGTATTCTTATTTTGTATTACAGGGACTAATGTATACGTGAAATCTGTATGATATAAAAATGTTTGTTGTTTATCTAACCTTGACGGATCACCATGATAGTAGATATTTTCAAATGGAGAGAGTTTTTATGTAATTTAGCATTAGCATTCATCTCTGACTTTGTACACATTTTATTATGTGCTATTGAATCGAACTATTACACCGGTTCTAAAATTATTTCACTCATATAAACTGCATCATATAATTATACTATAATTCTACATTTTATCGTGATAATAGTGTTTGTCCTGGCTTCGTACAAATCGGAACCGTGACCGGGATCGAAATCAGGAACAGTCTCGAGATCAGCGGAAACGATATTGGGATTGATAGCAAGTTCGTTGAATATAAAAGATAAAGGTATACAGCTTGTATCCACGCGGTCGTAGTCGCGGGCGGAAAGCTAACTTGATTATAATCCGTTGAGCCATTTCGGAGATTGGCCAAGGCAAACAAACAAACAGATGCTCGATTTTGTTTGTGTGTACATAAATACATATTAGACATATATTACATAGAAATATTAGAATTGTGTATTTATAATTTCACTATGTCTGCGCGGTTTGCAGTGTAGGACGCAGAAGACCCAGCATTGACTTATTGTGATAATGTTTAAATGATATGTCCATTAAATGCGTAGTCTTAAAGACCTTAACATAAGGATAGTAAGAAACGCATTTTCTTAAAAAAAAATGAGTTCTCAAAATTAATTGATATAATCGCTAAGTTCGTGTAATGTTGTTGATTACATTATTGATAGTAAATATTGAAATGGTGGCAGCACATCTAAAAACTAAAATACATTATCGGGTACGTAACCGGAAGCGCTTTCGCCCGCTTTCCAAATTAATTTTCCATTAACGATCACGATCTATCCTTCAGAAGACGCGACTTCGCATCGCCGTCCCCGCCGCCGCCGTGGAATTTATCATTCGGGCCCTCGTTGTTAGGAAAGTTATGCGTCGTCGGTCAATAAATAAGGAATCCGCTATTTCCGGCTAATTGCCCGGCCGGCGCGGCGCGCACTGCCATACGCCGCCTTCCGCAATTTTACGAGTGGCGCTCGCGCGGGGCGGGCCGGGCGCGAGGGTGCGTGCGTACTGTGCAACGCAATGAATCAGCGATAAATTATAAATGCTGCTGTAACTTCTCAGCCGGCAAGTACGCGTTCCACTTTCTATTAATCCTTCACCGGCCTCTTCGGGAAATTACTTTCCGTCGTTAATTACGCCGGTCGTGCTGGTGACTGGATCGTCACGTCTCGCGATTCATACTAAAAACTATATCGGAATGACGGTACGATTAGCTGTGGGCTGATATATTCCGCGCATACTACACCAGCGTCTAACTTATAATTCGTGTTGTACTTCGGTCCGTTGCCGCGCTACTTCTAACCACTGTGAAGTATATAAGGCTTTTAACGTTTTTCACCTACGTAGATAATTATCTAAAATTGTTAAGTTTCATTATAATCGATCCCGAAACTTGACACGTCATGGAATTCGTAAACGAAACGGCTCGGTAATATATATATATAGTTTCGGTATTGATGAACAGCTGTCTCTGTAATGCGTTCTCGTTAGAATTCTCACGATGTCACCGTAGCACTTTTCGCTTTATTTTTATCCGTAGCAGTTCTGTAACCGATACGGAAGTGTAGAGCCGGCGGTGACGGCGGCGCGACACGTCCAACCTATTTATGGAGCGGAGGCGAGAAGTTTCCGCCCTCGGGCCGAACGTATCGAGGCGCCGGCAACCCGTACTTTCCGATGCTCGCTCTTCTACCAATTTAATTTTCGGCTTTGCACACTCCGCGAGCGAGCGCCGCCCTTTCGCGTTCGCGGGGACCCAGTCGCGGGTGTAATGTTTTTCATCGGAATCGACGATAACTGTGCCGAGTTGAACTCGTGTAAAATATATCGTTTCGATGAAACGATAATTAAAACTAAAACACCGGCTAAGTGCGAGTCGGGCCACGCGCAGTATAAGGGTTCCGTAGTTGCTCGTCACAATATACGGACTTGGATGAGAGCTTTTTGTTCAATCCTACGAACCTATTAATTAAGTTTACGGTTTAACGGCTAATAACGTCTAAAACGTGCCCACATAGGACGGGTGTTAATGATGTTATTATATTTGCATAATTTTACATGATTCATAAACGTACACTTACTGTCTATTTTACACAACCCAACAGCGTCATTTAAGTCATTTTCAATGGAATTTGTATGAAATTTTGTTTTTTGCTACTTCAGGTATATTTTATAAATTGATCAACTATTACTTGCTAGCTTGTAAAGTTTGCTTAGCTGTGATAGATTTCCTTTTAATTTCACTATAGTCTTATTGTCGTTAATTTTTTCACATAACCTAGAATAACCATTTACGAAGTAGGGGAGGGAGACTCATCAAAAATTACCATTTTAAAACATAATATTTCATAAACGGATCCCTGAATCAAAAAATGATTTTTACAGACTAAATGTTTTTGATTAAACTATCCAACGATACCCCACACCAGTGGTATAAACCAGAAAAAAAAATCATCCTTACTTAAAGTGCAGGAAAAAGGTACCCTTAAAATTTTTAAAAAAAAATTATTCTACCACTTTGTCGGCGTGTTTAATATCAGTATCTATACCCATACTAAAAAACAGACAAACGGACGGATGGACATGGCGAAACTGTGGGAGTTCCTAACTTGTTGACTACGGAACCCTAAAAATGACGATGTACGTCTATGAGCGGGTGATTCGTTGAGCAGAAATCCAACGTTAAGTGAAATTCTTCGTATGATATAGCCATAGTTCAAGATGTAAGAACTCGAAGCCACTTTCCTTATCGTTATCAACGAAGGTGTATTCCTCGAATACATTGAACTATTTCTTGCAGTTGTCGTTTAACTTATTAACATTCGTATTGCACGACTCATAATGCGAAGCATTAAGAAGTGCTCTACGAACGAATAATTTTTTTTCCTCAATTTCGTAACTTTTTTCATCAATAACACGATTAATAATTCATGTAATTTTATTAACCTGTGCACTATTTGATAGATAATTTAATGAAGATTAATTCTATCACTGGTTCAAATCGATTTAACATAATACAATTAGAAAAACTATCAAAATAGTCAAAAGAAATTTCCTGTCAATCAACACTTTTCGTTCCGGACACGATAGCGAGCGTAAAAATTCACTAATTTGATCCATTTTTTTTTTTAATAGCTTGAGATCCACTGTCCGGAGATTGGTATTGAAAATGGTTAACTTGATTTGTGTCGTTTAATAGTTATTAACAAAAAACGAATGAACATAATGAGTCGTGCACTTTTGGATTTTCCAAATATTTTATTAAATTGACTCGTGTCGTGTATTTCCCCATAATATTAACGTTTGATAAGTAGGTTTTGCATCCATTTTTTAAATAATTGGTTGTAAATGATAATAAAATTATATAGTTAGTTCAAACTGATATCGTGGTGGCACTAGGAAATGGGTAAAAAACCCTTCCTTCAATGACGAATAGTACTAGGCCAGTGGGTAATAAAGCCACTTTCAGTTCTACTCCTTACGCGTGGTGACGAAGGTCTGACGGTGAATTTGGTAGGTAGATTTTGTAATTCATATATGGCCTATGTCGTTTTAGAGGTCCAATCGAAACCAACGTGAGAAAAGCGCGTACGATAGCAGAGTGCCTTGAATCGGATTGCACTGTTGAAATCTGCGCCAGTCGTGGGAATTGCCACAAATACGGTAAAACACGTAATTAAAAATTTGCCAAGCGCATGTCGGACCACGCACTTTACAGGGATCCGAAGCCATTATTACAAAGAATTGCACTACAGATGAAAAAGTACGTTGTTACACTTTTTCCATGTTTCCCGTACAGAATGGTTATGAGCCACTTTAGTGGCCTATAACTAGAAAAACAAATAGGTATATGGATTATTACTATTGAACTAAATTAAACTAAAATGCATCAGCAAAAGAGCGTATCTTCATAGCACTAACGTTCTTTTGTTGAGAAGTGCATTTTTCCGACAATATCTCAAAAACAGTATATCTCACCATGTTCAGAATAATCTTCGTGGAAAGTATTTATTAAACACTACCTTCGTTATTCTTTTCATATTTTTTGGACTTACAGTTTACAAAATGGAGGGGGACAATTTCTTCTATTTTCGGAGCGATTATTACCAAAATTATTCATGCGATCAAAAAAATTGCTTAAAATCTTCAAATGTTTTTAAAAGAACTGTTGAAATATGTGCTACGCGTTGATGTTTTCTGAAAAAAAAAAAATTTCAGTTTCTGTTGCATGTATTTTTATTATTTAACTACCAAACTAAGTAGTGGCTTATACAAAACATCTGCACTATAAATTTCATCAATATACGTTTTATAATTTCGAATAAAATGCCTGTGACGTGCAGTTGGACGGACGGACAGATATGACGAAATTATAAGAGTTCCATTTTTACCATTTCGGCTCCGAACCCTAAAAACGACGACACAAAAAAAATACATAAGATTAGGCAACTAAAGATTCTAGTTAAAAAAAAAAACTTGTCCACACTTCGATTATTAATGCACCGAAGACCAAAAATAAGTATAATTTTTTTGTTGAATGTGTCATGCGATGTTAGTCAGCGCCTCGTTTGTTCGTTGTCAATAGAAGGTATTTTTTGATCTGACAAATTAAAAAAAAGTGGAAAAAATGACTGCAGTATAAATTTAAGTTCCCTTATAAAATGAAAAGCAAAATACGACTAATTGAGTCTACGTTCGAGGTAAATATATGTTCGCGAAAATAAAAATATCTCTATTAACAAAATTTTGTAAAACGTGGCACTAAATTGTATTAGGTAGTATATAATCATTTATTAAATTAAAGACAAATTGGTAGCAACGGCAATCAGTTTGCATATAAAATCTATAAGTCTTAACTGTCTTCAATTTTTTTTTGTTAATTGGGGTAAATAACTTAAACATTATTTAAAGTTTTGATTTAAATACTTTTCAACATTAGGTGAGTCACTTTTTAAAAATAAAGCTTCATCAGGCCCGTTGGGCAATTTTTGAAAATCTTATGATTTCGCCTCACCGACATGCTAATGTCGCGCGTGTCGTGTACACATACATTACTGGCGATCATAGGAATTTGAACCAAGGTAGATACTCAACAGCTAAATCTTATAAAAAGTTCAGCTATTAGTTGCTAAGTATTTAATATTATATTTTTTTACATTTCGTTTTCGTTTTAGGCCGGCCACAAGTCCTCACATTGTTATTATAAGTGCCCAAAAATTTTGATCTCAAATCGAATATTTTAAACTCATTAATCTACTGCACGCAGCAACCTATTTCAAAAATTTTTTGGGTAATGTTTCGTAAAGAATATCTGTTTCTGCGAAAATATTATCAAAAATATCCAAAAAAAAAGGTAAAGTTAAATTCTTTTAAACTACGCAAGAATGACGTGAGCTTGAATCAATGTATCAGCGTCTCATATTTAGGAATTGTAAGACCAACTTGTGTCGACGACGCGCACTATTTTGGTGAATTGGCCGTAATGAGCTAATCGTTTCGTACTAGCGTGAAAAAAATTTCGTTATGCTTTTAATAATACTGAAAAATCGCTCAATTCTGCTAAAGCTTTGACACAATTTAGAAAGAATCTAATTTAATATGAGCAGAACACCAAACAAAAAGAGTTAATGGACAAAGTTCTTTAAATTTTAGCTCAAACACCGTTTTGCTGAGGAGACCGTAACCGCCGAGCCATCATATGTTTGAGCTATTATTTTGAATAAGCAGTCATATTCTTGAAGGACACGCATTAGTGCTGAACTCAGTATAATACTTGTGAAATCCAACTTGGCATCCTATTTTATAAATCAATCAACTAGTTTGGAATCTATAAAATATCGCGATACAACTACAAGCCCTTCCCTTCCGCTGACATACGACGTTTCATCAATAATAATCGCCGTAAAATCAGTATCGTGTATGTTTTTTTAATTTTGCTCGATATCAGAGGGGCAGTACTAGAAATTAAATAATTTTGAACTATACTGCATAAGGCCGTAAAAGTCTGAGTGGAACTTTTTAAATGATTTTCGAAAATGCTATCATATTTCGACAACAAATCTACCATTTCTAAATAATTTCCTTTATTTAACGAAGAGATTGTTTCATCATGTCCTTGAACAGGTAATTCTTCTCAACCTGAAAGACATACTATATCAATAAACGTCGAAAAATGTTACGATTTATATCTAATATTGAATTTGAATGTCCACTTTATATTAAATGCACAAACTTGTTTCGATGCGAGTTTTATCAAAAGTATGTAATTTTAAGCACCACTCAGTGTTTTTCTGACTGGTCGTGTTTTTTAACAGCATTCTTCAAGTTATGCAAATCAACATAAATCCGTGATTAATCCAAACCGATTTCGTAGTTGCGCATAAAATACATGGAAAACATAACAATGTATTTTTGTGTTTACACGCAGTAAGCCAACTGAACATTACGAAATATTTTACTATTTAATGTTGTATTTACATTTCCTATTTTTTGAGTTAAGTCTATATTTGGTAACGGCCGGCCGGCTTGCAGACTACTGTTTAATTCTAACGAGCAAACATTTCCGTCTCAAATTTTACAACTGTAACTAAAGATTTTTACTACTTACTCGACAGAATAACACGAATATTATAAAACGCTGTTTAAAATCGTTTGAAATGATTTGATTTTTTAACAATATACGAAGGTATATTAACAATATGCAAAAACTATTTGCCTGATCTCGTTTTTCGTCACTGTATGCACAAACACGTTGTATATACTTAAGTGTGAGGTGATTACGTCTTATTGGGCTCGTCTTCAATTCTCGTTGAAAATTTCGCTTTGCCTAATGTGTATCTACTTTGAATTTTTTGACTGTCATGAATGTAATTTTCATTATTGTGAAATTGCACATTGCTCGGAGTGCCAACAAGTGTGAAAACTAGAGTAACTTAATGATGTTAATTTACAAATTACGAAATTTTAAATTCTGATACTACAATTAATTAGAAAATGCAATGTTATTTCGTAGTTTTAAGTTTTCACTTACGTCTGCAGTCCCCAATGAATTAATTATTTTCTCTTTTCTACTCTTAATTTTTTTTTACATGGGAAAATCCTCATGTAGACAATGATTTATGGCCGACCGGGTCCCGTCAAACACCTACCGAGCAAAGCCTCATAGCGTCCTCGGCGTTCGTGTCATGAAGATAACGAGAAGGTCAAAAGATGCCCGGGGCTGATTCTCGGTTTATGTGACTTGACGTCTCGTATGCTTAACGAAAACCGCCATTTGTATTATCAGATAACTCATACAATACTTATTCGCATTTAACTGCATATCGTATGAGATATCTGAGAATACGAATGACTCTTTTCAATAGTGACCCGAGAATTGCCCCCCTGAGTAGTGCAGAGTGCCTTGTCGTCTGTCCATTCACTGCTCCGTATACTGGACGAACCGCCTCCACGATTCGGAGACTGGAGCTTGAACTACACCAGTGCTTTTTCCATTCCACGGCCAGAGTCCTCTGAAACTCACACCGTTTGGCCTCTGTCTGTCTTTGTGCACGTCGCTATTGAAGCTGTATAGTACTTCCCCGCACCACGTGTACGAGCACGCGAGCCCTCTCACTCCGAATAGATAAATCATACTAGACATACTCGTGACCTTGCGTATAATCCAAGTTTCAAGTTTGCCGTTTTGCATCTGATACCATCGATGTCGTTTGTAACAAAATAGAACTATCTTTTGAATTCAGTTATTATAATGAAATGATAATCTTTATTTTGTTAGAAAATATTTAGTCTGTCTCCCGATATTTTCCGACAGGTTCCTAACAGCCCATTTTTTAAGAGAATCGTCTGTGCTGAGAGATAAAATGATAGACAAAGGGCTTAGGAAATAAAAAGTAGATCGTCGCCTTCGTTTTATATGTACTTTGCATTGTGTAAAAATTTTAGATTTTTTCGGAACATTATATATATATTTTTAAATATTTGTATCTGTTTTTCGCTTATATACAATTCTCCATTTTTGATTTTTTTCCGTTTTATATTTATTTTTATGAACATCAGTGAGTATACTATACTACTTTTGAGTAATTGCCAAAAAACTGCGCTTTTCAACAAAAAGGCGTAAATGCCATGAAGATACGCTCTTTTGCAGTTGCACTTTAGTTTACATATGTTTAATAGTCGTCAAACCTTCTAAACTTGATTCTTTAGTTATACGCGACTAAAGTGCGTTATAACTATTCTGTGCTGGAAACATGTAAAAAGTGTAATGTCGTACTTTTTCATCTGTAATACATTTTTTTTTGTAATATTGGCTTCGGAACCCCGTAGTGAGCATGGTCCGACATGCTCTTTTCCGGTTTTTTTTTTTGCTTTCTCTTTGCTTTTTTTGCATTAGTATCTTCAATTACCGGATCTACTTTTGCAATTTTAGGAACGACTGTCAATTTATATTTTGCCTTTTTCTGAAAGTGTGACAAAAAGCAAGCAGTCTTTATTTTTTGATTACTTTCTACTGAATTTTTACTCCGTAATTGTCCTTTTTGACAACGGACCTAAAAGGAAAACGACACGCAACAATGCCATTGCATGACTGAGTGGCGATTATTAGGGCGTGCGTATCTCGTTGAAAACCCGCCGACAAACCATTATCATAGAGTACTTTACGACCATATTATGAAAGGTAGTGGTGCAGTGATTATGTGCGTCGCTTTCGAATCGGAAGGTATCGCATTCGATTTCAACCACGGGTAGATTGATTAAGGAGTTTTTAACTTATATTAAATCGTTCGCTTTGTGTCTCGGAAAGCACACAATCTGTGGATCCCGGATATTGTGATTCTATCAACGACAGCGATCTTTAGCAGCTGCGACCTAGTGGGGACCAGCCTGAACGGCTTAAAGCTCAAACCTTTCAGACTGAAATAAAAATTTTCGTAACGTGTGCCTAGGCAATGGAGTGATTTGAATCTGACAACAACTTATGACTATCGAGCACCATACTATTTTTGTATACAAAAACCGTCATTAGCTTAGTAGTTTCATGCTCATCTGTCACATAAGAGTCGCATATGTAAACCGATTATGATATGTGTTACTGAGTGTTTTTCCCTAATTCCCTAAAGATTTAAAAATATAATTTATCATCATAAATTATCGTGCACTTGCATTAAGACATCTTGACAAGAATCCTAAAAACTTTAAACATCGTTTAAGAATCTACGTGTCAGACATAATTTACTACAGAGACTCCAAAATAGATGTTAGGATCCCGATACGTATCGGATCAGCTCGGAGATTGCTGTCTAACAACCCCTAGACGAGGAGCTCTGTCCGCCGATTGGACATTACGCAAGTATACCAGTTTTCCTGTAGTAGCGTCGAAACGATCGAACTTCCGTGCGTCCTCCGTGTCGATTCGTGTTTATTTCGTCGCCCGCCTCCTACTCCCGCTTGTACCGTTCACGGTCCTCGTTTACGCGGAACTATAATCTCATCAACGGGACGTATAGCATTTATCTACGTCGCGATTTGTTATGTCGCAGTAGAATAAAGAACATTCAGACGGTTAGCGCCGTGGTGAAGTCATTAAAATGTGTACAGAAGTATCAATAGAAGCTCTGGCGAGTATAGATTAAATGGATAAATTTTTAAATCGGTATCCCAGGCAAGGGCACGGGCGCCAGTACAATAGCGCAGGATAGCGATTCTGTTCAACTGGTTCTGGTCTGATTGGCGCGGGCCGCGCCGCCGCCGCTGAGCAGCTGACACCGACTAAAAGGATCGATTAACATCTATTTTTGTTCGCGATCACTCGGACCGGCTCCCGCCCGCCGGCCTCTTCCTTTTATTTAAACAAAGGACACCCTTTCTAAAAGAGCTTTTTCGTGTTCTGCTGAAACCAGTACGAAATGAATCACGATTACTATTTATTTGTCGCCTTACACTAATTCGATCGTAATTAATTTTTACTTTAACCATCCCGAATTTACGACTTTATGACGTTCCAAGGTAAAAACACTACAATAGTAGTACAGAATTTTTTTCCTACCAAACACAAACAGTTCATTACTTTAGAACAATATTGTAGTTATGGTCAAATACTAAGTTTTTTTGTATCATTATAATTTTTTTTAAAACTGCCTCAGTAATTTTGATACTATTGTTGTTCGTTTGCATTCATGTAAACATCGGTTGAACATTTTAATTTGTTCCCACCAACTAAAATCTGACAGGAGCAACTTTATAGGCGGTCAGTGACTCGGGGTCAGAGTGGCGGCCGGCCCGCACTCGGCCCGGCCGCCCTTCGCCATCGATTATTTCTATTTTACGTGCAGTGCCGTGTAAGCGGCGGCGCAGCACCGTTTCCGCTGTTTAAATAATCCATCAGCAGAACTGCGACCCGCTTCCGTTACGTCCCTCGTGGAGGTGCTTCGCCGTAACGTGTGCAGCACACCGATGCACCGGCAGACGCGGAGCACCGGGAGACCGCGCCGCCGACGCGGAGGAGTTTAAACGGCGCCGTCCAATAGCACGCATAAAAATTTCGAAAATCACCGTAACCCAGTTTCGTGCGTCTCGTTCTATTGTGGTTGCCACAGAGCCGTTTGTTATAATCGAGATCGGACGACGAACCCTGACACGCGAACGCGGCGCCTATCGCGATCATCTTTAGAGATAAATTTTAATGGAACTCTTTTGAGAGCTACCTCCCTACCGGCCACCGGTGAAGCCGGGCCGATGTCGTGTCGTGAGTGTTCGTCCTCATTTGACGGCCTGATATTAATTAACGCTATGTACTATAAGTGTCTATACCCGATAGAAGCGAATAATGTTTTTTTTAGGCTCGCCCGTTCGGTCGTTCCAAATTAGCCGGTGCGACTAACCTTACTCGGCATACGTACAGAGAAAAAAAAATGGAAATTCGACATGAGTAGAATTTATTAGTCCCGCAGGTAGTACGTAACGAGGCCGAAGTGAGTCCCGGAGGTTGCGTGGGCGCCACAAAAAGTTGATTGAATTTTACGTGTCGCTTGCTTGCGGGAACGGAAGAGGTCGTTCGGAGTCGGGCGGCCGTTGCCTTCGCTAATTGGCTTTACCGGCCGGCGCTCCTGCACTTTTTATGCATGCGCTTCACGTGAAAAGTATCTTATAAGTATTAATGTGTACACGATAAAAAAAAAATAACTAAATGTGAACGTAGACTGATGCTTGGGAATATGTAGTAAAGCGATCACACCACTAAGTAGGAGTCGAGAACGATAGTTTTTATTATAAAATTTTTGAGGGGCAAACGTGCTTGCGAGCCACTACAGAGAAGATGATCATCGCAGCCCATGGACACTTGCGACTTCAGACAAGTCACTAGTGCGTTGCCGGCCTTTTGGATAGGAATAGGATACTTAATGAAGTGGGAGTGATGGAAAGTAAGTCGGCCACTGGAACTCTTACTCACTGGATGAAAGGCAACAGCGGAAACTGTTACTTCACGTTTGTATTTTGTGGGTGTGTGGTATCTCATCGGTCGTGCCGGCCCATTTCGGTACTTTAGCTAAGTTTACCACAGCATTAAAAATCAATCAAATAAAAAATAACTTAATTTCGTTGGTAATAGAAATCGCACTTGAAATATGTCATTATCGAATTGTTTTCGACATTAACATTACCACCCTTCTTAAATGCTGATTAACCTTGAGAAGAAGGGGCAAGAAACTCAAAGGTTGCTCCTTTTTTACTCATCAATGCTAAGTATTAAATAATTAATAATTTAGTACAACAGTTAGAAATAAAAGTTAGCGACCGGATAACCGAGCAGTTTAATTCCATGGTTTTTTTTTTCATTAAGATATTCAGAAATGGTATATGACAGGAACAGAATCAGAAACAGAAGTTATATGGCAAAAGCCATATAACTTCTGTTCAACGAAAAGCTTAAATTCATAAATTGGCAGGTTTTGAATTTCAGCTGGGATCTTATTATAAAAGCGCACACGTTGCCCATTAAGTAAGTGATTTGCTAACTTTGTTTAAACGCATTAGCAAGATCGTTCGTACGTCTAGTGTTAATGTTATGTTGTCGCTCATTTTTGGAACGAATTTATATTTCTCTTGATATAATACCAGTTTTTCATATATGTATTTTGAAATATTAATTTATTTAAACAATTTTATTAGAGATGCTTTTGCTCTCAGATTATAAATAGCACGAACAGTACACTTCTGCAGCACAAAAATTATGTTAATATCAACAGCACGACTACCACACATAAAAGTAGTAATCGTATGTCAGCATATTGTTGTTGCTTCCGATTTCCAATCATCCCACTGTCGAGGAGTACCATCCTACAATCTTTATTTATTTATTTATTCGCGACATCAACAGTGTATCTTAAACTAAAATAACAGATGCAATTACAATTTTTGAAGCCAATCACAGATGATCCTCTGGTTAATTAAGTTTCTAATTACAAGTTATCGAAAAAAGACAAAATCATGTTTGAAGAATAAGTATTATATTTAAAAATATATAAGTAATGTACAGAATATACACAGATAATATACATACACACATACACGTACGCGTGCACGCACACACGCACACACTTAAAAGTTTGATATTTTCACAACTTTAAGGGACTGTAGACTTGAGTATATGGTTGGAATTTCATCTGGATACCTCCACGCGTTCCCAGCATAAAGGGTTTTAACAGACGGATAACAAAGTGATCCTATAAGGGTTCAGTTTTCCTTTTAAGGTACGGAACCCTAAAAACCGGAACTAGATTGGAATTAACAGCAAGATAGATCAACATAAAGATCATCTTCTATGTCGACGCAGGCGAAACCGCAGGGGAAAGCTAGTACATAAATATTTTTTACAACATGCATTTATATCGTCACATGTCAATTAGTATAAAGTTTAAAGGTACAGGCATCCGATTTGATCTGGGGTAAGTAATTAATTTTATTTCCATTTTCCGAACTAGACAAACCTACAATTATTTAATGTAAAACAATGATCTTCAATGGTTTCATCATTACGTAGGGATACGGCATACATACTCGTTTCGTGACAAAAATCAATATGAGTAAGGCTTTATAATTAAAAAGATAAGAATCTCGCCACTCTGGCAGTTTGCATCGTGCGGCTCATGGTAATGGGTAACGTGCGGCTGTTACGGCTAAATGGAAATAGCAGTCTGGATGGGATTGTAAAGGCTGCGCGTCGTCCGTTCTGCGCGCGAGGATCATGAATTCAAAACGGAAGAAATACCTGAGCGGATACAACGTTCTCCCACCGCCTACGGCAATTAACTTCCGCGCCGAGCGTGACGAACGCGGTTATCTCGGTGCGTGTATACCCATCGTGGAAACTCTGCGAATAGACGGCAGATCTCTTAAAATCTGCGCATACGTCGGCTCATTCGTTATGATCCAGTTTTGAACGCGACTTCGCCTACGTTCAGTTTATTTTAGATGTTTGGTCGATTGTTTCGCAAGAATTTGTACCTTTTTTTCCTGGTGAAATTCGGTGATATATATATATATATTAATCTTAATCGACTTTGAAGGTTCGTCCTAAGAAAATAACACTACTTAAGGTGTTGTTAGAAAAATATTTTGTTTATTAGTATTGTTTAACCTATAAGAATAATATTCCGCAGTAAATTCGATAACCACAAGCTTGAGATAGGAAAAAATGTATATCACTAATAACTTTATGTTGATGAAAAAATGCACGAAATACTTTTTTTAAAGAGGGAATCTTAAATGTACCTTGTTGTAATCAAATGTTAATTTTTAGATGGAGATTTGAAAGAAGATTAATTTGGTATCAGATAATTCGATGTAAGTATAAATGTTTTTTCTCTTTTGTACGAATAAAATAATTGCTATGATATCACATGCAAATGCTAACTCTAACTCGTATATTAAATAGCAGTGCGCTCTGCGGTCGACCCTTGTTTTAAGGACTTCTCAAATATTTTTCAATGACTTACTTTTCTTTTGGAAATACTACGGCAATGGCAGGTGACGTGCTACTGCAGAAAGTTAAGCCGTTGCCTGAAAAATTTGCACCTGGCGAGGAACAATGTTTCTATTTATTACAGTAATTAAGCTCACATTTAAATTTTCGATCATTTTAGATTTTATTTAGTGTTTCAAAGAGGAATACCTAACAGGATAACTTTTCCTTAATAAAAAAAAAATAATGTTTTTTAAAAAACTGAACCAAAAATATTTCTTGCATTTTATTCAATTAAATTCAATTTTCAATGCTACGTTAACGCATGAATGTTAACCATTTTGTAATTATAGGGATATTTTAATTGTAAAATCGTTCAGAAGACTACATTTTTAAGTTTTGCACTCACGTTATTTTATTCTATGTCTGTGTCAACGCACGTTCATTATATATATATATATATCTCTCTTGATGCATCACACGTAAAAACTCACACGGACTCGCATTTTTAACTGGGTTGGGCCCCACGGTCGTCGAAGGCCACATCTTCAAATATTCAATTTACTTTTTTGGTATCAAATATTCTAGTTATGTTTTATACTGAAATGAAATATATACCCTTCATCACTCAGGACCCGTGTAATGTGCGCATAATTTCACGAAAATCAATAGAACTGTGAAGCTTCGAAAGCGAAAAAAACGACCACCTACGAATTTACAAGTGAAGTTATTGGATTTGACGCCTCGTATATTGTAACCGTCTGATCGAGGTGGTTTTAAAGGAGACCTTGTCGGTGATGCCACACGACATTCTCTTAACGGTGTCGTATTGAAGATGACTCAACTCCCCGGTCCGGCTTTCGTGTTTGACCGGTCCACGCACTCGATGGACCATAAATAATAAATCTAGAATGGGTAGTTCCGCTTTCTAACCGTCAGTAACCATATCATCTACCATAATCCTAATAATTCAATACATACCCTTTATCTGTGTAAATATGGACAATGTTTACAAGTGTTTAATTAAAATACCTACATGTGACACAAAAATGCGACGGCTTCCTGTTATGGCGCGGCGCCCACACGATCGGTATTCAGGCGAAGGTAATGGTCAGTACCCTTAGGTCATTGAGTCGCTTTACTAAGACAAGACACCACTACTACGGCGTTTTCTCTTTCACGACGAGCTTTCACGCACACAAATGCATATCGAATGTGCGGTAGTCGAATATCTAAGTCGGCTAGTCTACCAAACATCTGGATTAGTTAGAGGGCTACAATACGATATTGTAAAATAGTTTAGGATGATAGATGATAAGATGTATTCAGATTTGTATGTCGTATTTATAATATTGATTATAATATTCTATTAGCCTTTCTTTTAGTTGTTGTTATAAAAAAGTTCGTTAGGTGCAGTTGGATAGATAAAAATGGATGTTATAAAAAAATCAAAACGAGATTCATAAAATTTAACTTTTATTAATTGTAAGTTAATAATTGTGTAGTGTGCCTGTGCAAGTAAATATTTCTATAAACAAAATTATTGTTCCTATTAAATTCCGAAGAAATATTGATATCACGAATGAAATATAATATAAATTCGCCTACTATTACTGATTCGCGATGATTACTATTTTATTGCGTTTCCTAAATCATTTACAAATATTGATAATTTTTAAAGTGGATAACAGTCCGTAGTCGCATTAATTAACTGCAGAAAATATTGAAGCAGTATGTAATACACATACACACACACACATAAGGATATATTTTCGTATGTGTGTATATATATGTGCGTTCGTGCGTGCGTATGTGTGTGTACATTTTATTATAAAAAATTGTAGATAAGTTATTTTCATTTGCTTTCGTTTTATGTGACGGGAAGTCGGGAAGTCGATTAGTCTGATCTATATACAATTATAACGATTAATGAGATTTTTGACTATTGTAAGGTGAAAAATTCTGATTGCAATTGCCAACAGTTTGATTATAATTTCTTTATTATGAACCTATAAACTTTCAGATATATATACAAACAAACACAAAACAGCTCGTTTTTTTTTTTCGTTTTAAGTAAATTAAGTGTACAATATTCGAATGTCAGGTGTATGGATTCGATTTTTTATACAACGTAAACTACATTTAAAAAATACGGAAGGAAGCTACTCTTGCAATATATCTAAACCAGTAAGTACTACTAGATAATGTGATAATGATTTCGAACAAAACTATTTTAAAATTGTAAAGTCTGGAATTAGTGTGTTATTCTTGTTGCTATTACAACGTTAATATTTGTTGTTTTTTTTCCTCTGATGGGTTTAAATAAAAAAAAAATTGTCATAAAATTCTGACCCAGCGAAGGAGCGTTCGTGGCTGACTGATGAAGCGCAGAACATTGTGTTTGAACCAGAAAGTGGGATCGAACGTGACCCGGGCGAATTATCCGATAAGTTTTTAGCTCAAGTCAAATCAAATCACACGCTTCGTGCTTCAGAGATTACTTTAAAGCGATACCACGATATAAAGAGGAGGTTGTCATCGCCTGTTCACTTCACAAATGACGGGCACCCGACCGATGAGTGAACGAGGAAGCACATACAAAAAATGAAATAGCAGTGTGCGCGTGGCCTGAAAATAAAAGACGTAAGCGCCTAACCACATAAAATTCGTACAAAATAAACGATGCTATTAAACAAAAAAAAAACTGTTTTACCAGTTTGCCGAACATTGTTAATACAATTATCCCGAAAAAAATCACAGAGAAATCCGTTACCGATTCCAAATAACAGCCAAAAGGGTAAATTATCACGGTCTGTTTTGAAAATTAATTCTATCGAGACAATTTTGTCCAATCTTGTATTTCTCTTACTGTACAATAATTTCAATGGTTAAAAAATATATACTTAAAAATGATACACGAAACTCATGCATTTAATGAGAACTGGGAAAAAACAAAGAAACAAGTCTCTCCATCACTGCATCATCTTAAGTCGTCGGTCCCGCACGTTGTAACCAAAATGGTGACAACGGTCGTTATCAGCCTTCAACTGTACTCAGTAAAAGTGAAGAGCTGAAATTCTAAATCCCTCAATCTAATATAAATAGATCGTGGAAGGGCATACCTCGGACATGGGATGATGAAAACCTGACACAATAATAACAATGTATCGTAATAAGAAGAAAAAGCAATTAACAAATATATTATTGTTAAAATGCGGTCTGAACTGTTAATATTCTGCTAACGGTTTTTGAAATTGAAGATACCTTTCGACCAATTAAGTTTTTTTTTTAATACTCTTTTTACTGTACTACGTTCCAATATATATTTTGTGACTCTAAGTTTGAAATAATAGCAAAACTAAAACATACAAAGCTGCGTCAAAAGAAAATGCAAAAAGCTAGAAAACAATCCTACTGGAAGAACACTTTATTAACAAATAACATTCAGTATATTGTATTATTCATTTAATGTTTTAGATTAGTGTTACACTATATTTATTCTTGACTTTAATTCAACCTTTCGAATGAAAATTACAGCATTCCTTCTGTTGCCTGCTGTGTCTGTATTTCCTTGTCGTTAAATTTCCAGAATTTTCGTTTAATTTCGAATTACGCCACACGACTACAACATATGCAATAAGCGGTGCGGTCGTGGCGGTATTTGTGCACGGCCGAGGACCGGTCGGCCGGCGCGCGCGCCGACAGGGTTACCCCAGTAACGAAACGGCGTTGCTGTTTTAAGCTCTTTAAACTAACATTTTCATTTAATTTATGAAAGAAACTGGTCGTAAAATATTTAATGCACGGCGCCTATCTCTTAATTTATGTAATGGACGTATTTACGATGTTTAAATTCTTCGACCTACTTACTCGGCGTATGAATATTCCGGAATTAAAATCGGTTATTCGGTACATCACTGAGACTAGATGGCGCTACTGTTGACTTTTAATGCTTTTCAGATCTGAATTATGTATCAGATTTGAATTCCAAATCTCTTCCATGCTTTACTATCTATATCCAAACCAATTTTATTCACTATAGAGATGGTATAATTCTTTAAGGACGCTACGCATTCGAGGTCGCCACAGTCCAATGACGACATGCATTCTTATTACTTTTTTTCTCCTGTCTGACTCGTATTTCGACATAGAGTAGTAATCTGTGTTCAATAAAAAAAAAATACAAATTATAAAGCTTAAATTGTCACAGAAAGCTTTCGTTAACAGATTAAACAATTTCAATAGTTCTCTGCCCCGATATTGGTTAATATTAAAAACCGTTAATTGACCCACTCACCTGTTAACTGACCTGAATACGTGTGAGTTTTTTATATTCGCATCCGCACTCGCCGGATTTAGGATATTTAAAATGTATAGACTTTTCACCCGTTTTTATTTACCCTTCGGATAAAGTATGAATTATAAAGCGTTATTTTCTAATTTTGATAATTTTTGATGATAACAATTAGACCTGGTTTTTACCTGTTAAATAAGTAAATCATGCAGCTTATAGTAGCATAACATGAGAATATTACAGACCAGATAGATTTAAGAATCTGCGAGCTCTCTTTCTGAAAACTGTGCTTGCTCTACGAAAATTCAATTTGGGACCCTTTTTTAATTCAGCGTGTAGGAGAACATATTGGGCACAATAAAACGAAATTCTTTTTGATGTTCTAAAGTAACCAGACTGACTTCATACATATGTTCATTAAAATTTTGAAACAAGCAAAATTATGATTAAACGCGGTATATATTGATAACCAAGAATCTATTTATATAGGCCGTTTGTTTATAAACAACCGTAAACAGGGTGGCGACGTAGTGGAGAAAGTAAATTCGGGAAATAAATAATTAAGCTATTTCATAGCTCTTATTGCGGACTTTGAGCGCGGCGACCGAATCAAGAAATTCCGTAACGAAAATGAAACCTAACACCCCCCACTCCGCCTACCATGTAGCTCGGCCGAGCGTTCGCTTAACGTGTATGTATATGGTATGACTGTACGAAGCTCGCACGGATCGAGACGAGCTGCTCCGAAATCGGACGAATATGTAAGCAACTGTTTGTGAGAAAGTATATAGGTATATAGGTATCTATCATATCTTTATAATGCCACATTCACCGCATGTGCCCCGTAAGTATACATGTAGGTATATATGACTACATAGGTGTACCTATGTACAACAGTGAATAGTTATACGCGTAATATTTGTGTATAAAGTGTTTTAAATATGAATGAACAAAGTGCATTTATTAATGAAGAAAGTGATGAAAACTTGAATTGATATCAAAAAAAAAAATACTGCATAAATAAATAAATAATTATAATTGCTTAAGTTGATAAAAAATACTATGCAATAGCTTTACCGCGGCAGTCCCCGAGTGCCATACGTTTAATTTTTTTTTCTTTCTCTTTAAGAATCCAGGCCATTTCATCTCAATTATTTGCTTTAATGTCATCGGCCGCTGGTGGCGGTAAAAGCTCATATTGATAAGTACCTTTCCGTTTCACAAACGGAACATCATCTTGTTTCGGTTCATCCGTGTTTCGCTCGACCGTGTTTCGACCACGTTTTTTTTTCCTGTGACTTTTTGTCGAACATGTTCCATTTTTCACCCGCTATAATCAATGATTATGGTTCGAAATCGTTTAGCTTTAACAGAGAATGACAAACGGAAAAGCGGTTCCTGAGGTTCATCGTAAATATGGGACTTTTTCCATAATTTTGCTCGGAATTTTATAATGACATATTACAGTTTCGCGATCAATGAGTATCGGGTATCAAGGTACCGTCACGTCGCCGGTGGTCGTATTTATTTAGATTTATTGGAATGCGAGGGCTTAGATCGTTATTGCCTGATCTCAAAAGAAGCGAAAAGATAGGAATGAAGTAGCGAAAAACAGGTGATGAGGTAAGACATGCCACAGGAGGATAGGAACTGTCCAACTGTGGGCGCGCCTCCTTCATTCTTTTCTTTTTGCACTGAATGACAGACTATTGAATTAATTAGATTTTAGAAATTAATGTACACGCCATGCATTCAATACAATAAAAAATTAACGAGAGGTGTCGTGGGACGTCCGGTAGGAACTAAATTACTTGCGTTATTTTTTTATGTACCTATTATTAAATATCAATCACAGTGAAGAAATAGTAATAAAATTGTAATTTGATGTATATTTTTTCGAGTTTCGACGTGAATATGTCTTTAAATTCTCTTCTATACTGGGAGGCAATTCAGAAAACTAATGGTAACAAAATCGGAGGGTACAGTTTGATGATGCAACTACATCTCTATCATCTATATCCAAAATTTAATTACACCACTCGATACCTAAAGGATCAAAAGATTCGTTATGTTTAGTGAGAACTGTGAAGCATCGCCCGCAGCGTAAGGGTACGAGCTGATGTTTTACGTCGTTTAGTTGCGTCAAAAATTTCTTTTTAGTACAAATTTTATTCTAACAAGCTATAATCTTTATTTAAGTTTCAGTCTTCAGCTATTGTCAAAATCTGTCAATTATGTATACGTATAAAATATCAGTAACAAAGAGTTATAGAAAAATGTATAAATAGAGTTAAAGTAAAAATTTTAAATGAATAATGCAATATAGGCCTACAATCCTCAAAAAGGCAAATCAGAATATGAAGATCGCATACCATCGAAAAAGACTTCTCAATAACAATCCAGAGATACCCATAAAATACTACATGACTGCCGGGGACATAAAAGAATGGAGGCGTTCCAGCAGATCAACGACGGCGCCAGTACACCTACGGCCGGCGCGACCGCGGCTTTATATAGACACGATATAGACAATTGCCAGCTACTGCTTTGTTAAATATTTGCTTAAAATATATTGACCACAAAAATACTCTACCTTAAACTACTTTACCAAAAAAAGTCCAGAAAGATATAACAAAATAAACAATTCTAAAGTTATAATAGTTGTAGCTGTTTCAGTTAAGACTCAATTTTTGGAAATTGTATATAAACATTAAATATTGCAAATAATCACCAAATCTTAGCCAGCAAAAAGTCACCAAATTAAGTATTACGGCTTATAAGTCTCTTCCGCTCTCGAACAGAAAGTCATATCCCAGTTAGTACCAATTTCGAATGTAAAAGTTAGGAACGTTTACATAATCGTTCATCGTTCGTCCCATGACACATTTGACACGAGTAGGAAGTGACCATACTCTGAGAAAAAGAAAATTGCCACGTATAATGCGTAGTTTAGTGATATTTCAAATATTATATTTATTGATGAATTATCTAAAGGTAACTAGATATGCTGACTAAAAGTAAAATCAAAAATTAAAGTCGGTTAAAAAAGTAATTATAAGGCATTGAAAATTCTATCCCATCTCTTGCAAAACGGACTAACGTTATTCTATATGGCGCTAGTAGACAATGACATCACTGGTAGTAATGCCTTCTCTGTCTAATTAGCAATGAAAAACAGGCATTACTCGAATATTTTTAGAGAGTTATCAAAAAAAAAATCTCTTTTTCTACATTTTTATTCAAATCAAAACATTTAAATAAAGTAATATAAAAAAAAAATAGTAAACTACCCTATTGTTCAAAGTTTCTCAAAGATTATATTTGCAGGCATCTTTTGAATTGGCAATTCGACTTGAATATACCTAGTCATCTTCATAGTCATCTACATAGATTAGTATGAAGCGAATTTTTTTTTAATGGTGGTTAATTAATTGAAGGTCATGAAAAATTCAGACCTTAGTGAACATTTTAAAATACTACAAGGTCAAACTATAAGAGTTCGTTTACTATGGGAAAACAATGACTTATCAACAGTAATTTACTTTTATATGGCAGCGAGATTTCAAATATTTGGACGATAATTTAATGAAAATTGGGTTAAAATTTTGGTACTCATTTATTGTTTTTGCGTTAACATAGTTTTAGTCTAAGTAATTGGTTCTAATAGAATAGCAAGATGTTAAAGTTTTGGTTATATATAGAAATGGCGTTTTAATCTTGACGATCATTTATTATTTTTCGCTGGAATAAAATGTTCTTTTAACGTCATATCTTACTGAATACGTTAAACGTTGCTAATTATGTTCACACCTAAAATGTAAAAAAATATTTGATTGCTATCGCGCATAACACTTACGGAAGAAACCCCAACTTCGTTGATTTATGAGTCGATGTATTTAAGGATACGTTGGAAGTTGTGATTTTTGGCTAGTGGGCTGTTCAATGAAAGTGTGAACCTGGAAGTCGTTAGGCCGCCCACTTGTAATGGCCGCACTTCTCTCCTAGTTGTTAGCTGGTTTTCTCTCTTGCAACAGAATTTTCTATTGTTTTATTTTTGTATCGATGCACGCGTAGGCCTTCAAGGTGGAGGTGTAGGGGGTACGTACGGTTGCCCTATTTAATAATTTAACACGTATTATAGAAATGGCGTATTTTTTTTGTTTACATAATATTATTTTCAAAATGTCCATTATTTAAGATATCAAAACCGGCCAGTCACAATCAAAGTAATCAAAAAGATTTGATTAGAACGGTATTACCAATCGATAATTAAAAATGACGTAAAGACTTCCTCCACGACCTTTTATTTCTGTTTCGCTAAATGGTAGATAGTAATTAAAAGATACTCATTCATTTCATAATATTAATACCGTTAAATTAATATGTCCTCAATAGCAATTTATTTAAACCTAATGAGTAAGCGAGCATCGCCTGTACCGGTGATGTTTTGAACCGTATTAACATAATACGCAATAGTTATGTCCGTGTAGTATTCCTCGACGGTAATGTGTGTGCATTGTGATGTAATCTGTTTCTGCCGGTACGCCTTTATTCCGAGTAATAGCGGCGACTGTCGTGGAAACGAGCACGAGGTAGGAAGCTTGATTTGATGCGATTCTCCGCCCGCCCGTGCCCGCGCCCGCCCGTGCCTACGGGCGCGCGATCGCTTTCTTCTTTATGGTCACTACCGGCGAATGACTACATTGGCTCTCATTTCATTGTGTTCCTTTACAAAGGAATTGTATGTTCATGTAGTGGCTAAATCGGATAGATAGAGATTTTTCATACGTTTTATATAAACCGATTCTCACTTAAAATTGACATTTCGGGTTTAGTGGTGAGTAGAAAATACGGTTCTAGATGTTTTTATACTAATTCCAAATATGTATACAATTTGAAGCTATTTTTACAACTTACAAGCTTAGAAAAAAAAAGTTGGAATGAGTTCAATGAAATCAACTGGTGTTTTATATACGGTACAACAAACTCTGCCGCTCTGAATTGCCTGCGAATGATGCAATGCGCAGGTAACGCTCCCAGGCCCTTCCTTCTCTCCCGCGTTCCCATTTTACGCCATTGCGACGCTTATGTGACAAACTTGGCAGCGGCAGAGTTTCGTGCGTTGTACTATATATCTCTTATTTTATTCTGTGAATTAGCGCTTTTCAGTTGAATTCTTGATCCATGCGACGCAACCATTGACAATACATATTTGTCAAATTTTTTCACGAGTACATGCATATATATTTTTTTCTAAAAATAGTACATATGACCTTATTTTGTAGATATAACCTTTTATACGAAGCTGATCTTTATTTCGTTATAAAAATATACATATTTTCTTTATTGCAAAAAAAAATACTATAGGCATTGAAATTCTATATAACATAATCGATTTTTTTTAAAGTGAAACTTCTTAAGCAGCGATTCCATGATCGATAATTGTACGAGAGTTGAGAGTGAATTTCCAAGGATTTCTTCATGCTTTAGGTACATTTCGTTACATGAGGGAGAAGAAAGATATAGAGTCGAAACGAAAGAGATCTATACATTCCGATACCATTGGGGTGGAGAAAAAGAGACGACGTCACGCAACGACACAAAGTTTTGTTTTATACTAAAATAAGTTAGTGCCGCACATGCGCGCTGTAGATGTACGCATCAGACGCTATATGTGAACAGCGGAGGTACCACGCGTTGTGTAATTAATGCTTATCATTCTTGTGATTATTTATGTAAGAAATATATGTTATTTATAAAGTTCCACTTCTATTATGTATACGGTGCTTCAAGCGAATTTTTAGGGTTCCAAGCCAAAGCAGCAAAAAAGGAGCCCTTATAGTTTCATCATGTCCGTCCGTCCATCACAGTCATTTTATTAAAAAACTACAAAACATATATTGATGAAATTGATAGTGTAGATATATCGTATAAGCTGCTACTTATTTTGGTAGTTAAATAACAATAATAAATATTTTAGGGGCGGCACTATACATGTAACAGAAGATGAAAAAAATTTTTTTCAGCAAACATCAACGTGTAGCACAATTTCGACAGTTCTTTTAAAAACACTTTAAGGTTGCTAGGCAATTTTTCTGATTACGTGAGTATTTTCGGAAATAATAGCTCCGAAAGTAGTAGAAATTATTCCCCCCTCGGCCCTTTATTGTCTAAACCGTAAGTCCAAAAAATATATGACGAGATAAACGCTTAATTAATAATTTCAACATGATCGGATATATTATTTTTGAGATACATATTTCTGAAAAATTGCGTTTCTCAACAAAAGCATGTAAGTGCTATGAAGATACGTTTTTTTGCTGATGCACTTTAGCTTATCGAGCTTAATAGTAATAGTCGAAATACCTATTTCTTTTTCTAGTTATAGGAGATTAAAGTGCTTATAGCTATTCTGTGCGAGAAACATGGAAAAAGTGTAGCAACGTATTTTTTTTCATCTGTAGTGCATTATTTGTAATGATGGCTTTGGAATCTTATGGTCTGACATGCTCTTAGCTATTTTTTTTTTGCGATTCCATTCTATTTATCTTCAAAAACGTAATCAAATAACCTATATACTTTTTCTTCTACTATTACTATACGCCCATAAAAGCTCTATAATTATTAGTATACTAATATGTATAGTATAGTAATAATTACAGAGCTTTTATGGGCTAAGAGTACAGAATATAAATTTAAACACGACGTTTCTTTTTTTTCACGCCCTTTTCCTGTCGTTGAAACGACGATCGATATACGCCAGTAGCGACCGACGGCGAACTAAACAACCGTAAACCCGATTTCATTTACTGCGGCGTTAAAGTTTAATGTTACCGAAATGCACCGTCGAATGATCATTAATTGTTTGCGCCGAGCCGGCGGCCGCTCGTGCGGACGTACCAATTAGGCCTTCGATCGCGAACCGGAGCTCCGAATGCGGCTGTGGGGCTTTCACGACCATCGTATGCGCGTTCCGTTCCCTAGTTCCGATTAGAACTTAATTCTGCCAATTATCAGTTCCGTAGTTCGGCGGCGAACGTCAGAGTTCGGCTTTCGATGTATCACCTAAAATTGTATTAGCTCTTTTAGGGTTCCGTATTTATCTGAAGGGTCAAATGGAACCCGTGCGTGGTGAGACTTCGTTGTCTGCTTTTCTACATATTTTATTAGCCATTTTTTAGCGACGCAATAGAATTCATGTGTTGTTTTTGAAAATTTTCGTTTTGCATTAAATATATTGATTTCCGATTTATATCCAACTTGCTACAGAATACTGTTTTCCCTCAACTTGCAAGCTTAACAATCTATAAGAATTGGCGAACATAGAGAGTTCGATGTATATTACAAAAAAAAAACGTTTCAGACGTTACCGAAAAAAGTAATAATATATTTTACCACCTCTAATGCCACAACTCAATTTATTTTTAAACCCTATACTGTGCAGAACCGCCGAGAAACGAATTAGACACGTGCTTAAGCGATGTATTTTATTTGGTTAACGCTGACCTGATTCAACAGCTTAGGCCGACGACGACGCCGTCTCTCACCTGAACCCTTCTAAAATGTCACGTACCGTGTGTGCGCGCACTACTTTGTTACTATTTTTACTAGGGACTATTACTTACGCCTACCCTTCTGCGAAATAGGCGTGAAATTATATTATTATCAGTAAGTTCCGGTTTTACACGTCTTCCAGAAATATATTAGATAATAGGAATAGAAAGTAGTATAAACTCATTTCAAATTGTCCATAGATCTGGATCCTATTGCGCGACTTCTAGTGCATTTTCTGTTTTAAAACAAAAAGGAAAACTGTTATTGTAAAGACATTACCCGTATCTCTGTGCTGGCTGATATGGTGAAAATGAGCGTCTGTCACTTTTTGCATCAGTCACGTCTCCAGGAAGCAGAACGTCGATATGAAATCCTTTATGGGGACGGGCGTCGAGACTAGGACGTGCATGGATTAGTCTATGTTACGTTCGAGTATGTACCTATCGAGAGTTGTACATCGATTTGTTCAAGGCGTGCGTCGATCACGCCGCGAGCGATCTTAAATTTTGTACAGATCGGGACGGCGAACAGACAGGTTCAGAATTATTGCGGTCGGGATTTATGTCCTAGGCAACTCCAGGCGGGCGAACGAGCTCTTACTGCCTACGCGATGTATTTTAGTTGTTTTGATACTTATGCTATTTTTATTATTGCTCGTTATTTGTTTACACAATACAACATCACGAACCATTGCGCGGCCATGATCCGATTAAAATAAACACGGCAACGCGCTAATTAATAGCGTCTATTTGGTGCAACAAATGCAGTAATAGGTACTTCAGTCGCGCATGCAATGCCGCTCTCATTGGCAATCAATAGTTACAGCACGAATTGCGTATATTATTTTTTATTACTAATACGGCGATAATAATGCGAGAGGCTGGCAGTGCACTGGGTAGGGAGATGGCCAAAAATTAAAAGGAATACATACATAAGAATAGTTAAAAACGAATAATGGGGTCGTATTTAAAAATTTAAACATTATGTATACATCGACCCATACAAGGTGCGCTATTTATTTTATTTTAATATTAGAACATGACCGTTACATAATATCTGTGCATAGACTATCTAAAATTATACTATAAATTAGACTGTGGACACACTATACTCCACCACACTAATATTTCACGGGGCCGTGCTAATGTGTGTAGAAAACGACTTGTGTCTGAAATCGAGACAGTCTTACTGCAAGTCTTGGAATGGGGTAACACTAACTTTGTCAAATTCAACCTCCGAAAGATACAACTTTGCGCGTTTACTGCTAAAAATCCCTTTTCTTTCCTATTTCTCTTTGGAAACAATTCTTAGTGCCACACTGAGTATCGGGATTCTTGATGTCGACATATCGAGAGCAGCGTTCAATTTAGCAATCATCGAGAGAGTAAAGCTGCAACTAACTTCTAAAAAGCTTGGAGTGCTCAATAGAGCGCGACAGTACTTCAAGCCGGATCATCGCCTCTTAATTTATAAGGCGCATGTCCGATCTCGTCTAGAGTAACTGTTGTCACCTTTGAGCTGGAGTACCCCGACATCAACTTTTGCCTCTTGACTACATCGAACGTAGAGCATCTCGAATCGTCTCGAATCATCGGCGACCCTATAATATCCGGCCAGCTCTACCCGTTGGCTTTGCGAAGAGATGTAGCATCTCTGTACAAGCTCTATCGCGTATACGATGGCGAATGCTCCGAAGAGCTATTTGACGTCATTCCTGCCACTGATTTCCGACATCGTTCCCCTCGCCGAAAATACATCAGCAGCATCTTGATGTCTAGCATTCTACTATCGTATACGTTTCATTGAAATTTTCAATCACATACTGTGGTGCTTTGGAATGACTTACCATCGGCGATATTCCTAGACTACACAAAAAATAGCGTACTCCTCTGAAAAGCCAGCAACGACTAGTGACTCCTCTGGAGTTGCAGATATCCATGCACTGCGATGATCATTCACTAACTAGTAGCATGCATGCTCGTTTGTTCTTTAAAAATGTTATAAAAAAAATTTATATCAACAATAAAGCTTTTTTCTAGAAAAATGGTTGAATATGTTGTATACTATTTTGAGCAAAAAAAAAAAGATTTTATACGTAGGAAATTTCACTGAAAATTTCTGGAACTAATGAGAAAAAAATACTATTAATGGTCAAAAATGAATTTATTGCTTCCCAAAATATTCAGCGTTAGCATAAATACACTTTTTCATACGAATAAATATTTATGACACTTTGTTTTGAAAACATTTATGACACTCCTCCCTGGTGACCTCGGAGACATGTTTTTCATAATCTTTGACAGCCTCTTTTAGTGATGAAAATCGTTGACCGCGTATTTGGTTTTTCATTTTTACGAACAAAAAAAGTCAGAAGGTGTTGGGTCGGGACTCTATGCAGGATTGCTCATACGTTGTATGTTTTTCTTCTTCAAAAATATATTTGTCTGTTTGGCCGTGTGAAAACTGGCATTGTCGTGGTGCAAGATGATATGATGTTTGGAGTCATTTTCACGGAATTCATCAACAACTTCCGGCTAACAAGTGGTCATGTACCGATTACTATTCACGGCACAACAATTCTCCAAAGCAACAATAGCCACTTGTTCATTTTATTAAAAAAAGAAGCTATCAGCAATCATCTGCTTAGAGGCACTTTACTCGCACTTTGGTTGGTTTCGGCTCATGTCGATAGATAGACCCATACGATCGATTGCTGCTTTGTTTTGGAATCGTAGCAATAAATCCATGTTTCATCACCTGTTACTATGTCCCACACCAAATTTGACGCCCTTTCCTTGAATCTGATAAGCGTGATATTGCATTGCACTAAATAACGCGGTCCGTTTTTTGAGTCTCGGTCAAATTGTGTGGGATCCACCGCGAGCACCTGTTTTTCATACTGAAATGTTTGTATAAGATTGATTGTATTTGACTCATGCTTATTCCTGAACATACTCGAATCTCATGGTGGGTCACATGCTTGTCTGTTTCGATCATACGGCGCACAGCATCTATGTTTTTGTGGTTGACAGCGCTGGACAGGCGATCATCACGAAATTCGTCACTGGGATTGACACGACCGCGCTTGAATTCTGCACACCAGTTATAAATAGTCGTCTCGGATAGTGCTTAATCGCCAAAAGCAGTTCCAAGCCGAACGAGGCTCTGCTGAGCTGTCAAATTACACTTAAAAATCGTAGAAAATCATATTATAAACATATTCACGACTTAAATTCATAGTGATGAAGTCACGCAATTTTTAAAATGATTCCACAATGTAAAAGCAATTGACAATTAGATAAAAAGAATTGTATTTTACAGCCAAAGGGTTCCATTTTCAATTGTGGCAATTACTTTTTAAATATTGTTTATGTAAGTGGCCAGTTCCAAAAACTTTTAGTGCATTTACGTAGATAGCAGGATTATTGGGTTTTAAGTTCTCTTTCTCGATATCCTTTTAAACTGACTTTAACAAAAAGTCATTTTTAAATTAAGGGAAAACTGATTTTTGTTGAAAATAAATCGAAAAAGAGGTTGTGGAAGAAGGGCTCAATATTTCAATATGATATCAAATGGAAGATCCATGCGGATTAATGCCTTCAAAGACAATAAGCTGCATTAAATAAATTTCACTACAGTATTTAATATTACTTGATAATTATCTATAAATCACGTTTGGGCCCGCTATCACGACCTCCTTTTGAACTCGCTCTTAATTAAAAGCCACTTATAAATTAATTTTGACTTAAGAACTGACCTGTTAAGTCAAAATTCATTTATAAATACAACCTGTAAAAGTAACGGTGTTAATAGTTAATTTAAAAGGAGGTCATGGAAGTAGCTTTTAATTTTGTAAATCAACAATAAAAATATAAATATGAAGTATTTAGATAGTCATACTTTTAAAGTTTTGCAGCGTTCAATATTGGATTATTTTTTATGCTTCCTTTGTAATTTGTTATCTATTTTTTTGAATACTCCTGTCTGTTTTGACATCATTCCTTTAGAAGGGTAGCAGTATTTTGTATAAAATTTACAATGTGTACCTTTCTAACTCAACTTCGGCGGTCCCGTATAAATTAAAGTGTGCATTTCTCACTATAGATTTTCTAAGCGTCTCCAGGCCGATATGGATCTCAATCTTTAGTCGTATCAGGTTTTACTCACCCCACTGCTGAGGCATATTCCCCCGCAATATTTTTATTTCAGATCGAAGGACTCGGGCCACAAGCCTTCCACGTTGGCCCATTTTAAATCGAGGGATGGTAACGGCCGTGGTCACCAATGAGGTGACAACGCCCGGGTTCAACATCATGACGTGTACCCTTAGGCACGTAGCGAGTGGTCTTTAATTTGACTTAAAAAAATCATTAGTCGATTTTTCCGTGGTCGGGATGAAACCTGATACCTTCTGGTCCGTAAGCAGCGCTCTAGCTGTCAACCACAGGACCTCCACCACGTCGCTCGGCGGTGTAGTTGTTAACTAGAAAATTCTTTCGTAACAATATTAAATCTTAACGATATTAATTGTAGCGTTGAAAACATGACATGTATTTTGGTATTTTTAGTAGTTTTTTTGTTATTAAACAGCGATGGACGAATATGTGTGCATCGTTCGATTTATATTGGCACGGCGGTGTGTTCGCTCCGTTTGGATGCGGCTCATCCGAATGAAGTAATTTTTTACATTACGTCCCCCGCTTCATACTTTTAATGAACGAAAATAAAACTTCATTGTTACCTACGTCATAAAAATAAGCATACGCTGGCAACTTTTAAAATCCAATACTTTGGTCTGGGCGTTGACAAATCGGTTGACACACATGCAATTTTATATGTATAGATAATAGAATTAAAAAATCTGAATATTTAAATAGTGTATTGTCAAGTTAATCATTTTAAATAGTCTTTTGTTTTGAATGGGCATTCGTCAAAAAGAAAATATCACTATCCTACTTCTGGTCTATAATCTATGCCGTACGTACACCTATCACACCGACGACACACGTTTACCTGTCGGTCGCTCGCGTGTGCTTAGACCGGCCAATAAAAAAATGACTTGTGTAACACTCGCCGTCGGTATGCCGCCGGCCGGGGCCGCGACGTGCCCGTCACGTGAGTCACGTACGGGAACGGTTATTTCTCGGAGATCGATGAGGACGCCTTTGCGTTTGTTAAAGTTTAATCGACGTTTGAAATACTTCTCTGACGTAGACGAGAGAAGGCCTGCCGGGATTTATCATGTGATAATGTTTCTTGATTGGCATGAGTTTCTTAAAGATTCTTATTGTATATGTGACGTCGAAGTGCGATTGCGTACAGTTCAATACACTGATTATGTTTTTAACTTTGTTTAAAAGTTGACACATGTATTAGCTAGTAACTTTATAACTATAAATTATAGTTAATAGTTAAGGTTAAACATACCCGAATTCATATTTTCCTTTCTTTTTTCTTTGATCGAATGCAAATAATATCAAGATAAATAAAGAGATCGACCTCGTGTGCTTTCTTCATTACCACGATTCATCAACAGAAGGAGGCCGAGATGTCAGCACAAAGTAAAATGAGATAACCAAAAATTAATGTAGCAATGCCCCAGCTCTTCTACATACAGCGAAACGTTTTAGGGGTAAAGTTTCTTCAAAAAAAATATTTGATGTAGTTTTTATAAAACTTCGTTATTGTATTCTAGTATTATATTCTTGAACAATCTTATACCTACCTAATTAACTATATGTATATACGCAATCCAAACGATCCGAATGCAAATGTCTTATAAAGTATTTTCCAAAACATTGAACGAATAATAAATCCTAAATGCGAATACAACAGCCCAGAGCTAGGTCTAATAAATAAAGTCCCTTTAAACAGCTGCGTTCCCGAGCTTCGGGAAATTCATTTCGGTTGCTCGGCAAAACACAAAAAAAAAAGAACTTCGAAACAAACTCGCCCAGCGACTCTGCTCATATCGTGGACTTCAGCGAAATTAGTTTTCATTTCATGCTGCTGTTACGGATTTAAACGTATTGAATTACTTTACCTCTGCCCTTTTGTTGATCTCTCGACGTGGCTAAGCGCGTGTCAACGTCGAGATAACATCGGGTGGTGTCACGCGTTTTCCGCGCTGGCTACCCGTCTCACCCGTTTCGTCGACCTCATAACTATAACATCGAACGTCATGTTTCCCTCGATTTATTTTTCCCGACGAGCGATATTCAGCTTCAGTATCCGTAAACAATTTCAGTCCGCATAACAAGAACTATGTTCGGACCGACGAGTCCATAGTCGGTCCGATCGACTACTAGCTTATTTATCATCATTTTTCGAGCGAACTCCGGCCCGTTTAGACTCCCCGGCGCCCGCGCGTAGTCGTAAGTAGGCCGCCGCCCGTACTGCAGTCAATCAGGCAACTAGGAAAATAAACTGTTCGACGCTGGGCCGTAACGAGACTCGCGCGCACGTTCCGTTTTGTTTGCGGTTCGCCGGATTTCATCTTTGATGTTGCATAACGGAATAATCACGTATTCAGCGCCGCGGTGGCACGGAGCGATCGCATGTGGTTTCGGTCCTTGCGCCGGCGCCGTCGGCGGTTGCGTATTGCTGTGCCGCTTTTCTTCAATCGCACGTTCGCACGGGATCGTTCTCTATTTACCTTTCTTTCAGTTTTTTTTCTTCTTCGAGCCGCATAGTTTTCTGTCGATTGCATTCGTATTTTTAACCAATTATTATTATTATTATTATTATTGATACAAGCGAAGGAGCGAATCATAATATTATTAGTTACGAATAGGCGTCCAATCGCTACGAAACAAAATCATATTTGCAGTTCCGCCCGCAGAATAAAAAAATATAATTTAAACACGTAGACATGTTTTGGAAGTCGTCGATAGTCATGAACCAACAGAAAAGGGGGAAGAGACAAACACCTCAGTAAAGTTATGTATTTATGAAGTATTTTTAAAAGGAGCTACATATTTGAAACAGCGGCCAAATTGGAATCGCAACTCGCGCAGCAAGAGCCCCACGCCATAACATGATGCGTATTATGGTCTTGTGTCTACAAAAAAAAAGATTTTTCATTGATTCAGTTCCTAATTCTTAGCGCGTGTCCGATTCGCACTTGACCGGAATTTATTACAATATGTCGTATTATTCAAGAGTTTGAACTATAATAACGCCAAGTTTGACGTTTAAAACAATGTATTACTGTTTTTACCATAGAGCGTTAATAAGAAAAATTTATAAAAGCACGTTTCTTATATGGAGACTCTCCCTTATTTTTTTTACGTTTTTTTTTTTTAAAAATTGTTAACATATCCACCATAATTTCATATCGTATGAAAATCTTAACCACCTAACTTCATACGATATAAGTCTTTAAAGGTAGGACAGACAAACAGACGGACAATTGACGTAAGCTTTATCTTAGGGTCTTTTTGGCATCCTTTGGATACGAAAAGAATTAAACATTTTAAACAATGCAATGACGCAAAATGTTCAGAGCGCCCTTGTACCCTATGAACAATTGAATATATTGCTTAAATATTCACCAGGAAAGTAATATTTACCATCGTTGGTATGAATAAGTCGATTAAAAAATATTATTTAAAAATTATCAAAATACCTAATAAACGAATGAAATAAATAATTCGTTCTAGGGTCACGTGAGCGATAGCGCAGGAAAAGGCTACACATATTATCATAAATTTTTGTAAGTACGAGTGCGAGAGGCGTCTGAATACCTGGTTCGTCCGAATCTCGAGCGGTAGCGGGACGAGGGGCAGAATCGAGATCTGAGTTTGGATCAAAGTCGAGAAAGAGACCGGACCGGAATCGAAGTCGGCACCGTAATCAGGGTCAGGAATGCGCACACGATCGGGATCGGGATCGGGACCGGAAGCAGCAGAATCGAGAGCTGGATTACCGGATCGGGATTGACGGCAACATCGATCGATGTAAAAGATGAAAGAATTCATTTTGCGTCTACGCCCGAACCTGAATTATTTCATAATAAATAAATGTACGTCTTAGTTTCTATTCAGATCGTACGCGGTTACCCATATTTATTTTCGTAATAGATTTTGTACAAAGCTAACTTTTAATCACGTTAAAGGCTGCAATTTGTTTGAAATCTATGCATATGTCGATAACATCCACGAACGACTTCTTTCATATCGCTAATAGTCAATCTACAACGAAGGCCTTGTCAAGGCCAAGCTATAGATTGTGCTATCTAAATTTACCTGAACAGCGGAAACCTTGACAGGAAAAAAATCGAGTAACCTACTTACAGACAATTTAATGTCGTAAATGCTACTTGTATTGCAATACCATTACACTGAGTGCTTGCATACGTATAAGGACAACGCGTTATACATATGTTTTGTCGTATATCACTAAACGTGTGGAACTTATAAGTCGTGACATAATATATGATTTTTATAGTTCCGAACAAAATTATCGTATTGATTGATAACATTATACATGATCGTGAATTTGGTTCTGATAAATTGATTATGGTCGCTTCTGGTTTGTGTTACATTAATGTTCATCTTCATGTCACGACAAATGACAACAAATTTTGATTAAATTTAGAAAACTCATAGAACATATTGTCATATAAAACATGCATAAATATTTTATGTATTGATTATATGTGTGTGCGTGCGTGCGTGCGTGCGTGTGTGTGTGTGTGTATATTGTAATTTGTATAACTCCTTATAAATAGTACATTTAAAAGTCATTAACTTTTATTTTGTCGGCTACACTTTTGTTCGTTTTGCTTAGAGAGGGTGCGGTGTTTGAGTAGGCGATGAGAATTGATAAGGAAGAGGGTGAGGTAAGACGAAGGCAAAATAAGATAAGTGTTACCAATGCAATCGTAACTATAATTAATCATACTGGGTTAATAAAAAGAAATTGTTAGTAAATTAGAACGTAGGATAGGGCTTTTACACTGCGTCTTTTGTCAGTAAGTACTACATCCTGTTACATATTATAATATGATAAAATGTGATACTTTTTGAGGATTTTTGGTTGTTTTTAAGTTAAGTACGCATAAACGGCTGAACGGATTCAGATTAAATTAAACACACAGATAGGATATTTTCTCGATTATACGCATAATATTTTACACATTCCATTAATGCGTTCCTGTGCTGACTGCATAGGAACGCATTTTACAAGACACCGAAATAATAGATGTGGAAAGCGCGATCGACATGGAAATTGACAGCGAAATCGCGATTAAAAACGAGAGGGACGCGGGGCTGGGATACAGAAGAAGACCGAACCGAAACTAACTGAATTGAGAATTTAAATTGAAAACGGAAGTGGAGTGGTATCAATGATAACAAAATTATTCCATATAGAAAATGAGAAATCGATTATATGTCCACGCGGGTAGAGCCGCGGCTAAAAGCTAGTTAAATGTATGATTGATTATTATAATATATAACTGAATAAAAAAATAATGATAAATATATGTGTGTGTGCAGTTCACACACGGTATAATTGAAATTTCAGATAAGCAACCTACGAGACAATGAGATGAATAGAGTATCAGGAGTAGGATAATAGTAGGGGTTTTTTTTGTAATATTTTTATTAAGTTTAAAAGTTATTTAGCATTTTAATGAGTTTATACATGTGATCTATGAGCAGTAAGAAACAAGAATGAAATTTATTGATTATAAAATATTAAAAAACAATTTTATACTTAAAAAACTTAAGAAAAATATTAACTTATGTTTTGTACTATTGGTATATTTTATATATTTATTGTATTTTATTATTATCTGATAACTATTTACTATACCGCTTAAAATTTTAAAAAAGATTTCCAGTGACCTCTAACGACTATATCTTTAACCCCGTATCAAATGAATATCACCTATGAAATTATCTCACTTAGTTTCAGTTATAATCGGTAGGTGGAACTACTATGGCTCTGATAACCCATTAATTCAATAAATAATGCAGATTTAGTACATTTTCTAAAATACTGTTTTAATCTTTTACTATTAACTCCGAAAAAATACTTTATTTTTTCTAATGTGAAATTAAATAGTCAGTTTTCTTTAAAAAATATTGTACATATTGTATAGGAAATGACTCGGTCTCTTTCAAAACAGTAAAAAAAATATTGATCGCCACGCCGCCTGAACGCAATACACGCAACCAGGGACAACAAGAAACTAAAGAAAACGAGAAGAGCGTATATTTCACTCTTCTCCTATACCCAACTATACCCCAAGGCAAGCGCGACACTGCTCCCATTCTACCCGTCAAAATATTTACCCCCACCACGTTTCGTCATACAAAAAGGTTACGAATTAGAATTTCAAAGCCCTCCCATTTATATTCATTCCAATAATCGCATGTACATACGTAATTTAGTCGTTTCATATTGTTATAATTTTCCTGAAGAAGTTGAAAAAATAATCAACGGAACGTAGTACGTTTTGAAAATTAAACATGTAATTTTTTAATCGTTCATGTAACGGAGATTTCTGTACCTCCACGTAAGCCCGCACTTCGGATTTTCCTCACAATTGCCTCGGAGTACGGATTCTTACGGTTTGTGGGCAAAATGAAGGACAGCGTTTCGCTGTTCAGACTTGGTTATTGCAGCACGAGCTTCACAAGTGGCGGCCGGAGTGCAACTGCGACGAATACACTAATTCAGCTGCAATTTATAGACGGCGCATCCGCCTGCACATATGAGCTGCATACATTACAGTAGAGGGGGTGTGGCCATGCACTTCGCATATTTCACGCATAAACGCCACATACGCTCCGTACACCGATTCGCGGTCGTACCGTATAGGCCGCCGCGGTTCTCGGCCTCTCATTGGTTCCACTCGTCAAATCACATTTTTATATTCAACTCATATGCGCCTCAAAATGATTTCGTAATTAAATATGACAAAACACAAATAAAGCAAGGCAAAAAAATATTACACTGAAAAACAATCAACATACAAACAGGCAAAATAGACGAATATTATACAACAACTAATCGCTATCCGGGTAATAAAGAGACAACTATTGAAATTATTTAATTATCAAATACAAAATAAAATAAAACGCAAAATAATTCTCAACCTAAATACATTTTTATAAATCAAAATAATACATTTATTTATATATTATCACTAAAGTGCGGCTGACCGTACAGTTCAAGTATCCAATGATCAACAATAATCAATCATTTATCAAACATTGACGGTATTAGAAATTATTCGTTTAATCCATTTATGTTTGCGTACCCTTGTCGAATACTCGTTTATTCCAAATTGCAGATTTTTGCATATCCGAACAAAGTATAAATAGCTCGGTTGGAAACTTCGTTTTTTTTTTTTTATTTTATCATCCACATCTCCGTTGCTACTCAAGGCGATGACCTAAGCGAGCTTATTAATTTTAATTCAGTCGACTAACAGAGTTAGCCACGTCCGCGATATCCTTGGTGTGAGATTTAAAAATCGGTCAAGTACTTATTGGGTTTACTCATGACAAGGTTCCGTAGCCATTTTCACTAATATGTTTTTAAACAACATACTATCTATAAAACTATATGTCGTAACACTAAATGATTCGACGACGTACAACCATATAAAATTTACTAAAATTAGTGTATACGAATAAAGTAGGTGCATAAGTCCACCCATTTTACGAACAATTCCTATTTGATGGTTATATAATATGGATAAATTGTATATAATAAATAAAATGAGATTGTCAACAACGTACTTCATTCTTAGAAGTGAGAAACTAAAATGCTTATTGTTTTCAACAAATATTATGTTTTACATTTTGTTATATTATGTGATTGAAGCCATTTCACGTTAATACGTTGACTGACCCGACAGGCCCTCGTAATTTCCGGCCGTTTTCGAGGTCAAACAGTTTGAAAATATACGTTTTGGAGCTCCTCAAACTCGAGCATATAGCTACATAATAACATATTCCGAGCTCGCTAATATTCAGTTAAGTGTTAATATCGCGCGCCCCATAACGCGAAGCTTTATAAGTAGTGCTTTAACCTCACTACGCAATTTCCGTCTAATTTTCTCACATTTAATATTACTACATTTTTTTTTGCCGGCAGCTGCGCCTGCGTGGTGTTCAGAATTAATTCCTCATTCTTTTTCTATCTTGTTTTAGTTCTGATGTTACTGTTAGTTCCGATTCGGTCTTGTTCTCTATTTTAATTCTGCGTCCTTCTTTTATTCAATCGCGCTATCACTCTCAAGTCCGACATCGTCGCTTTCTTATAAGCTATTGCGCAGGAGCGCATTTATAAAAGGTATATATCAAGTAGCATGCGTACAATCCAAAAAAAAATATTCTATCGGTATTCGAAATTTCATCTAAATCCGTGCAGCCGATTGCATGTAATCGAGTTACAAACATTCAAACATCGTCCAAAAGTTTCACATTTATAATATTATACTTATACAGTACTGACAAAAGACACAGTGTAAAAACAAAATCGTTTGTTTCGACTTACTATGATTGTTATTAAACCATTAACTGTTATTAATCATTAAGTTACAATAGGTGTATCGACACTCTCTTTTGTTATCGCTTTCTCTACCTCACAGTCCCACCGTGTCTTAAGCTTTGTCCCCTTCTTATTGCCCATCTATAAGACCGTTCCGTGTCTAAGCAAATCCAAGCTATAAGCATGGCCGACGAAACAAACTAAAGGTGATGACTTTCAAATCGTCTAGTTATAAGAAATTATACAGATAAACATACAGAAAAATAAAAACAATGGCACTCCGGGCGTGCCGACAGAAGTGAAGACTTGAACAATTACGTGTGTATTTTTTGAATCGTCTAGAAATACTTTTAAATTAAGTGTTTTTGCGCTATTGCACATGAAAAATAATGCATATTATTTTACATACAAAAATTGCATTGCAATGTTGCTTAAAACGTAAATTTACAAATAGACTACGAAAAGTTCCGACATGAATATATGTATATATCTATGTTGTAATTATATACACAATGTATGTTTATATTACATGTAGTTTTATTATTAATGTATTCCAACCCATACTCAACTCTCGTGTAAACGTCGTGTGAACGGGGCCAATGTATGTAGATACTTATAAACTAGATGTCGGTTACGGTAACGGTAACAGAGTCGCGAGTCCGATGGTTTTTTTTCCAAAATGCCTAACGTGCCTAAAGGAGTTTTCAGTTCAAAAAGTTAGGGTATGAAAACCTACCAGACAGATGGACACACGTTCGCATTTATAATACCGGTGTGTTTACGTTGCCAGAATAAAAATTTACCCTGTGAACGAAAATTAAATGCACTTATGTACTTCACAAATCACGTTTATTCACCGTATTCACGACTAAACTCACACTTCAGGCATCTGCATACTATCATCGAACTTTTTTTCCAATGTTATATTACATCAGAATGAAAATTTCATTAGCGTTAACAGACGTAAGCGGCCCCGTCGCATCTGCGCCGGGCGCGGCCGGCCGCCGTAATTATGGGGCCGCGGCGGCGCCCACCGCCGCCGCAGAACGCATTACCCCCCTGCCCCGCGTAATCGGCGACGGTTTACGTTTTCATTTTGTCTCGTAATGAGCACGATCTGCGTTATTATTATCGGTATCCCCTTCCCGAGCAATACGGAACACGATTAAGGTATCCGGATTTAACTTCGCGAGATTTGCGATTCGTATTGCCCTATTAATATTTTAATCGTTTTTTTTATTATTATTAAATACACATGTATATTTATTATTAGTCCTTGGGCAACCGAGATCGCTGGGCGTCTTTCGTTTTTGTCAGACAGTAGATCACCACTTGTGCAATGTTTACATACTCTTGCTTCATCGACATTCGACTGACAATTGATGAATGATGATCGAACAACAATTGACATCGATTGATCGTTTTCAGGTAGTAAAAAATTTGGTCATTCTTCGATGCCATTATCGATTTGGTCTGCATAAGAATTTCTAGTGCGCCTACTAAATTGTCACCAATGTTCATATGTGAACAATCGATGATCGTGAAGCTTTGCAATATCGGAAAAGAGGTTTGGCGTGAATAACAAAGATCAAATGGATATTATATACTCGAGTCGAAATTGAAAAATGAAATGTAACAAGAGCTGAAATCGGCATATATTTAAATGAACATGTAATAACAGTTTAATACAATATTGTGCAATATCGTAACGTAACGATAATTATTACCTATTTGACTATTTCGAAACAGGGACGTCCCGCTAGTCTGTCCTAAAGCTTACTAGAAATAATAGTAGTGACCTTTAGCGAACCGACCGCGTAATAAAAAACAAGGTTTTAAACGTAGCTTTTCCTTAATCCTGATGCAGCGGCGGGCGTCTAGATTTACGGCTGGCGTGAAAGTTTTAATGATCCCGCCGGGGCGATTCTCTCGCGAGGGCGGGGCCGTCGCAGGCCCCTATATGTTTCAATAAGCCGCCAACCGGAGCGGAGACGTGCATTAGTTTTGCAGGATCTATAACGAGAACGTATTTCGGCCGACGCGCGACCGCCGGTCGATCGGGCGCTCCGCGGCCTGCGCCGGCTGCGGAGGCGCCCGCGCTGCCGGCGCGCACCGCCCGGACTCCTGCGCCCCGTGCAGGATTTCCGTTTTACGTCAGCGGGTACTCGATGCGCTCTCCGCTCTTGTTACGTTCCAATCGTTGATTTTGTTTTTTATACCATGTGCTCGACACGTTGGGTCGGCTCATTTTGTTAAAGTGATCGTTGCCTTTCCTTTGTTAACCGTGGAGTGAAATTCATTGTAACTGTTCATATTGCATAGTTACTTGAATATTACATGTATAATACACGTGCTTTCAGAAGCCACATTTATTATAATACACAAATAAAAGTGAAAGTTTATGAATTTATATAAAATTAAAATGTCTGCGCTCTGTCATATCTTCAAAACACATTTAAAAAATATATGTTTTTAAATATTATATTCATAACAAAAATATGTTAATGTTTAATGAATCTTCACCTTATTTTATTATATAAAGAATGAGAAAGTTTTATATTATTTTACTTTATGCACCTTAAAAATTATCATGTTTCATGTATATTTTCATTGATATTATGTAATTAAAGGTTCATATTAACTTTAATTTTACGTGAATACTAAATTAAGCTTTTTTATAAAGAAAAATATGTTGTGATTCTTTTGAAATATTTAATCAAAAAACAATAATAAATATTTAAATAATATTAAACCACTTCACTGATGTTTTTTTTATAGAACAATATGTGTAAATTGTAAAAAAATAGGACTCATTATCTTTAGTAACAAAATGATCATTACTTGTTCTCTTTGCATTTAAGAATAAACGTCATTTTATTACATTTTGGTTGAAATGTCAGATGATAGATAATGTCCTTCTCTTTTTTTTTTTTAACACTGCAAAATGATACGAAAAATGTGAGAAAGAGGCATCATGTACACTTTGAGCCAATTTTCGACATTAAAATAATTAGCAAATGTACACCTTCTCTTTTTATACATCTATGGTTGAAGTACACCAGCCAAATTATTCTTATATAAATTATACTCTATAATATTAAAATTCTACAATCTATGCAGATCACATATTCATTCGCTTCTACATTAATTATTTCTACTGTTATCGCTAAAGAGTTCCGATGTCTTCCTGCTAAAATTGTCACGTTGAAATTCTATAAATAAATGAATTAAAATATCTAGGTAAATTAATAAGTAATTAATTTTTATTCTACTATATATTAGGTTATACTAAAAATCATTTAAGAGTGGTTAACAGCGACAGATCATCAGTATTATCCCCTAACTCGTGACCGTTAAAGAGTGATGTAGCTTCCACCATCAGCTCAGGACCATGAGATTATAAAATTAAATAGCAAACTTAAGAACTTGAATAACTAAAGTAAAAGCTCAAACACACTATACGTAGCTACAATTTTTGAGAGTTTCCCTTAATTACCCTGAAATTCCATCATCAGTTCTTGGTGACTATGCTAACACTTTCAAGACTATATCTTTTCAAATAAAAAATTGAAATTTTCTAAATCGGTTTACAATTGATTGAATTTATCGCTGAGAATATATAAAAAAAAATACATACAGACCAATATACAATGTCCTCCTTTTTATGAAATCGATTTAAAATGGTGATAATTAAACTATATTCTTTATTAATGTAATAGTGTCCGACATAAAAAAAAAATATGTGCACAGGTTTTTTTTTGTTTATGGAGTGTAGTGGAGAGATGAAGATTGTAGCAGCTGAAATATTTCATATTCCAGAAACGGATAAATAAACAAATCCATCAAGTGATAAGTAACGACATAATGCAGCTTAATCCTCTCATTGTATATATTTACACTATATATCGCCTCGGTCGCTTTAAAACCAGTCAGCTATATAGTTCTTCCACGCCTTTTCCGAGTCCGCAAAGAAACCTTCCAGTTTCTTATAACAACGCCCTCTTCGGTTTGTGGGAATTTTATCCTTTCGTTCCCACGACCTGGCTGAAGGCGAGGGACATACATATACATGATAAAATTTTGTTTGAAAATCTGCGACTTACAATTTTCATAAATGTCATGGTTTGTCATTGTCGCCATCGTTTGTCGCTATAAACATCCGTGCGTAAGCCTCGTTTGTTTCTATCTGTGGTGACTGCGAGGCGTGGGCACCTCGACAGGAACAGCTATTGACACAGGCCAGAGGACGTCATGAATAAATTACAGAATCCCGCTGGACCACGACCCAATTGTCGTGTCAGCGCTACGAAACGTAAGCACCCATCTCGTGACGGGTTTTCAATAAACTTTTTTTATTGTTATGTGACGCAACTGAGGATCGACTCTAAATTAAACTAAAAGTATCATACATTTTCCAGCTGTTTCAGCGCGTAATGTGATGCGATCTGTTAACGTTAGATATGTATTGTATAAATGTGTAACACTAACAGATTGTATGATTTGCCTTTGCCATACAACCTCTTCTTTTTCCGTGCCTTATCCCTTTAATTATTTGGGGTCAGCCCTCCTCGTTTTAAGGCGCCAATATATTCTACCTTGGGTTGTCTTTTCTTCAACTTATGCCCGTTCCATGTCCTTGGCAACGGTTGTCCACTACGTGGTCTGTGTTCTCCTCTGCCCCTCTTCTTCTCTGGCACAGCAAAAGCTTTCCTCACAACTAACTCCTCATCCCGCCTTATCACGTGACCAAACCATCTCATACTACTTTCACACAATTTATTCACAAACAGGGGCGACTTTAAAAGAACCTCTTTTATACTCATTCCATACTTTATCAAGCCTCGTAACCCCCACTGCTCAACGCAACGTCCTCATTTCGTTTGTGTACATTTTGTGCTCATATTGTTTCTTAACAGCCCAGCACGGCGCCGTATATAATTGCTAGTCTCAGTGCAGTATTATAGACCTTACCCTTAAGCTTGGTTTTCTGTAATCTTATACAACCAACTAGGATCGTATGTTGCGTAGTCAGTGCCTCGCCTGTTATCACCTTGCAGTCATCCTGCAGTCCTTGAGTAATGGCGTGTTGGTGAGTATGAAGTCAATTTGTGATTGCTTGTCTCCAGTGATCTCTTTGTAGGCTAAATTGTCACAGCCTACATGTCAATTTAGATCGCCGCCGATATATTTGGTTTCTTCAGGGGAAAATGAAGTTAAGCAGTTCATCGAAATCATCTTAAAATGCCTGCTTTTCACTGTCGGCACAACCGATGTGTGACGCACACACCGAAACGATGTGTGGCGTCAGGTTGTTGGTTGTCCATAGCGGGTTCGTTGTCCATGACTAACCATCACCAGGGCGGTGGTTGGTTGTCCATGACTAACTTTACAACTATAAGTCGGTCACTCTTTTTATAGATCTTAATGATTCACTGTTTGAGGTTTAAGTCTAGTACCACAGCTACTCCATTTCGGCTGTTGGTAATACCGTGATATAATAGTTGATAGCCGAGTCCTAGATTCCTTGATTTTGACCCTTTCCATTTGGTCTCATGTAGGCAACATATGTTAATCTGTCGCGTCTGCAGTATTTTTACTAGCTCTTGGCTGCATCCAATAAGAGTTTCCAGGTTCCACGTGACTAATCTAATTTGGTACTGTACAACGTGCGTATGCGAGGTTGCATAGTTGTCATTTCTTTCGTCGCTTCCGGGGTACGCCCTTGTTGTTATCGTTCTTTTTATATTGCCTTTTTTCATACTAACGAGGAGAAGGTATTTGACTATAAGTTTTTACGGCCGGTTGTCACCTGACGCCAAGGTTGTATCTTACTAGTAAGACGTGGGCTGTGCTGTTGGTCCTATACCATACAATATTTACTAGAATTAATATTCTTGTGTATCTAACTTCTTAAAATTTTATCAAAATCGAACAAATTGACGGATTCACAGTGTACATATTATATGTGGTCGTGGATCTCTATGATTTTATAACGTAGTGCTTTTTTTTACAAATAATACGTGTTTTATGACTCCTAATACCTAAAAATATCAAATAGTATATGCATGAAGTGTTACATAAAAAAATGTCCTTATTCCGTTTAAAGTTATTTCTATTTTATGATGTGTTTGTTATTCTCGGAACTAAAATTATCTATTTATTGTTGGGATATGTGTAAACTCTGAAAAACCTGATAAATGTGATAAAATTAAAAATGTGATATAAAAATATCAACTTACTCGTGCTGAAACATGAATTGATATTACTAACACAAAGATCCTGTTTGGATCCAATGTATGGGAAAAAATTGTAAATTTATGTTAAAAAATAAATATTTCGAGATAATTACATTTTAATATTTACAGCCCAATGATTCAAGTCGAGTGCATACGTATTGTTTAGGTATCATGTCTGTGTGCAAAAAAAAATATAGAAATATTAAATACGAGTTCTTATTTCATTAAAGTAAATCTCTGACGCAGTACGCATATTGTCCTTTTGAACAAACTACTTTTAAAGTTACCTCGTTAAGAAGTTGCCTTGAGAATATTTCTTCGTTGTGACGCCCAGTGTTATTCCACTTTAACAATTCTATATTTATGCAGAGATATTTAATAATATACATCTACCGAAATTTAAGTGTTTCAAGGATTCACATGAACTATGAATTCTTATAAATTCTTAGTTGCAATCGTTCCCGTGTATAGTAAAAAAGTTAGAAAAACTTGTATTTAATAATTTTTATAAAATCCAACATACATACATTATAGTCAAGATGTTTCGCAAAGTATGACACTCTTCGAAATAAAAATGTGTAGTTTTCGCGATGTGATAGTAGAGACTCTTATATGATAAAAATATAAGCTCATGATTTGAAAACCTGAGTAAAGTCATGGGATTACAAACAGGCCAAGTGCGAATGGAATTCGTATGATATAATTGTTCCGCATTAGCGTAAGTAACATTGACGGCCGCGCAATCAGCGTGTTACATTCGATCAGAAGGTACAAAGTTCGAATTATAATCATAGACGAATTGATCAATGAGGTTGAGCTAAATAGAAAAAAAAATCTTTCACTCTAAACGTAAGATGCATAAGAAAAGCAATTATTTATTCACTTTTGAGGAAAAGCACCCAGCTTATACATTCAAATATTATACTTTAGGTATCGCTAACGTGGTTACTCAGGATCTTTCGAGGTAGACAAAGACAACATGTTCTATGTTTATTTTTAGCTTTTTAGGGCAGTACCTACCAACTTTAAACGTGTGTTTTCTTTGAATTATTAATATTTTTTTCATGTATTAGTTCTACGTTTATAGAAAAAATTCGCCACTTTCGAAATTTATGTAATTTTCATGTAGGCCGACCTTTCCGCAGTGACCTGATGTTTGCTACATAAAATTTTTTATCCATGCTTATGCTATTCGACCCTCAATACAAACCTGAACACAACTAGATTAGTTTCCGTTATGGAAACACTAATGCCAACCTTCCAGATCTATGATCAGAACCTGAAAATCACTCATAGCTAAACTGCATATCAGTAAAGTTTCAATAATATTGCTTGGATACATCATCCCATTATGGAGTTCTAGTGTTAACTTTCCGGCTCCATGATCAGATTTTGAATACCCACAATGGCCAAAGTGCATTTCAAGACAAATCCAAAGAACCCAAACACGGTTAGAATACTTATTTGGTTATAGAGTTCCAGTATAAGACTTCATCAACAGCGTGAAAATCAAACATGGTCAAAGCGCATCTCAAGACAATTCCAACAAGCACAATCATGATTAGGATACGATATTTCGTTAAGAAGTCTTTGTGTCTACCGTCAGACCTCATCATCAGATCAGTCCAGTAGTACCATATTACTGTATTATCATGAGAACTGCACATAATTGTTAAAGTTCACGTTTATTCGACAATCAGAAGTGTATTAAATTCAGTATTTAACATTCCATCATATAGTTGCATACAAACCGACTCAATATAAATGTCTTAATAAATTGTTATTGATAATTTTCCTAATGCAGACCTTTTTATAGTACATCAGTTTTGTCCGTAGCACTTTCGGAAATCGTTATCACCAACAATGTCGTAATCCATTCCTACTACTACATTTTTTATTACAAAGTAAACGTTATTAATCGCAGATCCAGCCAGAATTTTATTTTTTACACAGATAAGTATCCATGCTGGTTATTCTGTACCATGCAACTTTGCCAGATGAAATAAATAAAATTCGCGCAGCCCGTGCTCGAACCGACATTCCCGCCCCGCGACCCTCGACCCGCGGGCCTGCCAAATAACTCGGAGTTAAACTTCACCCGATCCGAATAAGCAATTCGAACAATGTTCAGTTTTGTAAAATCTTCAATAACGAACGTCCAAAACAAGAAGTGCCAACGAAATGATTCCATAAAAATTCTCAATTCGTTCTGTTTGTTTATTGAATGTTAAAAGCGCGCCGATGTTATGTATCTCGCCATACGTACTTGTTATTTTGTTTCAAACTTCAAAACATTCGTTGTTGTATTTTTAACATAAAAAAAAAATACGTATAGACGAACATAGATTTTCCTGCTTTTTTGAAGTGGGTCAAAAATGTGGAGCTCTTTTTACAGTTATGGATGTAAAAATCGTCATGATGCATAAGGAAAATAATGTCTTTTTGTTTACAGGAGGTACGTTATCGTGTTGTCAATAACAAACTATATTGGTCATTATAAATAAGTATTCTTACTTATCATTATTACATTCTTTCACTACCGTTAAATGAAGTATGCGGCAATTATTCCAATTGTACTTCACCTTCAATATCGTTGAACATCACTTATTTTTATATCATCTGCTTGTACATGTTGTTTATGTTTGCAAACTTTTTTCGCAGTGCAAATGCAACCGCCGCGGTTCAGCATGCAGCCGTCCTCCTCGAACAGCATAGTCAGGGAAGGGACAACGAAAATTCTGCAGTGCTCCGCCATAGGTACGTAGAACGCCGGCGCGGCTCGCGCTTTGCGAAGGAAATTAAAAAAAAAAACTGGCCAATAGCATGTCGGACCATTCTCATTATAGGGTTTAGAAGTCATTATTGCAAAGAAATGCATTACAGATAAAAAAAAAGTACGTTGTTACACATTTTCCATGTTTGCCGCACAGAATAGTTATAAGCCACTTTAGTCGCCTATAACTAGAAAAACAAATAGGTGTATCGACTATTACTATTAAAATAATGCAATCTAAAGAGCATCAGCAAAAGTGTATTTTCATGGCGCTTACGTCCTTTCGGTGAGAAGCGCAGTTTTTCGACAATAACTCAAAAATGATATATCCGATCATGTTGGAAGTAATTTTCGTTGAAAGTATTAATTAAGCGTTAACCTCGTTATATATTTTTGGACTTACGGTTTAGAAAATAAAGGGGTGGGGGACAACTTCAACTAATTTCGGAACGATTATTTCCGAAAATATTCACGTAATCAGAAAAATTGCTTAAAACCTTAAAGTGTTCTTAAAAGAACTGTCGAAATATGTGTCACACGTAGATGTTTGCTGAAAAATAATTTTTTCAGCTTCTGTTACATATATCGTATCTCCTCTAGAAATACTTATTTTTGTTATTTAACTACTAAAAATAAGTAGCGGCTTATATGAGACAAATGCACTATAAATGTCATCAATATACGTCTTGTAGTTTTTAAATAATATGCCTGTGACATACGAACGGACGGACGGACGGACTTGACGAAATTATAAGAGTTCCGTTTTTGCCATTTTAGCTCGGAACCCTAAAAAACAGGTGGCATCGAAGACGTGTAAGGGCGTGGCGCGACCTGTGAAGTGGCATAACCGCTCAGATAAACATGTTGCAACACAGAATCCGCCGTGGGGCCGTGAGGTATGGCGTTTACGTAACAGAACTATGGAGTTCATTTAGTACAATAAAGGATTTATGGACAAACTCTCGCGCGTTTATGCTCCGAGGCCGATAAACGTGCAACTTATAATTAAATCGCATTCCACGCCTCGAACTTCACAAATAAAATCTATTGTTTCGACTACAACGCTTTTGGAGTGTTCAACGCACAGATAGATATTCGGTGTGACACGAACATCGGCAGATAAATAAACAAATTGAATGAGATGTCGGCGAGTAAATAGCGGTACAAAAGTAAAAAATACAGTTAATTAGTAAAAACGATACTTACACAATAATTTAATTTGAAATACAATAATTGAATGGCTTCAATATTAGAATTTAACCAAATTTAGTTGTCTATCTAGACTAGATACCTACATATGGTAAATTTTGACGACAACAGATTCATTGATGACATTATCTTGGTATGTAATTTTAATATTACTTAAACATATACAGTGGAATCTCAATAAATAACTCGAATGTCAAGGGAAATGCAAAAAAATTCGAGTTAATGAGTTTTCGACTTAACAAGAACTTCAACATAAATATGACTGTGTCGACAAGGACAAACATAACGTTCACAGCTGTGTTATTAGAAACTTTCATGAATGTATTCATTCATTGCACATGTACAAGACAAAAACAATAGATTAGAAGCCCCTAACCCGAACATTCATTTTGGAATTTATTGCTATTATTTCGGGGAATTCCAAGTAAGACGTCATTATATTTTACCAACTACAACTTACAGAGTCTCCTTTTTGAAATTCGAGTTATAGAGTATAAATATGTATTATCGTAGGGAAATAACATTTTGTTCGAGTTACAAAGTCTAAATAATTCGAGATACCGCGTATTTAGGGGTTCATCGGAAGGGAATGGCATTTTTTTTCGACTTACTGAGGATTTCGACTTAACGAGGTTCGAGTTATTGAGATTCCACTGTAGTAACGACGATAATACACATAAGTATTTATGTAACGGAAAAAATATTTTCCTAACCTACATTTTTCTATATTATTCTATTATGTACACGAACGCCCATTGACGATGCGTTTATGATAAAATGAAATTAGAGAAAAATCACTATTTCTTCTAGGATATTCATTAAATGAGGGAAATTAACAGCAGACGTAAGTATTCAGTTTTTTTTCCTGAGCTGAAATTCGAAGGCGGCCGAGAGAGTGATGCAGCGCTTATCATTGTCACGAAAACGGTTATCAGCACTCAAATTTGAACAGAATAGTTGAATTTTAAAAGAGTTTTCGAAGAGTCCGCAACACGCCGAAATCGGAATCGATTCGATTTATAGTCTCCTTCAGAGACGCTCGTGACTTAAGACTTATTTACAAACACGTATCGATCTATGAATCTGTCTGGTCGTAAGGTTACTTACGAGTGATTCAGGATTCGTCATTTTTTTTTAATCTCGATAAGTTACGTCTCGAACCGAAATCGTCAGGTATACCGCAACCGATGTACCGCTGGCTGAAGAACGGCGCGCCCCTGGGCGAGTACTCGACCGAACTGTTCTACAAGATACACAACACGCAGCGGCAGGACGCCGGCGCTTACCAGTGCATCGCCAAGAACGACGTGGGCGCCATATTCAGCGAAAAGAACCATATAGTGGTCGCCTGTGAGTATGTCTTCCTTTAAACTGCGAATGGAGAGTCTTTCGCTTGCGATCATGTATGTACAAGTACAACGCACGAAATTCTGCCGCTCTGAATTGCCTACGAATAATGCGTTGCGCGGATTCAACGCTCCCCGACCCTTCCTTCTCCCCCGCGTTCCTATTTTACGCCACTGCGACGCTTTCGTAACTACAGTACAACACACGAAACTTTGCCGTTGTAAACTGGCTACCAATGATATAATGCACAGGTATTACACTCCTCAAACCTTCCTTCCATCTCTGCCGCGTTTTTATTTTACGCCATTTCGACGCTTTCGTGACGAACTTCACAGCGGCAGAGTTTCGTGCGTTGTACTGCGTGTAAGGCGGATGAAAATGAAATGTACTTATAAATCGGCCGATCCACCCGACCCGTTTATAACGAATAATAATGCTCTAATAAATAAAGGTGATATTTATTAAAGACCTGAACTTGAATATTACTGTATTTTAAGGACGTCGACACTATTTTTAAAAGTATCGTCGCATAATAAAATAGTGGTGAAACTATTCAACAATTGCTTTTATATTTACGATAACTTTTTAGCGTTTATTAAGACAGGCTAACAACTGTTTTAGTAATGGTAAAAGCATTTACTAGATTTATAAACAGAAAAGTGTTTTAGACAAATTTTTAATGACCTTTTTATATGCTTATTATTAATTATTTTTTTTCTAATATATATGCTAAACAGTTTATTAGATTGAAAAACAATTACAATAAGCTAAGAAATATTGCAGATTTTAAATTAAGTTTCTAAATATAAAATTACTCAGGAAACCCAAACATTATTTTAAAGAGTCTATTCCGCAATACCTCACTCCATATACAGTAATGTTTTATTTATTTTTTTGGCATAATAAGACTTAACGGCAGCTAGATATAGCGGCCGTCATATTGAATTATCGTTCTACTTTCAATCACATAAGATCAAGACCGATCTAGTTACGTCAAAACCATAGGAATGAAATAACATCCTTACATTCTTAGACTGATACACATTATTTTTATTTATTCTATTATAGATTTGTAAGTGTAAAATAGACGGAGAGAAAGGTAAAGATGAAAAAAGATTTGCGTTCAGAAGAAAAAAAAATAGGAAAAACATCTAGAAAAACTTTAAATTATGACTTTCTCAAAATTTTAGTTCTGTCCGCAGTAAAATGTAGATACTAAAAAACTACCGTGCGGAGAACTTTTCTGGGGAACTCGCAGCCTGCCGAGATGATCCGTTTTCAACGCCAAGTAAACGAATGTCCTGCTTTGTGGCTGTTCTAGTTCTCAAGCCTTACATTAACTTTTGTTTGATAACACCGATGAGAACGAGAACTTAAACATTGTGTCCGGGTGTAATCTGGCTTTTGAAAGAAATTGAAATTGAATTTATTATATTGATTTATCTTCTCGTCTGACGATCTGTAGCTATATAAATACTATTATTGTACCTGCTGATAAAAAAAATGGTGAGGCTGTGCTGCGGGGTCTGGTACCTGTGTAAGTTTTTACGAAAGCACACCAAAATATTGCAGAAAATGAACTGTTTGTTTTATTTCTATCATAAAGAGATTGTATACGTACAATATGTGTCGATGATTATTATGATAACAATACATTCCTGTTGAGCTGAAAGCGATTTCTGTAAACGCTTAAGTTCTAAACTTCTCTTAAATAAATAACCGGTCACCAATCTTGTGATTCCTATTTTACATACGAATTACACACAAAATATGCAATTTGTTGAATAAAATTATTATGTGAACGGGGTCGACAAGTGTCATAATGACGCTAGCGTGCGTAGCTTGTTCCGAAAAACTGTGATTTTGTGTATGCGAATTAAGTGTCTAAACCTAGATTAAAATAATTACGTGATCTGCTCCGAAATAAAATCTGCGAGTTACCCAAAGATAAAAAAATGCGTGTACAAAGGAAATTTAATGTTAAGGCAACTAATAAGATACCAAGTCATTTTTGTAATTATTATGTTAATTTTTCGCTTCTACGTATTATAAAAATGGAATCTTAATTTGTCCATGGATCGGTCTTAAATTATATCCATCTAAAAAGTAATATTGGGTACGGATGTGAATGAACGTGGCCATAATTAAATTTTGTCGCCAAAGCGTACGTGTGTGATAGTGATGGAAGACCTTAGTACGATATTTTATACACTTTTAAATTACTTTTCTAACCTTTTCAGACATGGGAATCTTCGAAGACACAACAGAGCGCGAGGTGACCGTCGAGTCGGGGAGCGCGGCGATCATCGACTTACCGCACATCGAGTCTGAACCACCGCCTTCGGTGGTGTGGCAGGATGAGAACGGTCAACTGCGCTACGACCACAAGTACGGAGTCGGTGACCGACATCAACTCGTTATACTGGCGACGTCCGGTGAAGACGAAAGAGCCTACAGGTATCAGCCAAACGTAATTTTGCTTTGCCATATTACTACACGCTCGAAATTTACATCATACCGTAGCACTAACTACACGATAGTAAACTAGCTTGTACACGTGTTTCAGAGTCCGAGCGATCAACACTCAACTGGGTAAAGTAGAGAACAGTCCTTATATAAAACTGAAGGTTTTCGGGGACGACACAAAGGAGATCCCACCCGAGATAATAATAAAACCACAGAATACGAAAATAGTGAAAGGAAAGGACGTGACGAATCTGTTGTGTATAGCCAACGCTCGACCGTTACACGAACTGGAGACGTTGTGGTTCAAGGACGGCATCTTGATCGACCTGGCCGGTGTCACCTACGACCTGAACGACCCGTGGAACAGGACTTTGGGCTTGATCTCCGCTAATCTCACGCACACCGGCCAGTACACCTGCGAGGCTAGGCTGAAGACCGGCGGATTTGCCACTGTCACCGCCAGCGCTTCGGTCACAGTGTTAGAGAAGCCGGTCTTCCTGAACAGTCTGAAATCGGAAACTTTCGGGGAATTCGGCAGTACGATCGTTTTAGAATGTGACGTACAAGGCATTCCGTTGCCTGGCATCACATGGTACAGAGACGGTAAGAAGATAGGTAGCGTAGGAGAAGAAGCGAACGAACCAGACCACGTCGACCTGGACGACGGCGGAGGACGCTTCAGGGTAGAAGTGGATAGATCTCTGGTCATCTCCGATATAAAAATGGAAGACATGGGTATTTTCCAGTGCATCGCTACGAACGAAGTCGGCGAAGCGTCCATGCACACCTGGCTCAGGATAAAAACGTCTCCGCCCGTAATGCAGACGCCGCCGACCAACCTCACCGTGCTGGATGGCAAAGACGCCACTATAACGTGCCGCGCCATGGGCGCCCCCACTCCTAATGTCACTTGGTATTTCAATGACTCATTAATATTAAGTGTGGGTGGAAGACTGCAGACGCTAGACGAAGGCGATTTACTGATCACGGGCAGCGCCCCCGCCGACAGCGGCAAGTACTCCTGCGTGCGCGCCAACGACGCCGGCCGGGTCTCCGCTCATGCCTATCTCAGCGTTCTCGTGAGAACGCAAATCGTGGCGCCTCCAGTGGACACGCGTGTACTACTTGGGCACACCGCGACATTGCCTTGCAAAGTTTCAAACGATCCCAATGTAAAATATAACATTGATTGGTTTCATAACAAACAGCCCATGACGGCGGGATCCCGTCTGTGGGTGGAGGCGGACGGGTCTCTGCACGTGCAGGCGGTGCGCGCCAGCGATGCGGGTGAGTACACGTGCGTAGTTACGTCGCCGGGCGGCAACGATACGCGGCACGCGCTGCTGGCCGTCATCGAGTTGCCGTTCGCGCCCACCAATGTGCGCGCCGAGCGCCTCGACGCCGCCACGCCGCGCGCCGTCAACGTCTCCTGGACGCCCGGCTTTGATGGAAACTCGCCCATTCTCAAGTACATCGTGCAGAGGCGGGTCGTACCCGAATTCGGTCCAATTCCTGATCCACTACTTAACTGGGTACCCGAGCCAGTCAACGTCTCGGCTAACCAACGTTGGGTACTTCTGACCAGTCTGAAAGCAGCCACGTCATATCAGTTTCGTGTCCTTGCCATCAACATGGTCGGAGAAGGCACACCCTCTGACCCGACAGAAATCCTTACTCTGCCGCAAGAAGCTCCGTCCGGTCCTCCTGTGGGCTTCGTGGCGTCGGCGCGATCCTCTTCGGAAATCATCACGCAGTGGCAACCGCCTCTAGAAGAGCATAGAAATGGACACATCCTAGGTTACATCATCCGCTACCGGCTGGCCGGCTACGACAACAGCCCCTGGACACACCAAAATATCACCAATGAAGCTCAACGTAATTACCTCATTCAAGACTTAATCACTTGGAAGGATTATAATGTTCAAATAGCCGCTTACAACGACAAAGGAATAGGGGTGTTCACAGACAGTTATAAAATCAAAACGAAAGAAGGAGTGCCGGAAGCTCCACCCGACAGCGTGCGGTGCGAACCGTTTAACTCGACTGCCATCACCGTGTGGTGGACACCACCGAATCCACAGAAAATAAATGGAATTAATCAGGGCTATAAAATACAATCATGGCGTTGGGACGACCCTGAGGGAATGAATGTCGAACAAAAGATCATAAATGTACCCCCTAACTTACTCGATCCGCTTGCTGAACAATCTGCAGTTATCGGTGGTCTAGAAAAATTTACGGAGTATAATATCACAGTTGTCTGCTTCACCGACCCAGGTGATGGGCAACGCAGCGAATTTGTTTTGGTCAGCACAAAGGAGGATGTGCCCGATGAAATATCGAGTCTACAGTTCGATGATATATCGGATCGTGCAGTGCGTGTTTCGTGGTCACCGCCGAAAAAAATTAATGGTATTTTGACAGGATATAAATTATCCTACGAGATCAAGGATGATAGCAAGTCATTAAAAGAAGAAATATTACCTCCGAATGTAACAAGCATCAAAGTTGAGCACCTGCAGGTAAAAATCTAGATTATGTTTGATATTGCATTGGTGCAATTGCTATTTTAATTTTTCAAGTTTTGCAAACCCATTGCAGATGAAGAATATGTACTCACATTTCTTTGAAAATACATTACTATAGTTGATAATTAAATTTAATATTAACTTCATCCTGTATTTTGTCAATATATATCGTGTGTGCATCTTAATATATAAAATTCCCAGATTGTGATGTTGATTCGCGATGAAATCTGAAACTACTTAACCAATCTTAATGAAATTTTGCACATTATATATTTTGTAATGTAGTCCCACTTGAGATAGGATAGTTTTTATCCCGATAGATAGCGTAATTGAGGACATCAAAAATTTTTCTTTGATTATTTCACAAAATTGTTATTTTTCATTTTTCACATTTCTCATTTGAAACTACATATATATAAACACATATTTTAATTTCCCTAGACCTCAGCCCCTCAATTGGCATAGGATACATTGACAAAAATATTGTTCACCAAATTGCAACACATTAAATTTAAATTCAATACTATATAAACAATAGTATTATGTAATCTTAAACTGCTAGCGGTATTGAAATTCAAAACTGGACGGAGAGCAGAATCGAGAGCCAAGATTGGGACCGAAAATTAAAAACAAGACCAA